>JADXDR010000153.1:45061-83370 GCA_025026875.1 Chlorella ohadii
GCGATGAGGCGCTCGGCTGCTTCCTGCTGCAGCAACGACCCACAGGCACTCCTTACGTTGCTTAACCTGCCTGCTTCCTCACTTCTGCCTTCCCCGCAGCTGCGACGAGGCGCTCGGCTGCTTCCTGCTGCAGCAGACGCAGCGATTTGCGGGGGCCGATGTGGTTCGCACGCGCGACCCTGAAGTGATCAAGACGCTCGATGTTGTGGTTGATGTGGGCGGCGTGTACGACCCAGGCAAGCGCTGTACATACCGTCGATTCCGCCACCATCAGCGCGGCTTTGTTCAGTTGTCTGCGACCGGGATGCTTTTGCTGCCACAGACCACCATCCCCAACTGCTCTCCTGCTGCAGAGGCGCTTCGGTTCGACCACCACCAGCGCGGCTTCGGCGAGGTGTTTGGCCACGGCTTCAACACCAAACTGTCCAGCGCGGGGCTGGTTTACAAGCACTTTGGGCGCGAGATTGTGGCGTCCGCCATGCAGCTGCCGGCAGACCATGCGGATGTGCAGGTGCGCAGAAGGGGTGGGTGGGGAAGCAGTTTATTGATTACTCTGCAAGCACTTTGGCCGGGAGATTGTGGCGTCGGCCATGCAGCTGCCGGCGGAGCACCCGGATGTGCAGGTGCGCAAAAGGGGCGGGTGGGTGGGGCAGTCGCTTGTTAGTTAGTTTACTAGCACTGCAGTTCTTTCTGAATCTACTTTTATCTACTGTCTCCCTGCTCCTGCTCTTTGTTGTTTCTCCCATGCAGACGGTGTGGCTGCAGGTCTACCGCTCCTTCCTGGAGGCGGTCGATGCAATCGACAACGGTAAGCGCACACGTTCTTGCTTTATCGGGAAAGGTGACACTTTGTTCGCTTGGCGTGGCACACACACACACTGCTTGCTTCTGGGACGTGGGACCACGGCAGCAGGTAGCTACAGGTGCACTGCAGGTGGTGCTGCCAGCCCTGCTGAACATCATGTTGGCCGCTGCTGCCACCTGTTGCTGCCACACCTGCAGGCGTGAATCAGTGGGATTCCGATGCCCTGCCCAAGTACATGAACAACACGCACCTGAGCGCGCGCGTGGGCCGGCTCAACCCCGACTGGAACGAGGACGCCTCAGGTGGGTTGATTTAGTTGTATTGTGCGGATGCTTCCAGTGGGTGGATATAGTTGGTTATCAGGCCGGGCGTATTTATTTGGCTGGTTGAATGTGGTCCTTGGGCTGATGGGCGGCTGAGTGGGCCGGGTGATCCCCGACTGGAACGAGGACGCCTCGGGTGGTGCATGGGGTGAGCTTTGGCTGGCCCTAAGCCAAACAATTGATGTGGCTCATGTATGGTAGGGTCACCGCCCTCACTGTCTCACTTGGCTCAATCCCTGTGGCCACCGATGCCGGGTGCGCTGGTGGGTGGATGGGTGGGTCCATTTCCATTTAGCTGTGCATATGGGTGGCTGTGCATGTGTCTGGGGGGGTGGGTGGGCGGGTAGATGTGGGTCGATTTCTGTCCCTGTGCGGGTAGATGTGGCTGGCTGGGTGGGTAGACGTTGGCTGGCCTTGTGCCGACTGGTGTTTTCTTCTCCATCGCTTGCAAACGAAGCGGCCATGCAGCACTTTCAGCAGGGGTTGCTGACAGTCGCATGCTGGCAATCCCAATTCTGCTCTTGCTTAGTTGGATTCCTCTCCATGACTGCCTGCAGACGAGGCCACCATGCAGCGCTTCAAGCAGGCCATGCAGCTCACGGGCAGCGAGTTCCTGGAGGCGGTGCAGTATGCGGCCAAGGTGAGGGTCAGGTGAAAGTATTCCTGGCCTGTCGGCTTGCCCATAGGATGTTGGTTGGAAGGCAGTGCAAAGGTGCACCAGACGGGCAGCGAGTTCCTGGAGGCGGTGCAGTATGCTGGCAGAGGTGCGGTTTGGTTGGCAATTTATGTTGCCACAGCCACTGCAATAGATCAGCCAGACGCGGGCTGCAACCGCATGAGGGGAGTGCCCTGCGTGAGTGCCGGGCTGTGCTGTACTGTGCATGGGATGTTATTGCTGTGAGGGCACTGCGAAAGCAGCAGCTACCGGCGCGGTCGCACGTCAAGTTTGCTTCATGCATTCCCTCACGCCCCTTGCGTGGATTCCTGCCTCCCTTGGTCCACCTGCAGTCCTGGCTGCCGGCGCGGTCGCACGTGAAGGAGGCGCTGGACCAGCGGCTGCAGGTGCACCCCTCTGGTGAGTCAGCTGCTGCACGGCTGCCCCTGNTAGGCGGCTGTGGCCCTTTCTTCCGTCTCCCCAAGCCGTCAGGATGATCGAACCCCAAAAGCTAGTTANGACAGGGCACCTGCTGCGGGCTCCAGCAGGAGTGCTAGCCCGTGGCAGCCATGGCCATGCAGCAGCATGACGCAGCCAGCTGGAGACTGGTGCTGCCACCCCGGACTGCCAGCTGCATGATGCTGGCATGCCTGTCCTGCTCATCTGTCGCTTCTGAACTGCTCACCGCTGCAGGGCGCATCATCAAGCTCAACACCTTCTGCCCCTGTGAGCTGGTTTCTTTGTTTCATTGTAGTGTCCAGTTCATTCTTGCAGCTTGGGGGTTTGGTTTGGAGAGGAGAGCCTGGGGTTATGATCGCCTTTCAAATGCTCGCTGGCACCAACTTAATTGTATCGCTCTTCCTGCAGGGAAGGAGCACCTGTACGACCTGGAGGCGGAGATAGGCATTGCAGGCCAGATCCTGTACTGCCTGTACGAGGTAGGTTGAGCCGGTACTGCCTTCTAAGCTGTACTGCCCGGCAAAGGCAAGAGCCTTTGCCGGCAAACCGACCCATTCTGTCTGCACGAAATGAGCTAAGGGCCGCCGCTCACTGCTCCACTCTTTTCTGGCTCTCCCTTCCTGCAGGATGATCGCGAGAAGAAGTGGCGCATCCAGGCGGTGGGCGTCGCGCCCGGCAGCTTTGACAGCCGCAAGGCGCTGCCCGCGCCGTGGCGGGGCCTGCGCGATGCCGAGCTCAGGTGAACGGGTGACAGCGCTTGCAAGCCGGTTTTGCAGCTAAGTTTGTGTTGCGCCTGGTTTGACAGCCGCAATGCGCTTCCTGTGTAATACCCGGCTGCTTGTTTTTGCACGTCTCATTTCTCATTGCAGCACTGTTTGCCTGCCCATCCCTTCCTACCTCTGCCCACAGCGCGGCCCGCGGCATTCCCGGCTGCTTTGTTTTTGCACGTCTCACTTACTCATTGCAGCACTGTTTGCCTGCTTCGCCCTTCCCATTTCCATTGCAGCGCGGCCAGCGGCATCCCCGGCTGCGTGTTTGTGCACGCCTCCGGCTTCATCGGCGGCAACGACACGCTGGAGGGGGCGGTGGCCATGGCGGCAAAGGCGCTGGATATGGAGTGAAGCAAAGGCGAGCGAGCGTCTGCTGTTCAAGTGACTCCTTTGACTCTGGATGTGGAGTGAGCCAATGGAAGGACCCAAAGGTCCACCTGAACTGGCTGGATTTATTGTTCCCTAGTGTGCTCAGCCGCTGCTCTAACCCTCAGCCTTGTCGGTCACAGCACTGGTAATGTAACACGCCTAAAAGTAGCCGCTTTTGCAAGAAGGTGCGACAGTCGGGGCGTCTGGGAGGGAGCGTATGACAGCAGGCAGGGAATCAAGGCAGAAGTACCAGGCATGGAGCAGAGTCCAGCTGTGCAGCGGTTGCGTGGGGCATAAAAGCTTGAGCAGGGTTCCGGTGCAGGTTCAGACAAGGTAGATTGCGCGTTGAGGGGAGGTAAGGTTTGGGTATGCCGGTCGGCTAGCTCTGTCGATGCATTCATGTTGCGCAGGCGGGCGCCGCTTTACTGTGGCTGCCTGGAGCGTATCGCGGGTTTTGTTTGGAACTGTGCATCTCCACTCGGTTGCAGTGGCGACAGGCAGGATGTTGCTCTTGTTGTCAGTGCCTTGCGGGCTCAGCAGCTCAGCTGAGTTGCTCGCTCATTCTTCTTGGCCAGGCAGGCGCGGGGGCAGCATGTGGCGCACATGCTGCACCAGCAGGTCGTGCCGYCCCGCCACGCTCCACCCCACAATCTGCGGAGGCCAGTTCAAGGCACCAAAGAAGCTGGTTCGTTTCCAAACTTGTACAGAACCAGGGCGGCAGCTGGTTCACCCGCGCTCGTGGCACCCAGGCCAGGGGCGCAGTTGGACGCCTAGATGATTAATGCAATGCACCCTGTGCCGCTGCCTCTTGCTCATGCCAGCAGCCGCCCTTGCCAGTCCAACTTCACCAGCCAAGGAGCGCACCTCTCGGTACAGCTGGCTCCACATGTCCTGCAGGCCCGCCAGAAGCCAAGCACAATCCAACCCGGCCTGCAACTGATCGGCGCACCTCTCGGTACAGCTGGCTCCGCATGTCCCGCAGGCGCGTGAAGTGGGCCATGTATGCCACCAAGTCCAGCTGAAAGGAGAGCACAGCACACAGATAGTGATGAGCAAGCTGCATGGAGGGCAGCATTCCCAGGAGGCAGGCAGCCCAGAAGAAGGCGTCTCCCTCCCCGACGATGCATCCACCCCACCCCACACACAAACGCCCCCTACCTTGTACCTGTAATCTGCAGCGTAGTCTCCAGCACTATGTTTCTCAAGCACCAACAACATCACACCCATTCCCATACACCCATGAGCTCGCACCTCGCTGAGTCGCGGTACAGCCGCCAGCACTGCTTGCACCTCGGCATACATGGCCTGAGCCACCTGCACCTGCGGCAGCTCATCCCGCCGGTACGCCGCTGCAGATGGGTGGTGAGCATGCCGGGGAGGGTTGGGGAGGGGTCGAAACAGGTGWCTGGTGTCATGTGCGCAAGCCCGCACACCCCAGCTTGAGRATGCATGCATACAGCACAGCAAAAGCCCCAGCGCACCTTGCTGCAGCTCGTCAGCCGTCAGGGTGCGCAGCTGCTGCAGCACGCCCTGAGCCGCGGCCAGAACCTCAGCATTGGGTGCTGCCGGCGCGGCAGCGGCCGCMGCAGGCMTYCCTCGCGCTGCTGCCGCTGCSGATGTCTCCGCCACTGCTGCTGCTGCTGCCACYGCCGCTGCTGCTGGGCCAGCAGCAGGCGGCGCGCCCTGCGACCGCTGCTCCTGCTGCCGCTCAGCGGATGCAGTGGGAGGCACAGATGCTCGCTGTGCTGCTGCTGCCGGGTCGTACGCAGCCTGCTTCTCAGCCGTCGCCGGCTGCTCAGGGGAAGCAGTGGTGCGCGCCGCTGCCGCCGCCGCTGCGCCGCTGCCCGCCTGCTGCGCCTGCTTTCCCTGCCCAGAAGCCGGCTCGCCCTGCTGCGCCTGCTGCACCTGCCCAGCAGCCTGCTGTGCCTGCTGGCCGGCATCCGCCACCGCCTGCAGGCTGCCGCCGTCCCGCAGCTCGGTAATGTGAGCCTGGATGCCGCTAACGCGGACGCCGTCCAGGCTGGCTAGGAATGGCTGGTACAGGGCCAGAGAAAAGTTGAGCACCACGCTCTCCAGCTCATTGCCGTACTGCACAGGGGCACAAGCAAAGCGAGAGGGTGTGTGATGAGCGCCGGTGAGGTTGTGCAGCATGTGAGCACACACCATCCGAGCAGCAGTGTGCCCAGTTACAAGCTGGCCGCGAATAAATAAGCACCAGGAAGGCTTCCCTCTCCCTTTCGCCATGCCCCAGCTTTCCCCTTCCCTGCCCTTAGCCGCCCTCCTGCTTGGCTGCTGGGCCCGCCCAGCGCACCCAGGGCCGGTGAACACCCATTCCCCTCCCTTCCCCATCCCGTAAACACTCCTCCCTCCACCCCCTCTGCTTGCCTGCTGCGCCCGCCACAGCACCAGCAGGTCGGCGCAGGCGGCACCCAGGGCCGGCATGCTGCAGCAGCCGACTCGCAACGACTGATCCTCGCGAGAGGAGGACCAGCCCTGCAGGCGGTCCGGTAGCATCTGCAGCAACAAACGGGCAGGAGGGTTGAACTTGGAATAATCACAACTTTGGAGGAAAGGACAGTGGAGGACAGCCCTGCAGGCGGTGCGGCAGCATCTGCGGTAAGAAGGGGGAGGCCCAGCAGGGTCACTAGTTTGCAGGGGAAAGTCACGGGAGAGGATGCAACCCCGTTCCAAAGTCCATATCATCACGTATGGCTGTTGGCTGTGTCCGCTCCCTTCGGCTCCCGCCACCACAGACCTGGCGCTAGCAGCAACTTGCGTCCACACTCAGCAACTCCCTGCCAGCCACACACCCAACGACAGCTCACCTGCTTGGCGCTCACGGTGATCTGCGCGTGCCAGGGCCCCTGCCCATACACTCCTTTGAAGCCGCTGCTGCCACGCGGCGCTTCCAACTTGGTGACGCGCCGCCTGCCCTTGCGGCCGCCCCCGCCCTCCTGGGCAGCAGGCGCCACAGCTGCTGCTGCGTCAGGGGCTGCGCCTGCTGCCGCGGCAGGGCCGGCAGGAGAGCCTGGCTGCTCTGCCGCGGCCGCCGCAGCAGCCGGTGCAGCGGCCGGCGACTCAGCAGGGGCTGCAGCTGCTGCATCCTGCCTGCCGGCTGCCGGCGGCGCCGCTGGCACTGGTGCCGCTGGGGCCGGAGCAGCCGCTGCTGCAGGCTCAGCATCCATTGGCTCGGCTGCATTWWTTTCAGCATCATCGGTTTCAGCAGCTGCCGCCGCCGCTGCAGCACCTACCGCCGCAGCAACAGCGCCTGCCGCAGCCGCATCTGCCGCACCCTCGCTGCCTGCCTCACCAGCTGACCCTGACGCTGCTGCCGCGCCGCTCTCGCTAGGGGGGCTGCCGTGGGTGCCGTTGGCAGGGCCGAACGGCCGGCCAGTGGCTAAGCTCTCCAGCCGCCCAGGTTCGTCCCGCAGCTCCCGCACTGCAGCGTATTCGAGGGCAGCAGGCAACAGAGCACAGATGAGAGAGCCTAATGGCGACAGCAGCACAATGATGACAGCAGCACAGTAACAGCAGCAGCAAATTGAGAGCAAAGCAACAGATCTATGAATGCATAAGGGAGAATGAAGCAGGCCCAACCCACCCAGTTCCTTGATGTCCGCCTCCGTCCGCGCCGCCCGCAGCGCCGGCAGGTGCGGCGCGTACCGTTCGAAGCTGAAGTTGAGGGCCTGGGAGGCCTCGGGCGCGGCGTCCAGCTCAGCAGGGTCCTTGCCGTACTGCAGGGTGTATTGGATTGGACAAATGGCGTGTGAATTGTCAACTTTACAAGTTGAGGGTCTGGGAGGCCTTGGGCGTGGCGTCCAGCTCAGCGGGGTCCTTGCCGTGCTGCAATGGGTATTCCGCAGTTGTGTATTGGTCAACAACTTGAATCAGCTTTGGTTTGTGCTGCAGCTTGTGTTGCAGCAAAGCTTGTGGTGCGCTCGTGACTTCCAGCAGCAAGGCTTGCCTGCCAACTACACTAGGGCCAGCAGCCAACCGCATGCACGGCCCAGCTGCATGTGCACGGCACAAATCACCGGCTCAAAAGCTGGAACGCACCCGCAGCGCGCGCCAGATGGCGGCCAGGTCCCAAGTTACTGCCGCCAGGGCGGCGCAGCTGCAGAGCGTCAAGCGTATGGTGCGCTTGGTGCTGTGAAGCAGAGGGGTGGCAAGGGCAGGAGGGGTGGGTAAGGCACCGCGTGCCAGGGGGGCTGGTTGAAGCACGGCATGCAAGGACGAGGGTGGGAAGTCAGCGCAAGGGGAGGTGAGGCTCCATGATACAGCCACCCACGAGGCAACATGGCAGCAGCGCGGGCGCCCCCTCAACAACACCCAACACAGCAGTAAAACTAAAACACTGGCCAGCCCTTGCACTCACGCGCCCTGGGCGTGCGGCACGCTGCCTTTAAAGCGCACGATGATTTGAGCCGCCATCTGCCCATTGATGCCTGCATCAGTCACCGTTAAATGGTTGCATGAATGAGGGTCTGACCCGGAAACAGCGAGATTGAAGAGAGGGAACAGCTGACAGGGCCAGACAGCAACCCACGGCTGNCACCCAGCAAAGGCGTTAGTCGTGTTGTTGTGCCATGCCTCCCTCACCTATGATGCCATGGAAAGGGTGCTGCGCTGCCTGCCCCCACAGCACATTGCCCAGCACTGCGCCAGGGTGCAACCCACAGCACCTGCCAAACCCAAACTTGTCTGGCACCTCACCTGTGATGCCATGGAAAGGGTGCTGCGCTGCCGAAAAGCGCAGCACGTCCTGGCCCTGCCACGGCCGCACGCCTGGCTGGTATTCCACCCCGGGCGAGGCCGTGGCTCGCCGCTGCTTCACGGGCCGCCCGCCGCGGCCCCCAGCCGCCGTTCCGTCAGCTGATGCCGGCAGGGAGACGCTCCGAGAGGGCAGGGAGTCGCTTGCAGAGGGCAGGGCCCGGCCGCGTGCCACATCCTCAACTGCATCCAGCAGGCGCCGCATGCTGGCGGTTTCGCCGCCACTCGTCTCGCTGTCGTCCACGATCTGCCGCTTGCGGCCGCCGCGCTGCAGGCCAGTGGGGAGGCGGCCGCCTAGCGCCGCAGGGGCTCGCATGTTCTGCCTGGCAAAATCGTTCTGCCTGGCAAAATCGCCGCTCAGGCTGCTCGACGCCTGCTGCTGTGCCTGCTGCAGCCCCCGCTGCCCTCCCGGCTGCTGCTGCGCCTGCTGCTGCTGCCCCTGCTGCTCACCCTGCCTCAGCAGCGACGGCACCGGCGGCAGCGACCGCATTGATGCATTGTCAAAGCGGGGTGGCGGCTGCATTGGCCGCACCCGCTGGGCGGCAGCTGCAGGCTGCTGCTGCTGCTGCTGCTGCTGTGCCTGGAAGCCCCCCGGTGGTGCCTGCGCCGCTCCTGCGGTAGCCAGGCAAGAAGGCGGGCAGCCGGAGGCAGCGTGTCAGGAGAGAACGGGCGAGGGATTCAAGCCAGTGTTGTAAACCGCCAGCTGGGAGTCGGCTTGCAGAGTTGCAAGCCGCCGCGGCATGGCAATCTGGAGCATACGTGAAAAGGGCTAGTCTGAGCCCAAGACGACCAAGCAGTCGCTCATGGCCCCTCTCACCTGCTTTCGCAGCTTGCAGCGTGTTGGCGGTGGTGCCTGCATGGGGGTGGGGGCAGCAGCAGTGCAAAAACGGCATGAGATGAACCGGGGTGTGGAGCCCGTACAAAAGCAGCAGCACGTGTCCAGAGCACCATGCTGCAGCCCTTACAATCCCACGGTTGCAGCCCGCCTGTTGGCTCGTCACCCTCCTTGACCAAAGCCGCCCTGGCTGCGTCATGCCGCCCTGGCCACCCCACGCCATTCAACCCACCGTTGGTGGGGCGGCTCTGAGCTCCACCCACCCAGCTTGTGGGCTGCTTGTCGTCTGCAGCGGAAGGCGAGGCACAAGATTGAGTTTGGCAGAATCTACCTTGCTTTCTTAACCAGGTGCGACTCCTTTCCAAGATGCATCATATCACGTGAGCCTCCACACCCCTGCTGTCTTCACACTTACTGCGCCACTGCAACTCGTAACAACAACTGCAGCCGCATTCCCTGCATGATGCCTCACCCGGCGAGCGCAGCGGTTTGATGGCGCAGACCTGCAGGCTCCCTCCTACCTTTTTCATTACTCCCAATACCCCTGTCTCAACCACCTTCCCCTGCATGATGCCTCACCCGGCGAGCGCAGCGGCTTGATGGCGCAGACCTGCAGGTCGCGCACCACCTGGCGGAAGGTCACCGCCCGGATCTCCCGCACCGTGTCCGTGTCCACACCATACCTGCAAGGGCATGGATGCCGGTTCGGTTGCTTAGGATAACGATGCCAGTTTGCCGAGCTGCCCAAGCAAACACGAGCCAACCGTCGAATGAATCAAGTGCACTGCCCCGACCGCCCAAACGGTCAAGCGCACCGCTTGAGCGGGAAGAAGAGGCGCAGCGAGGTGAGGTCCCGCCCCTCATCCACTGTCTCCTTGACTGCAGCAGTTGGACAGGTTGGGAAGTTGGAACAGAGTTGACACTGACGCAGAGCAAGCGAGAGCTTTCTTCGGCTCAGCCTCGTCCACCGTCTCCTTGACTGCAGGTGGGAAGGGTTGGGCAGGAAACGATCAGTTCACCACCTTGTTCCTTTGATCATGAGATCTGCGTCCACGGATGCCTTCGACGGCAGCCACAACGCCGATAACCAATCATTGTTGGCGCCAGCAGCCAAACACTGCAGGCAAGTGGCGATTGACCCTTTTGACAGCCCAGCAGCCGGCCTCCGCAGCTGGCCACCCCACCCAACCGGCGCCGCCAGAAATGCAACGCGAGGCCGATCCCTGCCGCTGCCGCCCCGCACCAGCAGCCGCTCACTTGTCAGCACGTCCCGCACTCGCTTGGTTTCCTCCTCGCACTCGAACAGGCCCAGCAGGAACTCTGTTTTGGTGCCGAGGTGCGGATACGACACCTGGCAGGTGGGTGCAGGGAGCACAAGGAGGGGAGTGGCCGGTGGGTGGGTGCTGGGCATCTGCGCGGGTGCTGCAGCATGTGCGCACGTGGCAGCCGCCAGCACCCAGCTGCTCCGCAAGTCAGGCTGCAGCGTTGACTGGTCAAGAATTTGAAAAAGCATCAAGCTGGGCTCACCATGTAGAGCCCATCCTCTTCAGTCACATTCCCTCTCGAGTCGGCGCCCGCATCAGGAGCGGGCACCTCGTCCTCCTCGATAACCGCCGCCATGCCTGCCACCTGCCGCCTTACGTGACTTCAGCAGCCCTTTTGCACTCTTAGAACCCCTGCGTGAAAGCAGGAGCAGCAGGGGCTTGGATCAGCAGGCGGGGACGGTGCGCAAGGTGCGGCAGGCGGGCGGGCGCAGCAGCGACGGCCTGCGGGAAGCGCGGGGGCCGCCGCAGCTGCTTTGAGTGCACTACAACGTGCAGCCGCAACCATCACAAGCCTGCTCAGAGCCAGGGAAGGCTTGAAACAAGGTCGCCCGGAGAGAGAGCAACCTGCGTCCCATGTGGAGTTGAAAGAGCTACGGCTCTCACCGGCTTTCGATTGTGATTGAGCGCTCGCGCCAGGGAGCTGGCGAGACGGAGAGGGCGACCAGAGCTGCTCGTAGCCTGCTGCTGGGCCGCACTGCACCCGCTCCAGTTGCTGTGAGGCTGCTGCTCTGCTCACAAGGCGCCCAGCTAGCAGTGAAGCGGCGCCCATGAAACCCTCATGCGCGGCGTTCAGCTCCTCGCCCGAGCGCCTCTATCGCCTGGTTTCTGTGCAATTGACAGCCAGCGGAGTGTTGGGCGCCCTTCAGCAAGCTGTTATCCGCATCGGCTGGCGTTCCATTTCTCGCCGCCTCCGAGGCCCAGGCAAACCTCAAAGCCCCAGTTTCACATCGTCTGGGCGCTGAGGCAGCCGGGATTGCAGTCCCTGGCAGCCTGCAATCGCCGCAGCAGCGCCGCCACCCGTCGCCGCTCGAGAGGCGCTCAACGGGCATGGCACCCCGCCCAACGGGGCAGGCACGGCCGCATGCCAAGTGGACGGGCATGGCGCAGGTAGGCTTGATGAGCGGGTGGTTGTGGCGTCTTTACTTCTGGATATTCTGGTGGGCCGGCGTTCAACCCGCCGCACACGCCTTGGCGCCCGTACTTGCGCATGCTCAGGCAGCGTGGCACCTCTCGCATGGTCCATCCACNGCTGGCCTGCCGCTGCCCCAATGCACTNGNCAGAGCCCCAATGGCACCTGGGAGATGCAGTGTCAGGTCAGCAGGGGCTGGTGGTAGGTTGCGGCAGCGATGCCGGTGCATGGCGCTGCAACAGGCATGCTGGCTGGCTGCCGCTGCCTGCCGCCGAGCCGGATACTCGCCCGGCCAAGCAGGGCAAGTTCCGGCAGGTGCATGTTACAATGCTCAGCATGGTGAACCATAGTTGCCCGTGATTTTCCGCTGGCAGATTGCGTTTCCTGAGGGGCAGATCCGCGAGCTGCACGGCGGGCACAAGTACGAAAACGTAAGGCCTGGCTGGCTTGCAATGCAGTGCAGAGTGGCGGGTTGCATGGGAAGGCTTGGGAACTTGAGGCCTGACCGTGATCTATTTTGGACTGGGGGAAGGGTTGTGTGCTGGTTTTTCACAGCTGCAGCAGAAAGTGCGAGTGCCGACCTGCAGGCGCATTGTCTGACCCATTCTCTCCCGTCTGCTGTCGCCTTCCCTGCCGCAGATCCGCATCTATTCGTTCGAAACACAGGTAAGATCAGTAGCTGGGCCAAAGAGAGCTCACTCCAATGCCAGTGACACCAATGATACTTTAATATGCAGGACAAATGCTGGTGCAACAGCACCCTCCCTGTCCGCCCCACCTTCAGCTGCTGCCCCTTTCCTTCCTCGCTTCCCTGCAGGCGGCGACCGCCGCCACCAGCGACCTGCTGTTGGTGTGACGCCAGCTCCTTCTTCATCTTGATCCCTCTCACTGGCTGCTGCTGCCCGTATGTCTTTTGCATCGCAGGCGGAGGCGACAGCCGCTGCCAACCTACTGTCGCTGTGGCGCCAGCGCTGTCCTAGCTCGATCCCTCTGACTAGCTGCTGCAAGTGCTGCCCATGCATCTTTTTGCATCGCAGGCGGAAGCAGCGGCCGCCGCCGACCTGCTGTCCCTGTGGCGCCAGCGCCGGGTGCTGAAGAAGCCGCTGGAGGCGCGCAACTACAACCTGGGGCTGGCCCGCTACATGTGAGTGGAGCATGTAGGTTGTGCAGTGCAGTGCTGCGACAAGCATGGTCTATGAGTGCAGCCCATTGTGGGGTCCTAACACACGTGTCTGTACACGTGTTCCCTCCCCCANGTATTTCTTTCCCATCCTTGCTTGTGCAGCGAGCACCAAGCGCTCTGCCTGCTGGCCTGCCCCACCACCAGCCCATTCTGTGCCGTCCCCAACGCACTCGTCTTCTCCTCCCCATCCTTGCTTGTGCAGCGAGCACCAAGCGCTGCTGTTGGCCTGCCCCACCACCAGCCCATTGCGAGATCACAACGCACTCATCTCCCTCCTCCCCTTGCGCAGCGAACACCAAGCGCTGCTGCTGGCCTGCCCCACCACCAGTGCCGCTCGGCAGTACGTGGTACGGCTGAAGGACAACGGCACGCTGCGCAGTCTCAGCGCGGGCGCCGGCGGCGGGGTGAGGGGCACACCCACTGCGGCAGCAGCAGCGGCAACACCGGGGGTGCCACCTGCACTGCCAGCAGCAGGAGCAGCAGCAGCTCTGGGGGTGCCACCTGTGCCGGCAGCAAGGGCGGCGGCGACGGCGGCAGCGGCGGCAGCAGGGCAGGCAGCTGTGGGGGCAGCAGATGTGCCGCGGCCGGGCAGCGGTGGGTCGGGTGGAGCGGCCGTGGTGCTGTCCGGGCTGGCTGCAGGAGGTGGTGGGGATGGGCGGCGCAAGCGTAAGCGGGTGCCGCGGCAGGGGCGGCAGTGGGATTTTGTGGGCAGTGATGAGGAGGAGATTAGCAGCGAGGAGGAGGCGGAAGAGGAGGAGGAGGGGAGTGATGAAATGTATGAGCAGAGCAGCAGCTATGAGGAAGACAGCGAGGAAGACAGCTCAGAAGAAGAAGGCAGTGGGGCAGAGGAGGAGGCAGGGTCGGTAGCCCAGCAGCAGGCGCAGCAGGCGCAGCGGGCGGGGCAGCCAGCCCAGCAGCAGGAGCAGCAGGCACAGCAGGTGCAGCAGCAGCAGGCGCAGCAGGCGCAGCAGCCCCCGCAGAAGTGGCGGCGGGTGCCAGGACGTCCGGGGCACTGGCAGCTGCAGCAGGGCAGCGAGGAGGAGGACGGAGGGACGCAGGATGAGGAAATAAGCGAAGATGATGCAGTGGATTCGGAATCAGATTCGGGTGCAAGCCCGGTGCCACACAACCTGCCGGCGCAGCCGCAATCGCAGCCGCAGCTGCGGAAGCAGCGGCAGCCTGGGGCGGGGCGGGGCAGGGGGCGGCGGCAGCCGGGCTGCGTGGCCGGCACTGGCTATCRCTGCATTCTGCAGGCGGGSCAGCGGKGGGGGTGCCAGGTGCCGCTAGCCCCAGCCTGCATACTGCCCAGATTCAAGGAGGAAGGTGCGCCGAGGGGAAAGGCGATGAAGGACAGATGGTGGCAGTTGGCAGCGCTTTTCGGGCTGCTGCAGGGCCGGACCTCGCTCCCGCTGCTCCTGCTCTCCTATCATCTAAACGATCCTGCCTGCCTGTGCCGCCTCCCCTTGACAATTAACGCGTGCCTCAATCGTCCCGCACCTGCTCCCCACCCACCTCATGTTGCTTGCGTTGATTGCTCCACCCCCGCAGGCCCCACCAGCAAGACCAGCCTGCGCCTGACCAGCCTGCAGACGGCGGCTGAGGCGGCCGTGGCTGCAGACCTGTGCATGTGCTGGCGCAGGTGAGTGAGGCAGCTCAACTTTCAGTTGATGTTTGGTCAATCACTTGAGCACTTCATCGAGATTGGGATGATTTGGGCTTCTGCATGTGCTGGCGCAGGTGAGCGAGGCAGCCAGGCGGCTGCATTCTGTGGTGCTTGTTCTCTCCTTGTCTTGCAACCCAAACACTGCCATCTATACTCTGCTTAGCGGCTTGGCGTACGGCAAGCCGGAGCCATCCGCCAAGCTGAACCACCCCACTCATCTTCCGACCCAACCATGCGCACCTGTTCTTTTCAATGCCATGCAGCATGGCATACGGCAAGCCAGAGCCGTCTGGCAAGCTCAACCACCCACGCCAGCTGTACGCGTCGGGGCAGGGCGGCCAGCTGCTGACCAGCGTCAAGGCGCAGACCGNACTGGNANGTNGGCAGCNTTTGCTGAAGCCAAGGGTTGTTGTAATATTGGTTGCGTGTGCAATGTGTGAGCCAGCACGGTTGACTGCCGGCCAGTGCCAAGGCGCAGACCGACTGGAAGGTGGGCNTTGGATTGCTATTTCNCTACTACGGATGGCTGCCAATCGCACGACCGTAATGTGATGTTGTGCTGGTGTGCTGCTCCTATGCAAGCCTCCCAACAGCTGGTGCATGCTGTGCTGAAACAGGCTCGCAACGGCAGCGTCGCAGCCAAACTATTGCCATAGCTGACTATGCATACTGCTCCATCTAAACGTGCCCCGCAGTTGGTGCAAGCTGTGCTCAAGAAGGCACGAGACGACGGCACCATTGCAGCAGTGGCGGCTGCTGCCGTGGCTGCCCAGCCGCCCGCACAGCAGGCACCTGCAGCGGCAGCAACAGCCAGCCCACCACCTGCGGCAGCGGCGGCGGCACCAGCAGTGGCAACGGCACTGGCACGGGCAGCGGCGGCAGCGGCACCAGCACCGGCATCAGCGGTGCAGCAAGGGGCATCAGCGGTGCCACAGCAGCAGCAGCAACAGCAGACGGCTGCCTTGCCGTCCCCACTGGCGCCCCAGAAGGCTGCGCAGCAGCAGCGGCGGCAGCAGCTGCCTGTCCTGCCACCGCCGCTGGCGGCGCCCCAGCAGCGCCGCAGCCCGGTGGCAGCCCCGCTTGGCACGACTGTGCCGCATAGCAGCGGCCCCGCTGCCGCCGCGGCCCCACCAGCTGCGGTGGTGAACCCTCCATTGCCGGCTGCAGCCCCACCAGCAGCAGCTGCAGCGCTTCCACCGGCTGCCGCCGCTGCCGCCCCGTTCGAAACGCCAGCGGCGGTGGCCACGCTGGCGGGGATGGCCGCTGTGCCTTTCAGCCCTGAAGAAATGGCGGTGGCGGTGGAGGAGGCGCTGAGGCGCACTCCCGGGCTGATGGACCGGGATGTGGCGGCCTTCATGGGCAGGTGGGATTGTTGTTTGTTCGACATGCTCTGCAGTCCTGGTTGTTGTGAGGGCTCTGAACTGCTGTTGGGTGGGCCGCAGGACCGGGATGTGGCTGCATTCGTGGGCAGGTGGGCTGTTTTGACATTTCTTTGTTCTACATTACACGTGTTGCGCCCGTCGGCAGGGCTCTAAAGTGTTGGTTGATGGACGACGGGATGTGGATGCATTCATGGGCAGGTGGGATTCCTCTCCTTCTTCACACTCACGTGTCCCTCTGTCCCAGGGAACCTGCTCTGCACTAGGAACTGCACTCAGGCAGGCCCAGCACCTGTTCCCTTCTTGTCTCACTTATTCCCACAGGTTCATCGGCCTGCACGACCTGCGCCGCGCGCTCTTCGACAGCGTGATGCGGCACCACCGCGCGGGGCGGCACGATCTGGTGCAAGCCTTGTCCTGGAGCTTCATCTGCGCCTGATGGGAGCTGCGAGCTGCACGTGCTAGGCTGCAGTGAGCGGCCATGGCGCCGGTGAGCGGTCACAGCAGCGCTGCCAGTGGGACAGGATTCGCGGCCGCGGCACGGGCTGGTGCAAGCCCTCTCCTGGAGCTTTATCTGCTCAGACGCAGAGTCTGAGCGGCTTTTCGCTGAAGCTCCAACCTCGTCCCTATCTTTTGTGTTATAGAAGCCCTCTTCCCTGTCTAGCTGCCCTCCGGTTTAGCTGCTGGCTTTGGTGCTGTGCTTTTTCGATCAATCTGATCATTTGCACGACTTGAATGCCCATTCAACATGACCGACTGTTCCAGCTTGCTCTGTACACGAAAAATCCCAACGAGCCTGTACATACGCCTATTCATCTGCAACAACATGCACATGCCCGCACATCAATAGGGGATGCGCTCCGCCTTTCACTTTCCGGGCCCCTGCCCCAGCGATCAGCGCATGGTTACATGGCTACAGCAACGCTGCTGCTCTAAACCCGAATGCTGGCTGGTAGCCTTCCTGCTAGCCCCCATCCTCAGTCGTCCCGTGCCGCCGTTGCTGCCAGTGAAGGCCGCCTGCTTCTGCTCCACAGTTAGCAACTGCGGCTGGCCTCCATCCTCAGTCGTCCAATGCCGCTGCCGCTGCTGCAGGTGAGGTCGCCTGCTGCTGCTCCGCAATTGGCAACTTGTCAACATTGCGGCTAGCCTTCATCCTCAGTCGTCCAATGCTGCCGCTGCCGCAGGCGAGGCTGATTGCTTCTGCTCCTCCAGAACGCTCTTGCGCATGAGCGCATACCTGCAGCAGCAGCAGGCGGGTTGCGATCAGATCGACGTGGCCAGTTGGCAGAAGGCAAGGCGTGGACATGGGGCAAACTTTGGTATGAGTCAATAGGTATGCACATGTGCACAGCGGCAGAAGCAGCAGCAGCAGCAGTAGCAGCAGCAGCAGCAGCAGCCATCATCTCTGCCTCTCACCCGCGGCTGCCCTCCACCACGCCGTCGGTCGCGGTGTTGCCGTTCCAGGAGCGGACCTGCACAATATTGAAAATGAATGTCGCAAGGCTTCTGGGTGGGCTGATAATGGACGGCTGCATTGCAACTGAATGCCTAGGCAGGTGCAAAACAGCGAAACCCTGAGGTGCGAAATCGTGCACAGCACAGCATGCACAGCAGGCGCAGCGCACCTGCCAGATGTGGCCGTAGTGCTTGTGCACGTACTTCATGGCCGATTCCACGGGCACCTGGCACAGCAAATTATCGGCAGGGGGGCGATAGTCAGCTTGGGTCGTGCTGAGAGGCTTACATGACGATAAAAGCATTGGCGCTGTAGCTGTCGGCCGCCTGCCTCGCTGCTGTGCTGGAATGCGAGCATGGCAGTTCCCTAGCACAATCGCCGATCAGCAGCAGACTGCTAAGAAGCACAGCGGTCTGCTAGCCAGTGCTCACCTCGATCAGGCGGTACAGCAGGTTGTGTGATCGGAAGCTCATCGAGGCCGCCTGGCAGTTGAGCTCCAGCACCTCCAGGTCTGCAGGTACACAGGACATTATTGACACCCATCAGCCGCAAGAGTTGCAACAGCAGGGCAGCTGACCCACAGCAGCTAGCCAGCGTGTCAATCACTCTGCTGCCAAGATGGCTGCACTGGCAGGCAGAGCAGCTGCAGCAAATGAGCAATAACACACTGCCCACCAAAACCACCTGGCCTCCCCATGCACGTACCCGAGTCGTTGAGTGCGGCCAGCGCCGCCTGCCAGCCGCCATCATGCAGCAGCAGGCACCGCGCCTGCGAGCAGGAGGGAGGAACCGCTGGCAGTTGCAGTCAGCGGATGCTTTCGCGCCGGCATTCAGAACAGCAGCACGCAGCGCGCCTAGCGCCTACAAGACGGACGAAACCCACTGGCAGCTACTCTGAGCACGTTTCCAGGCTTGCAAAACCTCTATGACTCAAAAACNCCATACAGGATTCGATGCAGGCTGCTCATGTTGGGGTTCTCCTGGGTCAGCGTGAGGGTCAGCGCCTTGCTTCCCAATCAGTCACACAGTTCACAAAGGCAAAAGAAAGGCACGGTGTAATAAGAGATGCTTACGTTGGGGTTCTCCTGGGTCAGCGTGAGGGTCAGCATCTGCCAGCGGCCCGCCAGCAGCGCCGAAAAGTCGACTGACGACGAGTCGCGCTCGTCGGTCAGCGAGATCTGTGGCAGGGAGATAGGCAGCGGGCCAGCTGAAATGCTGAACTGAAATAGGCAAACAAAAAGAATTGGTGCCAGGCAATGCGGTGTCTGGTCATTGTGCGTGCTTTGAAACCTAACTTGCCAAATATAAGTGCCATCCCGCTGGGTGTCAGGGCCCACCCACCTGCAGAAAGCGCTTGATGAGTGCAGTGCACTAAACGGGTCTGAGCAGGCACATCCAAACCCCCAAAACATGGCAAAGAGCAATGCCTGCACCCACCCACCTGCAGGAACCGCTTGCGCGAGTGCAGCGGCGCACAGGCTATACAGCAGTCCCATTCAAACTGCCTAAACAACCTAACAGCAAAACTCTATCAACAACAAATGCACATTCCTTACCTGCAGGAAGCGCTTGCCCGAGTGCAGCGCGCAAAAGGGGTCTGAGCAGGCGGCCTTGCTGTGCCGCTCGTCCTCCGCACCGCCCCCGTGCTTGTGGCCGTGCCCCCCATGATGCCCCTGCTGCGCATCCACATAATCGTCCTCCGAATCACTGCTGCTGCTGCTGCTGCTGCTGCCGCCGCCATTGCCGCCCGCCGGCGCAGCAGCGGCGGCAGCAGAGGCGGCAGCAGGGGCGGCAGCAGGGTCGGGGTTGTCAACACCTGCCGCCGCTGCTGCTGCCTCCCCAGTGGGTGCTGTTTCTGCCGCTGGCGCCGCCGCTGCCGCCATTGGCACAGCGGCTGCCGCTGGTTGCGGCGAGGCTGCGGGCCGAGGCTGCGGGCTGCCGCCCCGGCTGCTGCGCTGCTGGCTGCAGGCTGAGCCGAAGCTGTCTTCGCTGGCCGCGCTGCCTGCCTCTGCCTTTTCTGCCTCCTCCTCCTGCCCTGCCTTCCCCTCCTCCCAATCGCTGTCACTCTCGCTGTCACTCTCGCTCTCGCTGCTGCTGCCGCTGCTGCTGCCGCTGCCCCGCCTGTTCATCCAAGCGGGCCAGCGGTAGTTGGCCCCTGAGCCGATGGGCTCTCGGGGGCCGCACGTGGGGTTCTGCGGCAGGACAAAAAGCAAATGAAATGGCAAATGAACGAAATAGATGGTCGGGAGCACAGCTGAGCCGATGGGATCTTGGGGCCGCACGCAGGGTTCTGCAGGAGAGTAACAACACATAGCATGGTACCCTAACCAGGTGGATGGTCAGGGGCGCAAGTAACGCTGCGCCGGTTGAAACACTCAGTGCAGCCTCTGCACCAGCCCAACAACCAGCTGGCCGCGATTATGCAGGGCAGAGCAAACCGTCTTACCATGATGCGCACAACGTTGACGCTGCCCCACAAGTATGAAATCATTGCAGAACCACCAACCAAGCAAAAACGTCTAAACTGTCGGCCACGATTGGGCTTAGCAGACACACCATGATGCAAACGATGTTGACGCTCGCCACAGCAGCGAGGAGCTTCCAAACCTCGATAGCAATAATAGCAACATCCATCTTACCATGATGCGCACGACGTTGACGCTGCGCCGCAGCCGCGAAAAGTCGTGGGAGCGGTGGCCGTACAGCGACACCTCCTTCAGGCCCCGCAGGTGGCACACCAGGCCTGCAATGCCAGAAAGGATTTAACAACAGTGGGTTGCCAGGATTGTACTGCGGTATGAAGGTGCGCAGGTCTCAGCCGTCAGGCAGAGCGCACACGAACCAATGCGACCTAGCTAGCTACCCACAAACTGGGACAAACTGGTTGATTTAAATTAAGCTAAAAGAAAACTACTCACAAGACAACCTTGATTCAACACTCACCAGCGTCAAAGTCTCGGGGCTCCGGCAGATTTTCGGCCGTGAGGCAGAGCGACTCTAGCCGGCGCGGCATGCGGCGCAGCAGGGCGGGCAGGTCGTGCGGAGCGCAGCGCAGCATGCCCAGCACGGACAGCAGCTTGCGGAAGGGGCGCAGGTCCAGCTCTGCACGGTGGCGGATGTTAAAGATGGGTTGGGTTAGGTTTTGGGGTGAGGGGAACCTGAGTGCATAGGCAGCGCGAGACCGTGACCAGCCCGTTTGCCTGATGCAGACCTGCCATTTGGGCGAACAACTTGCACAGCCGGCAGTCAAACAGCAACGCGGCCTGGGCATGCAAGTGGTTGCATTTCGCTGCATCGTTGCCATGAGTCGATATCAGAGGCAGCCATGGCTTCGGAGCAAACTGACAGACCACCCACCAGCGGTGAAGGGGATGTTGATGAGGTCGGTGAGCGTGGCCGCAGAGTGCGCCACAAACTGGGGGTCGGACAGCACCTGCGCTCCGAAGGAAATGGCACAGCCTATGCATTGCAACGATTTAGACAAGTCCGCAACAGTGAGAGGCGCCTCAAACTGACGATCGGGCAGCACATGTGCATGAGCAGATGCTTCGGCACGGTCTCGCCACTTTGCAGCCAAAACACCCATGCTGCAGGAACAAGATGGCCTGCACCTGTGCTGCGCGCTCGTCCTCACACCAGCTGATGCGCCACACTGGCTTGGAGGTGAGCAGCCGCATCTCCGCATCGCTGACCGGCGTGCTGCAGTGGTAAGGTAAAGCAGACGGGTGCACGAGGAGTTCAAGTGTGCATAGGCGTGTTGGGTGGGTGAAGGGCCAGGGGGGGCATTTGGCAGCGCTTGCCGGCATGCTGTGCGGTCGCTCATGCACTTCTGGATGGATCAAAGTATCGCTGCAATGGGATGGATGCATGCAACGCTACCGCTATGTGGAGCTCACGTGCAGTGCATGCTGCACGGCTTGCTGTTATGAACATTGCTGCAGCAGAACGCACACAGTTCAACTGCTACACTGAAGATACAGTTTAAATTGGGCTCACGTGAAGTGCACGCTGAGCGGCTTGCCCGCCTCCTGCTTCACCACCTCCAGAACGAAGCAGGGCTCCTGTAAACAGAGAGAGCAGGCCCGCATGGCCTGTCAGCAGCCTCAACAGTGGGTGAATGTAAGGAAAAGCAAGATTGCCAAGCTTGCCGCTTCAACATCCCAAAGAACAAGCAGTGCTGGAACTCGTTTGGCAGACATGGCAAAAACAACCAGATTGCAAACAGTAAAAGCGCACAGGGGAGGGCAGGTCCCGCACACAGTCTGAGATAGGAATCCAAACCTGGCAACAATAGCCAACATAAATGGCCATGATAAAATCGCACCAGGGAGGGCAGGTCCCGCACAAAGTCTGGGTACGACTCGAGGGCGGGGTTGACGTCCAGTCCTTGGGGCAGCAGGTCGTCCCTGCGAGTGATGAAATGCGATAGCCACAACTGAGCAAGCGTGTAAATGTTAGGGCGGGTTTACGTCCCAGGCCCTGGGGTAGCAGGTCGTTTCTGCGGGCAGTGGATCCCAACATTCGGGTGAGGCAGTACAGGCTGGATTACCCCCTTTTANTGTAGCGGCATGGCTGCAGGAAGCGGAAAACCGTTGCTTCCCACACCCGGCCCTTCAAACTGCCCACCTAAGCTGCTGCAGGAAGCCGTCGGCATCGATCGGCACAATGCCTCCGTCAGGCGGAAGCGGCCCAGTGAACAACGCCATGTTGAAGAAGGCAAGGGTGGCTTCTAGGAAGCGCTCGCCGCCGGACATGGCCGCACCCATGCGCTTGTACAGCGTTGACTGTAGAGAGGGAAAGGATGTGTGGAGGAAGAAATGCAGTTGGGGTGACTGAAACAAAGTGGCTTTTAGGAAGCGCTCGCAGCCGGACATGGCCGCACCCATGCGCTTGTACAGCGTGGCCTGTGATTAAAAGCAGTACATGCGGTTGGTCAAAGAGGGCATGGCCAGAGTGCACAGGCAATTTATTATTTATGCGGCCCTGAGCCTGCCTCAGCCTTCGTGTGTGGCAAGCAACAAGCTCATCTTCACTATTGCCTTCTCCCCGACAAAATCATTCCTGCCTACCTGCAAGTCGTTGAGCCCCACACTCTGCACCAGCCGACGCATCGGCTCCCGCCCCACTCCCAGCAGCACCAGGTGGGCCGCCACCTCGATTTGCTCGCAGCGAGCGCAGGCTGCATCCCAGTCCAGAGCCTGCGGAGTGTATAAATGCAGTTGGGATGAATGCAGTGAGACGAGCTGCAGCTGCAGACAAGCGCGCAGGCTGCATGCCAGTCCAGAGCCTGCAGAAGGCAGAAACATCACACGTGCAACGGGAAAATGCAGCGGGCAGAAATGCAGCAGGCAGGGGTGCACTGTGCAGCAATGCGCTGGCCACACCCCACATCCAGCACTCCCGATATGCATACCCTTCTGGACTGACAGATGTTGAACCAAAAGCGCCAGTCGAACAAGAGCACTCACCACGCTCTCTGCGTGCAGCGACAGCAGCTCCAGCTGCTTCATGCCCTCCGGCACCTCCATCACTATTGCCGCATTTTCGTGGAAGTTGCTGCATGGAATAAACGAGGACATACAAAACAAACAAAAAAAGTTAAACCCAGCAACAGTGAGTGGTGTATTGGGGCGCTTCAGGCACGCGCCACCCCTTCCCAGCAAGGGGCAGAATAACAGCATGCAAACTTATGCCGCCAGGCACGGCAAACGAAGCAACAAACCTCAGCGAGAGGTGCTTCAGGCGGGTGGGCAGGTTGGCCAAGAGTGATTTATCATATCAAATATACGCACGCACCTGAGTGACAGGTGCTTCAGGCGGGTGGGCAGGTTGGCCACGTCCAGGGTGCCCCAGTAGCCTGCCAGAGGGAGATGCGCCGGAAACAGTGTGCAGGCATGCTACGCATCATACATATCGGGCAGCAATCTTGGGCAGCTGCTGGAACACTGCCGCCACGAAACATCATTATCAGCTGACAACAAACCTGCCCCATCCCTCTCACCCGCCACCGTCAGGCAGTTGAGCTTGGGCAGCTGCTGAAAGGCGGCTGCGTCAATGCTGCGGGTTGGCTGCTCGGGGTCCTCCGGCACGAAAATCGCCACCTGCAGAAAGGCAAACAATGAAGGCTTAATTGAGCTTAAATCGAGTGACGCAACGGCGATGTGCTGAGCACAGCGGCTGCCGAGCGTCCTCCGGAACACACAATTCGCCACCTGCAGCAACAAACAAGCGCTTGGTGTGAATCAAGCAGCGGCCTGTGCCTGCAAAAAAAAAAAGGAGTGCGAAAGGTTTCCTTCTCTTCTTCATAACTACAGGCCAACACATTCTCCAACAGCAAGCGCACCTGCTTGAGCCGCCTGAAGTGGTGCAGCAGCGGCTGCACAGCGGGCCCGGCGTGCATCAGCGTGCGCAGCGCGGCGGCCGAGTGCGCTTGGAAGCCCTCGGCTGACAGCAGGCGCAGGTCGGCACCGTTTAGGGGGACCGTCTTGGGCAGCACCAGCACCTGCGAGAATGAAAAGAGGGGAGGGGAGATGCTGTACAACTTTCTGGACAGGCAGGCGCGGATCTACGCCGCTACGGGGGATTGTCTTGGGCAGGCACCACCACCTGCAGGTTTGGGCTGATTATTGTGGGGCATCGCTCAACTGGTTGACCTTGCATTGCGCACCCTAACCACTGCAGCCATGCCTGCAGCGGTTGTGGACCGCACCACCCCACACCCAGAGCAGCAGTAGCCCCACACCCAGGGCAGCAGCAGCCCCAGCCAGCGCAGCGCGGCGCACCACCTGCGTCCACGCACAACCACCCATACACCAATGCTTGCCCTGCGGCGAACACGCCAACAACCACTGAGCCCACCCACAACACACCTCAATCGGCACGCGCCCCAGCCAGCTCAGCGCCGCCGCCTCCAGATGCTCAGGCTTGCTGAGGTCGAGGCACAGCGGTGTGTGGGTGCGCAGCGCGTCCAGCCAGCCCTTGCACACCAGTGCCAGGCCCTGCGGGGGCAGGCGCAGGAGCATACAACAGTTGGAAAACTGCCATGAAAAGCACTGGGCATGCAGCTTAGGGCAGAGGGTCGTGCAGGTGCACAGCACGTGCAGCCAGCCCTGCACACTAGTGCCAGGCCCTGCATTGGGGTGTGGGGCGTGTGCAGTTACAGCACAGCACTGCATGTCACATCAGAGACCACCTCCCAGGTGCGCACAACCTCGTCCACATTGAACTGCTGGTCCAGATGTGGTGAGCTCTAGCAATAATCCTCAAACCACAAAGCACTCGCCTCCCAGGTGCGCACGACATCATCCACATTGTACTGCTGGTCCAGCAGACGGCGAAACACGTCGCCCAGCAGCGGGGCGGGCAGCTGGCCCCAGTCCTGCACAGCCAGCGATAGTGAGGGCAGTCAACAGTGCAACAGTGATGGGTTGGCGGCGGCGCAGCGCAGGCAGGGGGGCGGAGAAACACGCCAACGAGCGGCAGCTGTGCTCGGCCCAAATGGGTGAACTAAATAACACAAGCCGGTGTCCAACCAGCGTGCCCCCCGTGCCAGCACCCACCTCTGCGGTACGGTGAGCAGCCAGCTCAGCCAGGCTGGGCATGCCGCCGCTGTCCTCTCCTCCTAGCAATCCGGCTGGAGCGGCTGCCTGGGGCGAGCCAGCTGCGGAAGGTGAGCCAGGGGAACCAAGGGCCAGGGCCGCCACCCCCTCCTCAGCCCCCTCCATTTGCTCTTTGTGGCTCGTCAAACTACAGCAGAACGCAGGGAGGTGAGGCGGTGTGCGGCAGCCCCACCAGGCGGCGGCAGCAGCGGCGGCAGCGGCGGCGGCGGCGAGCAGCAGGCGGGCGGCAGCGGCGGCTAGCAGCGATGGCGCACCAGTGGCCTCGATGTCTATCTGCGGCGGCTTGCACGTCGACTAAGCGCGGCGGCAGGGCAGGTCGACTTTGCCTCTGCAAACCCCGCTCCCCGGCGCAATCAAGGATCGGGAGGGTGTTGTGAATGCCGCCGCAGTGCAGCACGCGCACAGCTCGCATGCAGTGCTCGGCCGGCGCCGCTTCACAGCGCGTCGCCGCTGCTGTGCCGCCTGCCCCTGGCCGACCCCATCCTTGTGCCCCTGCCTACTTGGGCAACGAACGTTACATGTCATCTGCGGTGTGATCAGTACACGGGGACACGCTCTCGAGCTGCCAAAACAGCAGTGCCCTGCCGACGCGGGCAGCGGCGGCGCAAAGCCGTCCGTCCAAAACAAGTGCGCGAGCGGTGTGCAGGGGCACCGAGGAAAAACGCTGAATGGTGTAACAACATGGCACAGGAGAGACCGGGGGCTGATGCATTTTAGTGTGTGCTGGTTATAGTGCTGTGCATTGCCGGGGAGGTTGGGGGCAGGGGGCTGCACATCCCAGTGCACCCGCCCCCCGCCGCCGCACCTTCCGCAGTGTGTTTGTTTCAACGCCCCGTCGGGAGGGGCCGAGCTGCCGCTGTTGCTGCCAATAGTATCATGCCGGTATGCGGTCAGTGCATGAGGGCGACGTGCTGGCGGCTGGGGCCGCTACAGCACCGCATAGGTGGCCGCATGCCGTGCGGTTTGCATGCTGTGGTGTGGTGTTGCATGCTGTGGTGGTGTTCCATGCTGGCTGGCTCCGGGCTGGTTTGCTTTTACGCCGTCTTGCCCTCCGCAGCCAGGCGCTCGTTCTTGATCTGCAGCAAGGCAAGGGCACAGGCCGCGGACAGATTGGTCAGTGCTTGCCTTGGTTACGATTGAAGGAGAACAGCCGTGGGAGGGCAGCCATGCCCCGATTGCGGGGAGGGTACCGATGCACTCCAGCCGATATTGAAACCCACTCCAACCTGGTGCGCACCTGCACATACGACTTGGCGTTGATCATGGGTGCCAGCAGCACCACCGCCGCCGCGCACGCCGCCAGCAGCGCTGCAGGGGGCGGGGCAGGGTGGGGTGTGCGGTGGGTGGGGTGGGATGAAGGTGAGTTCACGACAGGAACGGAATCCAGGCAGGACAAGGCCTGCGAAACACCAAACCCCTGCCAATCGACAAAGATAGGGGCGCCCAGCCACAGCCTTCAACTGGCTGGCAACACAGAGCAGGGGGCTGAATGGCTGCAGAACACCGCACTGCGCAGACAAGCGCGGGTTGATGGTTGGTATCTCAACAAATCCTCAACCCACCTGTGAAGTATGCGCCCCAGCCGTAGTCCTTGACGATGATGGACAGCGGGATGCCGGCGTTGGCGGCGCCCAGGTACGCCACCCAGCCTGCACAGTGTGCAAGGCAGTGGCCAACAAGTCACTTGCGAGGCAGATAAAACAGCGTGGCTGTCCAGGAGGCACTGCTGGCACACTCAAGAGCATTAGAAGGACAAACACTTCGGTGGCCATACACTGACAGTTCAATAAAATAGCACCGTGGAGCGGAGCAATAAAACGCACCCAGGAAGCCCTGGCTTGCTCCCACGCTCTCGGGGCGCACCAGCTCCGCGCCGCACAGACCGATCATCATCTGGGCAAGGGGAGGAGTGGTTGGGTGAGTCACCGCTTTAGATTTTGGAGGCGGCAAGAGCGGCAAGAGCTGCAACTGAACTGCCTGCCCCAACGGCCATGCTCCTTGAGATGGCAGTTGTGATAAACCACACCAAAACTTTCCCTAGGGGCCGTAGAGGAAGAAGCCAGTCATGAACACGGCGGCCCACTGCAGCTGCCAGCCTCCCAGGCACCAACGCAGGCAACAGTACACGATCGACAAAGGTGATAAAATCACCCTGCTTTACCTGGGGGCCGTACAGGAAGAAGCCGATCATGAAGACGGTGGCCCACTGCAGCCAGCCCATGGAGGCGGGCACCGCCGCAAAGGCCATGAGCATGGCCGCGATGCCGAGGGTGTAGGCAATGATGACCTGTGCAAGCAATAAAAGTCGTGTGCGGCGCATGGTCAGCGAAAGAAATGCAATCCAGAAAGGCCATGAGCATGGCCGTGATGCCGAGCAGGCACGCGATGATGACCTGTCAGCAGTGTGTTGCACAGGTGGAGCCCAAAGAACATGCCAACACATAAGCAAGCCCAAACAGGAAATGCCGCCAACACAACCAGCACTTCCTGCCCCCTCCCACACCTGCACGCGCTTGCCCACGTTGCCGCCGCCGCCCTTGGAGTTGTTGATGAGCATGTCGGACAGCTTGCCGGCCAGCAGCGAGCCAAACAGTCCGCCCAGCTCCAGGCCGGAGACGCGCAGGGAGGCCGCGCCGGCGTCCGCCACGCCCTTGACCTGCAGTGAAATTCACAGAGGGCAGCACAAACCATGAAGTGGCGAGATGAACAGCTGGTTGCGCCCTTGATGTGCAGCGCACAGGCGGGAACGCGCACAACTGCACAACACCTCAAGCAGCATCACGTCTTGCACCCGGCTGCTGTTGCATTCATGCTGTTGCATTCTCACCTGGAGCAGGTAGAAGACGAACCAGGAGGTGACGCCCTGGCGCACCACGTACACGAAGAAGTATGTGAGGGCCAGGCCCACCACGTACCAGTTCCTGCAGAAAGTGAGGACACGACACAGCAGTAGGGGATGTTGGAACACAGCCTCAGGGAGAAACATAGTGAAGAAGGCCAGGCCCACCACGTGCCAGTTCCTGCAGTAAATAAGAACCAGTAAGAAAGGCAGACAGACTGAGTTGTGAGCGGAGAGGTTGGTGAGGGCCAGGCCCACCACGTACCAGTTCCTGCGAATTGAACGAGGAACGGGCAAGAATTAGTGGGGAGCAATGCAAAAGAAGGTCAGCGCCAGTCCCACCACCTATCAGTTCCTGCGGATTTGAACAGCCAGGACCAGGGCAAAACTATTATTTGAGCAGCCACACAGCAGTTTCCTGCACAGGACCGCAGTGAATGGTGTAGAACAAACGCATTCCTGGCCTTCTTGAATGTGCAATTTAGGCACTCCGTGACCAGTTCAGCTTTCTCCGGAGCGTCTACACTCACGTCAACCACAACGCAAACTAACTGTGAACATCTTCCCACAGCCTAGGGGCACCCACTTGAGGCAGTCGTTGACCAGCAGGCTGATCAGGCTCTCCTGCGCCGCTGGCTTGCCGTCCCTTGACTTCTTCTCCTCCCGCGCCTCCACAGGCGGGTAGCCAACTGTGCATAGGACGGAAATGGGGGCAGCAAGCCATCGAGCAAGCAACGCACTGGTGTCTGCAGGTCATGTGCAACAACAACCCATGCCTACAAAACAAAAAAATCAACAGCATGCACGCTGCAGCAACCCGAACAACAATGCATGCATGAAACCTGAACAAGCAACGCACCGGCTTCAGGGGAGTCGCGCACGCCCAGCAGGATGAGCAGGCCCATCACCGTGCCCACGATGCCGGGCGCAAACATGCCCCACTGCCAGCCGTACATCTGCGGCAAGAGGCAGCGCAGAAGAATGGCTTGTCAGCAGCTCCGGGAGTGACAATGCAGGGAGCAGACATGCCTTACTCCCAGCCGTGCATCTGTAGTTGAGCACGTATGGGGAGGCAATAGCACGGATGGGGCAATAGCGGTCCGCCTGCGCCTCGGCCATATTTCAACAGGCATCGCCCATGCTTTGCCAAACCGTGCCCGCAGCAGCAGCATGGCACACATACGAGTGAAAACTGCTGCCGGCCTTGGCCGCCATGCCCGCCAGGCCAGCAAGGCACATGKGANAACSGACAGCTGTGCAACACGCCTTGCCCTCCCACCTTGGCCGCCGTGCCCGCCAGGATGGGCGCCAGGAAGCCACCCATGTTGTGTGCGATGTTCCACATGCCTGCGGAAGCACAGAGATTGAAAGCGCGAACCAATATCAACGTGACTTTGGACTTGCCGACCCCAGCATGTGTTGCAGTTGCAGTTTGGCCCCCGTGTGCTGCCGCAACAAGCCCCACATTCACGGCTCTTATACACCACAATCCCTGTCTGCATCACTCACCCCAGTATGTGCCGCGCTCCTTGGCCGCAAACCAGGAGGTGAGGATGCGAGCGCAGCAGGGGGCGCCCACGCCCTGCGCGCAGCAGACAAACCCGGCAGATTGTGGTTACTGCTGGGCAACTTAGGAACAAAACAGCCAGCAGCAAGGCAGAACAGGATAAGATGGCAGCTGGGTGACTGCTAGGCAGGCAGATGTCCGGTCATGGCCCACCACGTGCACGGAAATCGACATGCAACGGCAAATTAGCTGGTCCCTTCCTATTCAAAGCGCCCACCTGCAGCATGCCGTTCATGGCCCACCAGGTGCAGAACCAGACCAGGGAGGTCGAGAAGCCAAAGGCCACGTTGAGGGCCGCGGTGGCGATCAGGCCGCCCGCCAGCAGCATGGTGGGGGAGGTGCGGGAGCCCAGCACGCCCGACACAAACTTGCTGCGTTGCAGGGAGGGGTGTCGAGCAGAGAGACGGCATTAGCGTATGCGACCAGCAGCACAATGGGTGGATGAAGTGCGAGAGCCGAGCACGCCCGACACAAACTTGCTGCAAGGTGTGTTTGATGAGGGAGAGCAGAGTAACCAGGTGTGGATCCCAGCAGCTTGTCACCTGTTGTCCTGCCGGCCGCATGCCAAGGATCTTGCATCGCTGTATGCTGTGCAAACTATGCAATGCAGCCCCTCCAACCTGCTGTGACGCCATGCCATGCCAGCCGCACCTGAAGCCGTAGGCGATTGGGAACAGCCACATAGAAACAAAGACACAAAGCGTTTCTGCTTATCCTGTGCGCTTTTCAGCCGCACCTGAAGCCGTAGGCGATTGGGAAGATGGACGTCATGGTGCCGATTTCGGTCATGCCGATGGGCAGGGAGGGGTCGGCCACCTGCGGGCATGGAAAAGAATGAATGATTGCCAGGGTTTGATTGACAAACCATCTTGCCTTTCCAGCGATGGGTCATGGTTGCAAAACAGACCATCGCAAACGGCACCTGCCCGGCATGCATGTGTGGCCCCGCTTCTGGCTGCAGGAAGGCATGCGCGCAAAGATTGCTGCAAAGCCAGCTCTGCAGCCCAGCAGCAAAGAGCGCAGCAACAAAGCTGGATGCGCAAGCTGCAGCTGCCTGCACAACACGCACCATGACGGGGGCGGTGTAGGTGAGGGAGTTGCGTGTGAGGTAGAAGCACGAGTAGCCCAGCACGATGCCCACAAACGTGATCAGCCGGCGCCGCACAAAGTCGCCGGGGTAAGCCGGCAGCTCGCTCAGGCTCTTCACGCCCGCCGCTGCGCCGCCAGCCGCAGCGGCCGCGGTCTGTTGTGAGGCAAGGAGGGGGCAGGGGTGGACGTGGTCGTTAGGGAGCTCAGCTCGGCGCCTGCCTGCAGCAGGTGCAGCTTGGCGAGAAGGCGGACAGCCTTGCTGTGGCTGCATGCTGGCCCAGGCTTGCACCCACATGCAGCTGAGTACCGGCATGCTGGCATGGCGGCAGCACACGCTTGCAATGCAGCATACCCTGCATGACAAAATTGCTTCCGAGGCAAACCCCGATGGAGCGGTACGCCGGTGGCAACGCACCTCGCCCGCTGGCACATCCTTGCCCTCCCCTTGGTAAGCAGTGGGCACTATCGCTGCCCGTGAGCGCCGCAGCTGCGGGGCCGGGGCTGCCATGCCCTTGGCCAGAGGCGCCGGCCTGCAGGCAACGCGGAATAACAGGCGGCAGCTCACTCGGTCAGCGAGCGGCGGCGGCGGGGGAGCAGGCGGCCCGCAGGGCCTGTGCGCACCGCCGATCAAGCATCGGCGCATGTGGGTTGCCGGATCACCTGAGCACGGCCGCTTTGCTGCAACGCAGCGTGCCCGTTTTCGTCGAGGGGGCCGCCAGCGGCTGTAGCGCCGCACAGTGCAGCTGCATGACTAATACGATGCGCAGGAGGGCTGTAACGCTGTCGGTCGCAGCAGGGTGGCTGGTGCAAGGGTCTGGTTCCCTTCAACCCCAGCGGGGGCAGTGCCGGGATAGAGCGATGGTTGCGATCTGTCGAGGAGCGAGCCCGCCGCCCCTGCGCAAGGCCGCCTGTTGGCGCCACGCGGGCGGCGGCAGATGCAGCCGCCAGCGGCCGATTCTGCAAGCCATCTGGCGGCCTTGTTCTTTCACTCCTTGGTTGCCACGAGGGTTTGAGCTGCGTTGGTTGACTCATGACGCTCGCTGGGGCCGTATGCAATGTGTGAGCTCCAGCGCATGCAGCGATGGAGGAGGCTGCACCCGTTGGGTGGGAGCAGACTGTTGGGCAGTGGGGCCTGCCGCTGCCACACCCTGCTTGCAGATTGGCTTGCTGGTCGGAAGCAAGTTGGCTGCATGTGGCACCAGTACAGCTCGCTTGAATGGATGCATCGGTCAACGCAACAGCTCCGAACTGTCACCTTGACGCAGCAGCACAAACCCGGCAGAGCCACACACATGCCTTCAAGCCCTGCCATGATATTGCCTGCATTATTTATCCCGAAGGTGAAGACTCAATGCAGTTACACGTCTCTCTGGATCACTCAGAGCAGTTTGAAAGGGGCCGGTACTTTCCAGCAAGCAGCTAGAGGTGTGGGCGTGGGCTGGGAATTTGGAGGGCTATTGAGGGCTACTGCAGCAAAACGGAAGCCCCAGGGGGCAGACGGCACGAGGAGAGCGGAGCGGCAGAAGCAGCAGAGCAAACGGAAAGACGAGTGGGAGAGGATGCAGCAAAACAAGCAAGGTATCAGGGGACGTGTATGTTGTACATGGCCTCACTCGGGCATTGGCACATGAGAGCGGAAGGATTTGGGAGTGAGGGGGCGCCAGGCTGGCATGGCATGAGGTGCGTGCTGCTGCCGCTGCGCTTATTGGCTGCTGTGGTTTCCAATGGTTCGTTCTGCGCTAAGGTGCGTTGCATGTGTTGGCTACCGGGCCRGCGTGCTTGTGGCAGCCGGACTTCAGGCCCAGCTGTAGGCTTGAGCTTTGGCGCAGCAGGGGGGGCTTCAGTCTTGCTTCATCACCACGCCGTCCCACACCACCTGGACAGAGCAGGCAGGACAAAGAGGCAGTGCATATTGGTCATCACTCAGTGGTGCCCACAAAGGCAGCCCCGTCCTGGCAAGTGCTGCACCGGATGTCGCCTCACCCAGCGCAGTTCATAATGCGCTTCCCCGCTTGCCTACCCAGATCATTACCCGCCCACCCACATACCACTCACCCACCATCCCACCCACCTCTGTGCTGCCGCGATGCGGGCGCGCCTCGCCGCCCTTCTGCGCCTTGCTGCTGCTGAAGTCGCCGGCCTGGGCGCGGCTCAGGATGTAGGTGCCTGCGGGGGCAGGATGGGGTGGGAAGGCATGCATGTTACATGGGGGTCGCACGGCCGGTCCGCAGCAGGCTGCGCACATGTCATCTGTTCCAAATCACATCGGCACACCGTGGCATATGAAAAGTGAGCCTGGCCAACTGCAGAAGTCGCTGGGCCCTGCAGAGGGAGACAAATGCGGTGCACCATTGCCTCACCCGCTATCGAGATCACGTTGGCGTACAGGATGCGCTGCAGCAAAGGGGCAGGAATGGGAGGGGAAGTTTGTGGTTGCCAAAACAGCGACGGGCGGCGTGGCCGCAAACATGATGGCAACCCAGCATGGCGGCAACCCAGCAGCAGGCCAAGCGCTGCCAAGCAACAGCAATCACCTGGCGGTTGGGCACAAAGGCAAAGTTGATGACGTGGGCGGGGATCCACAGCCTGTGGGGCAGCGGCAAGGCAGGTGTCATTCGGCTGGCAATGAGGTGCGGCAGGGCAGAGCAAAGCCGTCGCATGGAGCAACAACACTTGCCCCCTGCACCCCACTCACTTCCAGCCTGCGACCATCGTGTCGGCAAACTTGGCCTGGATTTCGGGCACGTACTCGCTGCAACAATGTGGTACAAGACACACACGTTGAGCACTCAGCACCCGTATGTGTGTAATAGCTGCAATACAGCTAAGCTTGCAAAGCCAAGCCGCCCTGGACAGCAGGCGGCAGCTTGCAAGAGTGAGCCATGACGGGAATATGACATTTCACTTCACTTATCTTGAAGCACAGAGGCATGGCGCTGCCCAGGCAGCCAGCGCAGCACAGCATGGCTGCATGGCATTGCACGGCGCAGCGCGGCACAGCGCACAGCGCACCTGGGCCGCCCCTCTGTGAGCACCTTGTAGTAGTAGAACAGCAGCTGCATCGGGAAAAGAGACGCTTCTGAGCCTTGTTAATGTTTTTTTTGACGGTGGGTGAGCAGGAGCATGATGCAAGCCGCGCATTCCTTCCTGCACAGACATGAAGGGCGGGCTGTCATGCCATCGAGTGCCTGCATGGTCGTTCACGAGCATTGGGGGCTTAGTGGCAGGCTCATTGTGCAGGCGGAACGTACATCCATGGACTGCTCAACGGCAAATCACGTGCAAGAACAATGCATGAGCGAACATCACATGAATGCATTGCTGCAAGCCTCGCCGTGCAGCTGGGGACAAACATGAGCAAACATGAACTGGTCGGTGACAGCCAGGCATGGAGCGATAAGATGACTCAAACATTGACGCTGCAACACGATATGTTCATCAGCAGCCTCACCGTGCAGGTGGGCGCAAACATGAATTGGTCGATGATCAGCCAGGATTGCGCAACGAAATGAAATTCATCAGCAATTCACACCAAAGCTCACCGTGCAGGTGGGCGCAAACATGAACTGGTCGATGATCAGCTTGGTGGCGATGGCGCGCGGCGAGGTGGAGGCGTGGGGCATCACTTTCTGCACAGGCGGGGAGCAAGAGAAAGGTGCGCATGTGATGAGGGTGTCTGCATGTCATGTAGATCAGCGGCCAGGTGGAGGCGTGCGGCATGATTTGCTGCGCGAGGGACGCATACACAGGACATGAACAGGTTGTCAGTGGGTGGAAATGATGCGGCCGTGCGAACCGACGAGGCAGAGGGTCAAGGCGGCATGACACTATGCGCTTGCATGCATGGCATGACATGCAAGGTGGCACTGCATATTGCTGTGCAACATTCATGCCACCTATGCTGCTTCATGACGCCCAATGCCGCCCCACCCAAGCCGCTTTGCATCGGCCATGCCACCCCAAGCTGCGTCATGCCATTTCATGCTGCGCCCAGCCATGTCGCTTTGCGTCGGCCATGCCGACTCAAGCCGCCGCCAGCCCACCCAGCCAACCATGAGCGAAGGGTCCGCCTCACCCCATCCAGCCGCAGGTAGTACTCATGTCCCAGGGTGCCCATGAATGCCTGCAACAAGAGGGCGCGAACGCACAGCCCCAGTTGAGGGATGGGAGCGTGTCATGGGGCAATGGCAAGCACGAGCCAGCTAGGGTTCTGCTAGGGTTGCATGCGGTTCAAACGCCGTCCTCGCAAGCGCATGGCACGATGCTGCATGAGCAGGCACACATGCATGGCTGCTTACGTTGAAAACTGCCAGCCGCGCGGTGCGGGCCCAGTCATAGCTGCAGGCAGGTGGCAGGCGGGAAGGCAGGCGAAGGCGGGTGGGCAAGCCATGAGTAAGGCTGCGAGGTTTTCAAATCGCAGGCGGCATGGCGGGGTATGCTCCTGCGGTCATCACACCAGCCGGTCGGCTGCAGAAACAGCTGGACATGGCACTTAAAGCTGATCAACGCAGCACTGCCTGCGGCGCCTCCAGAATCGGGCGCCGCCGCCGCGGCGCCGGCGGGCGGGTGCACTCACTCCCAGCGCTCCTTGTCGCTGTTGCTGATGTACTGGGCCAGGGCGTCGCCAGCCAGGGCCGCAACCACGCTGGTGCAGGACTTGGTGAGGCGAGGCGAACGCTCGAGCGATGATATGTATGTCCGCCAGGCGGGCTGCAGCGGCTGTAGCGCCCGGCTCAGCGTGCCGGCGTTCATGATCGCTGGCTGCGGGAAGGAGGGCTGGGGCAGCGCCGGCCCAGTCGGGCAGAAGTGGGAGGGCAGGCCTGGTTGGAGCTCGCAGTTGAGGGCGCTGCCGGGCGATCAATGCAGAGAGGCTGCAGGGGCGCTCAGATATTCTTATCTGAGCGCCCCGTTTGCAATGCTGGCCAACCAAGCTGCAGGCCAGCTTCCCCTGGCGGCGGCCCCGCCGTAATGAGCGGTGCAGCCGCTCCCCCTCACCATGCACGAGTTTAGCAATGTCATTCATGCATGCTGCCACAGTTGATGGCTTTACAGCACATCGACATGGCGGGCACAGCGGCAGCATGCATATGCCAGCGGCAGAACAGCCGCTGCACCGCGCCACGGCTGGGCCGCTGCTGCCACAGACTTGCCCGGTCTGGAAAAAGGTGTCTCAGCATGCAAGATGATTTACACTCTGCATGCCCCGCCAATGCATTGCTAGCACAACAAGCTCAAGGCAAAGAAGAGAAGCGCAGTCGGTCCAGCCAGTTTGTTCAAGGAGTACCCTAGCCGCGTACTGCGCAGGTTGCGCCCGCTGTGCTTGGCCTGCCGCCAGCCACCAGCCACTGGCTGCGCCACGCTGTTGTGCACCATCAGCACTGCTCCGCTGGCTGTGCCGCAGCCGATGGTGCTGGGGATGCGCCAAGTCTGATTCGCAGAGCCTCGCGCAGCTGCTCATACGCCAGCACTGCGCTGCCGCCGCTGCTGCGGGCCGCCGCACTCCTTCACAGCATGCCATCAGCTGGATCACAGCGTCTCGCACAGCTGCAGGATGGCCTGCTCCAGCAGGTCCACCCGCCCCGTGCCGCTGCCCTGCAGCCGCAGCGTGAGGTCCAGCACGCACTCGGCGGGCTTGCAGTCGAAGTTGTCGATGGCTGGGGGCAGGGGAGTGGGAGGGAGGGAGGGGTAATGGGAGGGCGGSGGTGGTGGAGGGCTGAAAGGGTGGGGGGCAGGGTTCGAATGAACAGACAGCAGCCCGCAATTGCTGCCCACGCAAACTGGTAGGGCTTGCAGCGACAGCCAGCACTGCAGCATTGCAGCAAGCACGCAAGCAGGCAGGCAAACTTCTTGAGTGCAGGCAAACAACTCACATGCCACGTCGGACTGCTGCACCCCAAACTGGCTGAGCTTGCGGGTGATCGACAGCGTGCTGCGGCTGCCCGCCTCCCAGCCCAGCCGGCACTCGGCGCCCGTCACCGCGCCGCTCTCGTCCTGCCGGGAGAGGGTATGGGATGCAGTGGAAAGCGGTTAGGCAGCTTGGCGATGGTGGTGAGACGAGGTGTCGATGAGGGGCTCTGGGCATAGGCAAAGCTGGTTGAGCATTAACGCGCACAAGCACAGCCTCCCTCCCAGCAAATGCACAACCCGTTGCTCCTCCCCAGCCCTGGCATTCACCCACTCAACCAGCCACCCACCCGCAACAGCTTCTTGGACAGCAGGGCCACGGGCTCGGGGGAGCGCCCCGCCCCCCGCCCCCGCCCCGCCCCGCCGTGCCGCTGGCCGCCGCCTGCTGCTTGGGCTTGCTGTGCTCTCCCTTGCCCTCCCCGCCCGCGTCGCTGCTGCCCATGCCCTGCCCCATGCCGCTGCGGGGGGTGGCGTCGTCACCGCCGCCCTTGCCGCCTGGCCCCCGGTTGATTTTGATGCGCATCTTGGTGCCATCGGTGGCAACCACCTCTGGCTGTGCGCCCGCAAGCGCTGCGCCGCCCTGCTGCCCGCCGGGGGGCTGCCACGCGCCGCCGCTGGGGTGCCCAGAGCTGGCACCCGAGCGGCTGCCGCCGCGCTGCCGCTTGCCCCCGGGCTCCTCCTCATAGTCTGCACATTGGGGGGTAAGCAGCAAGAACGGCGATTTGGAATACAGTTGGGTGCACAGCGCAGCAAATGCAGGTGCAGACAAATGTAGCACCGCTGTCTGGCTGCTCTCAGTTCTATATCCGTCCCGCCAGCCCACCTGAGTCGTCGCCGCCAGCGGCGGCCCAGGCTTCGTCCAGGCCAGAAATGAACTCGTCGCCTGCGGGCCAGGCCAGGAGAGCAATCAGATGCTGCTTCAGATGCATGGGCAGACCAGCTGCTTCCAGGTGCGCTTCACTTGCTGTAAGGATGCTCAGGGGCACATCAACCTAATTGCCACATCAGACACACGGCACCTGCATGCAGCTACACACACACACACACGGCCGCAGCGCACCAAAGTGCTTGCGGCTGCGCTGGCGGCTCTGGCGGCCAGAAGCCCACAGCCCCTCCCCAACCTCGTCCTCATCAGTGTCGCCCTCCTGCACATAGTTTGGAATTAGTGGTTTGAAAATGCAATCAATATGCACTCGTCTGATGCAGGTTAACACCACAGGCCCATTGTCCTTGTCAGTATGGACCTCCTGCAAAAGGCAATTTTGGTGACGTGAAGATGCAGACAGGGGTTNAGGCCAAATGATGCAGGCGGCATGACAAAACCAGATGGCCCTCACCCACCCACCCTGCACCTGCCGGCCTCCCAACCAGCTCCCTGCACCTGCCGGCCTCCCAACCAGCTCCCTGCACCTGCCGCCTCCCTCCACCTTACCTCTCCAGACTTGCGCTTGCGAGGGGCGCCCTTTGGCGGCTTGGGGTTTGCCGCCAGCCGCGCCTCTCGCTTGGCTGCCTGCTCCGCTGCAGCCGCCAGCACCGCGGCGGCGTTGGGGTTGCGTGCTGCGGTGCGAGGGGGTAAGGGGAGGGAGGGGCAGGGCTGGGTGAGAAGCGCGCAGCACATGAGGGATCGGAGACAACCAGCACAGTGGAAGCAGGCATGCATCGCAGGCCGAGCTGACAACCACTCATGATTGCAAGCAGGCGTGCATCGCAGCCCGGGCTGAGCCAGCCGACACCCAATCTGCAAGCGGTTTGCGAGCCAGCGGCGCGCCTGCGGGGATGATGGTGAGGCGGGTGGTGGGGATGCCCGACTGGCGGCCGGCAACCTCCAGCTTCAGTCCATCGCCCGGCTGCAGGCCCATGACCTTGAACATGCGCTTGGTTTCGCCGCCCTGCAGGTAGTACTGCTTGCAAGCAAAGGGAGGGGGAGCAGGGGTGGAGGGAAGGGGAGTGAAGGGCAGGGTGAGAGGTGAAGGTGGGCGGAGGGGTGGCAGGGAGCTGCCGCCGCGGGGCGAGTGCTAGGGCGGTGTGGCAGGGTAGAGCAGCGCAGGGCGCAGCTGTCTAGCAAGGCTGCCGCAGCATCACAGCACTACTGCAAATGGACGCCTGCTTGCAACCATCCTGCTCTCCTACCTCCGCCTTCACGTATTCGTCTACAGGGAGCAAAGGAAA
>JADXDR010000153.1:84225-96734 GCA_025026875.1 Chlorella ohadii
GGTGCCGGCGCCGGCACCGCTGCCGGCTGCTCCGCCACTGCGGCTGCCGGCTGCTCAGCGGCAGGTGGTGCAGCCGGTGGGGCTGCTGCTGGGGCCGCAGCAGGCACGGGTGGCACAGCTGCAGGCGGCTGCGGCGCCGCCACAGCGGGCACTTGTGCTGGCTGCTGGGGCACCGCAACTGGCGCCACTGGCTCCTGCTCAGGCTTTGGCTCACTGACGGGAGGTGCTGCGGGCTCCGGCTGCGGGGCGGCTGCGGCAGGCTGCGAATGCTCGGTCGCTGCTGCCGGCGGGGCAGCCACGGGCCCGGCCGCGTTCCTTCCCGCCGCCGCTGCCCCGGCCTCCTGCCCCGCCGTCATAGCTGCCTGCGGCTGCTCCTGCTCCATCTCTCGCGGCTAAGAAGTGGCTTGCTGGGGCTGGGCGCTCTCAGCGCTCAAGCTTCCGAGCCAGGCTTCCAAGCAAGGCCTGCTGTTGCCTGCGCAATCGGCTGCAAAATCTGGCACGAGGCACGCACCGGCGGTGTCAATCGGCCAGCCGGGAGGCTGCTGCTGGCCAGCCGCTCGTTCCGGGCCCGCTCGCTTCTTGGGGCAGCCCTCAGCCGGTTGCTAGCTTGCAACAGCTGATCGTGGGGCAGCTGGCGTGAGGCAAATTGGCGTGACGCCCTCAACGCCACTGGAGCTCGGCCATGCGCCGCCTCAGCGTGCCGGCCGGCCTGCCTGGAACGCTGACTATCTTGACTCGGGCCGGCAGCTCTTGCAAATTCACACATCTGTGCTGTTCAGATGTTACAAGCTGTTTAAAACAAGCAGCACTCTCGGCATTGCTTTCCTTGGCACAGGCGGGGCCAGTAGGCAATGTAGCATTTCGCAGAACATTCGTTGTCTCGCCTCGAGGCAGTTCGAGGCAGCCCTTTGGCAGCGCCGCTGTGCAGTTGCCGCAGCTGTAAAGACATCAACAGACGTCGTGGCAGGGCCGCTATTTGGCTGCGTTTGCTTATGCGCCGGCTTAACCGGCACGGCTGCGGAATGCGCGCACCAGTGGGTGCTCGAGCGGGTTGTTCAGCCCCCTCTTGGCCGCCAGAGCCTTGGCATGTGCTGCAGGGCAGGCCAAAAGAGGGAAGGAAACTGTGCTATGGAGAGCTGGCACACATGCGGGGGTGGTAGCTGCGACAGCAAGGCACAAGTAGGCGGCAGGCAGTAGCAGGCAGGGGGCTGTCATGGGCAGGGCAGGCAGAGCAGCAGCAGCAGGCAGCGCACCTTCCGCCAGGGCCGCCTGCGCTGCCGTCGCTGCCTGCTCGTGCCGCCGCGCATCCTGCAAGGTGGCACAATCACTGGCAAGCAGCGTAAGCATAAGAGGGTGTCGGATGCACCAAAGGGGTACCAAAGGACTGTGTTTCAAGCTGGCGACCCTGCAGACTTTGTGCAAAGCCGGGCACAGCAGCTGCGCCCACTCGGGCCCCCTGCGGCTTGAATGTGCATGCACTTGCTTGCCTGCACCACAGCCACCAGCTTGGCCTTTGATTGCTCCAGCGCGTCCTGCAGTAGGGCAGCAAGAATGCTGCTTTTAATTTCCATGTTTCCTGTGCTACAAATGCGCCTCACTGCATCCCGCATGCAGCAGGCGCGGCAGTAATAGCAGCGTTCAGTGCCGGGTGGGCCACAGCAGCGCGCCAAACTCTCTCCTGAACACAGCAGGCGGCCCCTAGCTGCTGCCGATCCTCTGCACCAATGCACTTTGACCCTCCACAGGCAGGGAGCGCTCGACGGCGCCCCAGCTGCTCAGGCAAGGCATAACGGCACACGACAGTAACCAACCGACCTGTGCCTCTGCCGCCTCCTTCAGGCGCTGCACAACAGCAGTGGGGGAGGGGGGACAGGAGCAAATGAGAGCAGGCATGGGACACACAAGGGAAAGCCGCTCCAAGATTAACAGGCGGACCACATACGCCAGCTCCCGCGGCCACTAATTGCCAAAGGCAGATGCGCCCAAGCTGCCTCCGCCTGCAGACGTACCATCCCCCTGCCCCATTCAACCCACCGCAGCAGAACCGCCATGGGCAGCCCCACCCTTCCCTGCACCACCCCTCCCACCCAGCCGGCTGCTGCCCCTGGCTCACCAGCGTGCGCAGCTCTTGGAGCTCGCCCAGCCGCTGCTGCACCACTGCCAGCTCAGCGTCAACAGTCTCCACATCTGCCCGCCGCGCCTCCACAGCCTGCTCAAATCCGCGGATGGCGGCCTCCTCCCGCTGCTGGGCTGCCACCGCCTTGGCCGCCGCCGCCTTCTCCGCCACGACCTGCAGGAGGGAGCACAAGCATCACCCGTCGTTCGGCGAGGGGCATGGTACGGTGAACACCAGCGGGATGCTGTGTGCAGTAGGCCAGGGGGCAGCAGCAGCGGGCTGAGCGCGGCTGCAAGCCGCCGGCCCCAGGGGGTTTAGGGTGCAGGCACGTTTGAGCACAGCGTGTGGTGGCGCCCACCTGGCCCTCAATGCGGCTCTCCTCCTTCTTGGCGCCGTATACCTGGTAGCTGGCCTGCAGTTTGCGGGGTGCAAGGGCCATTGCTTGGCCACTGCAGTGGCATAACCGGAGAAGGCGGCACACCGGCGGCGAGCGCCACCGCCGCCGTCGCGCGCGCCCCGGCGCCGCCCCTGCATTGGCCGGCCCGCCATGCGCCTCACCGGCACGACGTAGAGCCCGATGGGCACGCCGACCAGCAGGGCGACCGTTTTTGGCTGCATTTTTGGGGCGGCTGCTGGGCTGAGCGCTGGCAGGGGTTTGGGGGCCTTGGCGGCGGACTGAGTATCAGAATTGGGTTGGCAGAGAGTCGCAGGCCTACGGTTCGCCTGCAGGCCGCTGCCTGGTGGCGGCGCCGCCCATGCGGCGGCATGGAGACCAGAGCAGGATGAGAGGGCGTGGATGGGCCATCGCCGCGCGTCGCAGCATCGCTAGAACCATGGCCGTGGCGTACCTTGCAGCAGCAGCGCCTGCGGGCGTGGCCCGGGCCACTGCCCCGCAGCCCCGGCGGGCTGTGCAGGCTGCGGCCGCCCCCAGGTGAGCTGGCAGTAGTTGTCGATTGGTCCATGGGAGCGCCAGGCCGGCAGGCGCGGTCTGGGCGTCCTCCGACTTGCTCGGCGCTTGCCCCAGCGTCCTGCCGCCCCTCCGCTGCCCCCACAGGAACCCGTCCAACCTGTGGACGCCCCAGTCGCAGCGCAGCGTGGACTTCCCCAGCCGGCAGTCCCCCGACAGCGTTATTTACGCCGGGCAGGGCCCCCCGNCCCCCTCGCCGCTGGTGGTGGAGCGCTTCCAGCAGGTCATCTCGCAGCTGTTCCAGCAGGTGCGCCCGGGCGGCCCGATTGGCGGCGCCAGGCACCGGCGGCGGCGGCGGCAAACGCTCGCTGCTTGGCTGGGGCAGAGGTCGCCCTGCCTGGCAGCCTACCACCCTGTTTGCAGCATTATGTGTCATGGCAACGTCAAGGCCATGCAGAAGCCAATGCAACCGCTGCTCGAGCAGCACGGCTGCACCCGCCAGGCTGCCCATGCATGCGCCAAGCCGCATGCCCTGCTTAAACGCACGTGCGCCGCCACGCTCTGCCTACTTGTTTCGCAGCGGATAGTGCGGCTAGGCGGCCCGGTGGACGACGACATGGCCAACCTGATTGTGGCGCAGCTGCTGTACCTGGACAGCGCAGACCCCAACCGCGACGTCACGCTCTACGTCAACTCCCCCGGCGGCTCCGTCACCGCCGGTCAGTGCGCCTTGTTGTCGGCATGGCTGGCTGGGGGGACAGCACGGTTGGGAATGAACATGGCTGGGGGGATGGTATGGCTGGGGATCGGCGCGGCTGGGATCAACTTGACTAGGCTTGGCAGCTGGCTAGCTGGGCCACTGGCGGCACGTGCAGCAGTGGCAGTGGCCGTGCGCAGGGTGCGCTGCCCGCCACGTATTTGCACTCGCACTCGGGCGTTTGTATGTTTTGCCCCATGGCATGGCCATGTTGAAAACTGTTTTCTCTGCTGCTCACCTGCAATTGGCTCGATTTACCTGCTTCACCTGCAGGCATGGCGGTGTTTGACACGATGCGCCACATCCGCCCCCGCGGTGGTAGCTGTCTTCCATCTCATCTAATTCTGTTGTCCCCGATCCCCCGCCCCCGCAGGCATGGCGGTGTTTGACACCATGCGCCACATCCGCCCCGACGTGTCCACCGTGTGCGTGGGCCTGGCCGCCTCCATGGGCGCCTTCCTGCTGGCCTCGGGCCACCAGGGCAAGCGCTACTCGCTGCCCAACAGCCGCATCATGATCCACCAGCCCCTGGGTGGCGCCCAGGGCCAGGCCGCCGACATTGAGATCCAGGTGCGTGCTGGAGGTGCTGCTTGGTTGGTACTGCTTGTGGGTGTGGTGATCGAACGTAGGCAGCATGGTTGGCGCCGGCCATGCTGCTTGTGGCTGCGGCTGGTGCTGGCTGGTGCTGGCTGGTGGCGAAGCTGGCTGGTGCTGGCAATGCTGGTCGTTGCTGCTGGCTGTGGGTGAGGGTCCGCCCCATGGCCAAGTCGATTGCTGCCCCGTGTATGCTGGCTGCTGCTGTTCAAGGGGGTGCTCCGCAGTTGCTGCATGCCGCGCTGGGCACAAGTGCTGCCGGACGTTCAAGGCCTGTGCGCCATGCCTGCCTGCTGAAGACGGCTTTGCATGCTGTTGCTTCTGCCCTTCTTTTCGCAGGCCAACGAGATCCTGCACCACAAGCTGACGCTCAGCCGCTACCTTGCTCACCTTTCGCCCTCCTCACTTGTGTTGCCTGCCCTCCCCTCCCCGCTCCCCTCCCTGGCCAGGCCAACGAGATCCTGCACCACAAGCTGACGCTCAACGGCTACCTGGCGGAGTTCACGGGGCAGAGCATGGAGACTATCACCGCCGACACCGACCGCGACTTCTTCATGTCCGCACAGGAGGCGGTGAGTTACCTCTCAACTCAGCTCGCAAATGTATTACCTCTGTAATTCAGTTTTGCGAGCCAGTTCATATTACCTTTTGCGAGCTCACCAGCAGGCTTTGGACTCATGTTTTCCTTGCCGCTCACCATCACTGCTGAACTTTGGTCACAGCTGGCTGTTGCTGCTGCTGTGCTGCTGCTGCTGCTGCTGTGCCACCGCCGCTGCTGCTGCTGCTGCTGCCGCTGCCGCCGACCGCCTCCCACCTGCCGNCCCCCCCCTNCGCCCCATGCGCAGGTCGAGTACGGCCTGATCGATGCTGTGGTCAGTAAGCCGTCCATGGTGATGGCGTAAGCTGCTTCACCTGCTCTGTCTGCCTGCCNGAAACAGCTGCTGGCCAAGGCGGCTGTGGGCCGCACGCCGCCGCTGCGGCGCATTGCCGCGCGCGCGCGTGCCGCCCCGTACTAGACACATGGATTGCTCTCCCTCCTGACTCCCTCGTTCGCTGCTCCTCACACAAACCTTCTGTTTTGTTTGCTCCCTTGCTCGTGCGCCCCCGCGGCGCGGCTCTGGCGCCTCTGAACCTGCACCCTCCACAGTTTTGCGCCCAGCCACCTCTGTAACCTGTCGCACCGTGCGTGGCAAGGGCTTAGGGCGACGTGCAGGGCACTTTCGTGTGTCAGGTGCAGCCTGCATGTACGGTGGCGCTGAATGGCCAAGCTGTTGCTGTGCCAGCTTCGGCAGGGCCAACGCATGTTGCCGCCCCCGTCCCAATGCAAGGCCCAACGCCAGGCGGTGTTGATAATCCACTGCCCAGCATATTCAGGCCTTGGCTTGCTCTCACTTGTCCGGTTGTTGTTGATTGGGTATCACACAAGGCTTGCAGCTGCCAGGGGTGCGCAGAGCGCGCTTGGTGGCACCACCACGTATGGCCGACCAGGACGCTGTGCTCGGCTTCACCAACATACCACGGCGGCTGCTGCTCCAGCCCGGGTTGTGCGCCGCGCTGGCGAGGTGAGGAAGCCCCAGGGCTTGCCGCCGAGGCCCTCCTGCTTGCCCTGCCGAGCCGCAGCGCCGATCAGAAGGCTCTGCACACGCCAGGGGTGGCAGCAGCAGGGCGGCAGCGTAACACCTCTTGCCGCCGCGGCGCGCGACATCGCCGGTCCCGCCTGCCGGCGCCGGCCGTGCATCCTATCTAGTGCAAGCATGACTGCAGCCGGCACCTCGTGCACCCATTCTCCCTCCTGCTGCCTCTCCCTGCTACAGGCGACTACCTCGCGCGCTCCCAGAGGCAGCACTGCTGGCCATTACCCGGGCTGCAGCGGCGCAGCAGAATGTNGCCGCCCGCCGATGCGGCGCCACGTGCCGCTGGCGCCACAAACCCGCTCCTGTTTTTNCATGCGCAACCTCACGGGAGCTGGTCCGTTTAGTTCTGCACCGGCGGCTCGGTGAGTGGCGCCTGGGAGTGCCAGCCAAGGCAGCCCCGTCTGATCTGCTTTGGTAGCAGGAGGGAGGGGCGCTGATGGCAGTTTTGACAAGTCCGCTCGCCCGCCTGACAATGCAGGCCGGATGCGCAGCGCACGCGGCGTGATCCAGCTGCAGCTCCAAAGGAGGGGCGCCTGCAGCGGGGCAGCAAGGGGGCAGAGCAGCCAGGCGCCACGCCACGCGGCGCGGCCAGCGGCTGCGGCGCCGGCGGCACCCAACTAGCTAGCGGCAGGGGCACTCGGGCTCGATCAGCAGGCGCAAACAACACTCAGCCTGGCCGCCCGCCCGGGCGGTTTTTGACCGCAGCCATCGCACGCTGCCTGCCGCTGGCAGCGCTGCCGCTGCTGCTGGTGGCGGCGGCGTGCGCAGTGGAGATGCCGGCCGGCGGGCTGGGCCTGTCAGTTGCCAGCCTGCTCTCCTGGAGGCTGGCCAGCTGCTGGGCGGGCACAGCCGTCCTACTGTGCACCCATGCGGTGTATGCACGCGCTGGCTGGCGCCTGGTTGTCGTAATGGAAGCCCTGTACGCGCTCATGGCGGCAGGTGCGCACGATGCATGCTGCCCTACTTGGTTGTGCTGCAAACAAACCTGTCTGCACAAGGCTTGCTCGCTAACGATGGCGCGCGGATGGTGCTCCGAACTTGCATGAAGAGTTGGTTTGCGGGCGTGCAGCCACCACGCCTGCACGATGCGACACTTCTGATCCAGGCTTCAGTGCCTCGTGCCGCCCCACTCATGCAGGCTGCTGCATCGAGCCCGTCCGCGCACTGCCCGCTGCTGCAGTCCTGCTGGCCTGCCGCCTGGTGGCCTGCGGCGCAGCCCTGGCGCGTGATGCGGCCAAGGCAGCAGGGCGTGGCAAAAGAAGCAAGCCAGCCAGGCCTGGCGTGCCCTACTGGCGGTCCCGCCTGCGCCACAAGATACACCTGCCCGCCGCCAAAGCACCCCAAGGTGACGGCAGCACCAGCTGATCGCAGTCGAGCCTCAGTGCAGCAGCGCCTGCTGCCGACCAAATGCTGTCCGGTTGTATGCTTCCGGCCCTGCTCCTCTTCTCTTCTCGCTCTAATAAGTAGTTGAAACTAATAACAGATCCTGCAATGCCTGCTTGCTTTTCCTCACCACCATGAATGCCACTGAGGCCACCTGTTATGGCTGTTTTCCCTTCCTTCGCCCCGTTTCGCCCGCACCAAATCATTCGCTGTGCAGGCTGAAGCCTGCAAAAGCTTTGCAGTGCGGCGCTGCACCCGCCACCGCCCCTGCCAGCATTTGTAGCCTTTGTGGGCCACACAACCTGTCAACGTATTTTTCTGCTGCCGGTCGCGGATGGCAGGCGCTGTAGTACGAAGCTGCCACACGCGTTGATGGCATGCCGCGCGACTTTCGCAGTAGATATCTTCCGTCTGGCACCTTGTTTCTGAGCAACCTGCCGCTCTCCCAACAGCCCACACTTCCCCCATCAACGCTCTTCCTTCCTCCCATCTCCTTTCCCCACTGCCCTGCTCATATTCAACCCGTCGCATCAGAAGCACCCGCTGCCAAGCAAGGCGGCCCGTCTTCTTTGCACTGCACCATGCTCTTTGCAATTGCCACTGCCCACGCGGCAGTTCGCACCAACCCGACCCTGATATTTGCACCCTGAGGTGCCAGCAACGCAACCCAACAGGAAAGCACCCAAATCTTTATTTGCCTTCTTTCGCGTCCTCCTCCCTTGGCCCCCGCCTGCGCTGTAGCACAGCACTCATCCCCATCATCTAGCCTCAGCAGAGTCTGCACTGCACAAGAGAGTGGAGATGAAGCTTGCAGCCGTGCCACCCTGGTATCTGAGCAGCGCCGGTACTGTCCCCCCGTGTGGCTGCTCCCCAGGCCCCTCCCTCCGCTGGCCCGCCGCCACTGCGCCGCGCCGGTGGGCCGCGTCGCCAGGAACGGGTATGGAGGTGGCAGACGGCCTTAATTTGCATGGCTGTGGTGCCGACCTCGACAGCTAGCAGAATGCTGCACCAGGAGCGCAGCATGTGCAGGGGCGGGGGCAAGAGCAGCACTGGTATCCCAACGGCGTGTGGCACAGAGCGCACGGCGCGGCGCATGCTATGGGCCGCTGCATATGTGGCATAAGTTGCCACTCTCGCTCGTTTCAGCTTCAGCTCTCGACTGAACGCGTGCACAGGTGCCTGGAGAGGCAGCCAGGGCGACCCACCCTTCAGCCGCCCTCTGCCGCCAAAGGGGAACCTAATGATGCGCGGCACGCTCATCCTGGCCGCCCTGGTTCTGGCAGGTGCGCGCCTCGGCGTGTGAACAGGCTTGTGAGAATGTTGGAGGTCGGCAGGGACCCGCGCGCTGCGCGGGGCTTCGGTGCTTGCCCCCGCCGCCGCCGCTCCACAGTGGGGCCCAGCCACCGCGATGCACCCAGTGCCGGTGGGGCAGGGACGCCGCCATCTGCACTATACCAACTCAAGCTTCTGAAGCTTTGAACTGTTCAACCCTGACGGTGCTTACGTCTTCAAACTGCTTGTGGCAGGGCTGCCGCTGTTGGAAGCCGCCAGCGCACCGAAACCGCCMATGTGCGCAAGGGGGSGGTGCCGCMAGKGGKGCCTGCCCGCCGCTCGTGGGCTGGCTGGGAAGGGCTGGGCAGGCTGCTGGCAGCTGATGCTTTCTCCGCGCGTGYCCTGGAAGCTGCCCCTAGGTACATCTGCTGCATCCGCTGGATCTGCCCTTCCCCCTGCCGCCGCTAGCGCCACATTTAGTGCCCCCCCCCCCCGCCCCTCCCGCCCCCACCGCTGCAGGCCAAAGTGCCTGTCGGTCGCCTTCAATGCTGCCACAAACACGGTTGACTTGACCATCCAGCCGCCAACCTCCACCCCTCGTGAGCCATATGCATGCATGCGCTGCAGTGCAGTGCCCCGAGACAGACATTGGATGTATTTACCAAGCGCCAGCCGGGGTGGTCCGTCAGCGACAGGCACCAAGCGACAGGCACCTTGCCCCTGCGCCGCCCAACTTGCTCCCTACCTGCCCCCCCTCGCGCCCGCCCTGCCCCTGCAGCCGTCACCAGGTTCCTTGCACGGGCGGTGCGGGGCGCCACGACCGTCGTTCCATCCTCGATTAAGTGGAGCACCGCTGCCTCTGGCCGGGTCGTCATCTCCTTTCCTGCCGCCGACTTTGCCTCCAAGGCAGCTGGGGCCTACAGCTTTGCAGCCGCTGCTGTCAATGCCAATGGCGAGGGCCCGTACTGCAGCCCGGCAGTGGCGTGGACCCTGGGGTGAGTCGAACCAAGAAGATCTTGTGCACACATGGCAGCTGGGCTGCGGGATGGGCCTGCTAGCAGCTCCATGTGCACAGCATGCACCGTCCCGCCTGCCTGTCCTACCCGCTGGTCAGCCGCTGGTCTGCTCATGAGCCACTCACGCCCAGCCCTAGCAGCAGCTCTTACATTAGCCGCTGCCCTTTCCGCAGCAGCAGGGCTACTGCCACTCGCACATAGGCCTGATGGACAATACCTGCTGGCAGCTGCGCAGGGGCGACGGGCGTGCTGCCCACTCGCCGACCAACCATAGCTCACGCTAACGCCCCCTTTTTTGTGTGCAGCCGCCCCGCGGCACCCAAGATCACGGCTGGCGCTGTTGCGTGTGAATATGTCAGGCTGACCTACACCCTTCCTGCTGGGAGCATTGGTGAGCGGCACAGCTGCACAGCTGTGCAGCCAGACTGGCATGCTCTGCCCGCTGCGCCTGCTGTGCGTTGGCCTCCCTGCCGGCGCGCAAGCCACACGCATGGCGTGAAGGGGCTTGCCACGCCACCTGCCTGAAAGAGTGCCCCAACCCGCCTCACCCCATATCTGCAGTTGGGCAGACTGGGTTTGAGCTGTTGGTCACGCTTGGATCCGGAAGCATCAAGGTGGAGCCCTACAAAACCGAGATATTTGCAAGCATCGTGAGGCGCCATTTGTGCCTGTGCTGGGCTGGGTTGGATCCTGGCTGGATGCCCTACGCATTCAGATGAGAACTCGGCAATGCGACATACGCAGGGTAGCTTGTAGCTCTCGCGTTCCTGCGGCACAGTAGCACTAGCAGTGACGCCGGCACTGCCTTCTCCCCGCTCCTGCAGCGCTACCTGTATTTCCCAGCTGCCGCATTCCCGGCCGCGGCGCTGTCGCTGAAGCTGGCCATCAAAAGCTCGCTTGGCGTGGGGGCTTACAGCTCGGCCTTTGCCCTGACCCGCACGGTGAGCTGTTCCTACAACCTGCATGTCTTCAGAGTCTGAACCTCGTCTGGCTGCAACCAGCAGCTGCTGACAGATGCTGCATGCGCAATGCATGAGCCTTCTTGCTACTGCAGGCTTGCCTAGGGTAACCGCCCGCATACCCTGCCGCCCGCATACCCTGCCCTGCTGTCTCTACCACAGGCCTGCCAGACGACCATCACACAGTTGCAGGCCAAGGTCACGCAGCAGCAGACCGACCTTGGGCGCTGCTCCACTGCATGCAAGGCGCTGGTGAGACTTGCTGCACCTGCGCAGCAGGAAGCCTTGATGGCCGCAGCTTGCCTGCCCTGCCTGTATGTTTTGGGACTGCGCTCCGCCAATGCCCCGGCACTGCCCAGCGTTGCAAACCCAAGTGGCTGCAAGCCGTGCTTCCACCTGTGTGCAGCCCGAACTGGGATCTTTTGTCACCAAGGAGGTCAGCCCGTTCTACTATAGGGTGTTTTATCAGCTCTACGCTGTGCAAATAATACCGCCCAGCGACAGCAATCCGAACCTCGAAGAGATCCTTCTGGGGAACTTCAACGAAGCGGCGTCTACCCGCACCGTGCATGTAAGCAGGGGTAGTCCATACTGTATATATTTGTGGGCCCTAGCAGGGTGGGCAGACGCACTAACTGCAGACGGCTTGAGGCGGGTGCACACGTGTTTGAGCTGGCAAGCCGTAGCTCGCACTGGCAGTGCAAGCAGGCTGGTTTTTTGCGAACCCAGCTCCATTGCGGCCACCGGCTTGGCAGGGCAGGCCTGGGCCGGCTTGCACAGCTGCCTGCTTGCAGACTACAGCGCTGTAGTGCTGCTAGCATGGGCCCTGTACCCTCGAGATCGGCTTCTGCCAGCACAGCTGCCTGCTGATGCTTCATGTGCGTCCTTCTGCTCCTCACCCTCCTCCTGCCTGCCGCAGAAGTTCACCAATGGCGACTCCTGCAACGGCACCCCTCGCCAGGCCACGGTCACGTGAGTGCGGGCGCATCGCAGGCTGAGAGGGGGCAGGCATATGCATCACCCTGCCTTTTTGCTGCAGCCTGTTCTGCTTGGGTGCCTGGCAAGCAAGTGTTGGTCAGTAAACTGTGTGCAGTACGGTGTGCCNTTGTCCCGGCACTGCGGGCAAGTGCAGCACCGCTAGCGATGCCCGGCTGCATGCATGCACCAACCGCCGCTTGCAACCCACTGTTGTGCCTGGCAGGTATGTGTGCGACCCTTTCAGCTGCAAGATGAACCTGCTATCAGCGACCGAACCATCCACATGCCAGTACGATCTGAAGGTCGCAGCGGCGTGGGCCTGCTGAGCAGCGGAAGGCGCCACACGACAAACGGCATACGTCGATCCTCCCGGTGCACAGGCCTCGCATGGCATGGCACTCAGCGCTGGTGAGCCATGCCACGGCAGCCGTGTCCGTTGCATTGCATTGTCCTGCGTGCTGGCCCGACTATCCCATGCCCCACCAAACATGCCCGTGAACTTCTGTACCATCACAGCCCCCTCCTTGCCTACTTGACCCTCCTTTTTGCTGCGCCCCCCGCGTTTGGCCCGCTTCTCTGTGCGCAGCCGTTTCCACCGATTGTTGTGAGTGCATCATGCTTGTCCTTGTCTTGCTCACCCTCACCAACACACTGTCAGATCCATTCGCTGGCTCGCCTCAACTTCGCAACCTTCGCGTGTATGCAACCGGGTGGAACTCCTCCGTTGGCAGTGGGAGGCTCGCTGCCGCTGCGCAGGTTGCGCGCCGGCGGCAGCAGCGGGCTTGCTCAGGATATGGGTTTGGAGGCAGCACAGTGCCTTGGTATGCATGAACGGGGTGCCAGACGGAGCGGCTGGGCAGCCCAACCCCTGTATGTTGCAGCGGCAGCGCAAT
>JADXDR010000154.1:557-32833 GCA_025026875.1 Chlorella ohadii
TRKCATGCKTGGGCCCACTGCAACAGCAGCACGATCGCTATGCACATCTGCAMTATATACCCACTCGCRGTGTTCAGCAACGGTGGCCTCTCCYTTTTGCATTGCATTGTGCATAACACCMTGCCATTGGAGANNCCTTCCAAAACACTTGCGACTCCACTGCATCCGCTGCTGCTGCRYSCASKWCSTCNGCTGCAYTTGTTACATTTTAATGGAGCGGCAAACACAGGCTACTGCARACATSTTGTGCACGNTCAACYCCGCTGCCCAGTGCAACAGCGCAGCAGGCGGGCATGGCCAGCGGCTGCTCAGCATMACTGCGYCAGCCYCGARAGCCGAGGYGGAGCAGCCACATGASRCCRGCCGTAGCCTYCGCAKATGCAGCTGCTCGCCCAGRGRGCTGCTMCATGYCCGCCGGCTGCARTSWTMCGGCCGCCCGCCGCCTCGGCAGCGAGGCCCTGGCAGCTGCTGCKTGCAGCCATGCTGCGAGCCCAACTGTGCCGCTGCCACTGCCGCNTAGCGCAGCAGCGACACCTGCCATTCTGCCAGACCCTGGCGAGCGGCACTCTGCCAGCCTGCACAGCATGGCACAGGCAGCAGCATTGTCATTCCTGCAAAAGTGAGTACCATACGCTGCAGCCACACACTGATATTGAAAGCATAGGCGGCGCTAAGCACAGCGCACGCTGCAGCTGCTGCAGATTGGCAGTAGGCAATGCCAACGCACACGGGCTGACTCACCTTCTGCTGCCAGCATGCCAACAGCAGATTTGCCGCCTCAGCTGCAGCAAGTTGTGCCATTTCGTGCTCCGCCTCGCTCCGGCTCTGCCGCCGCCGCTGCTGTCCGCTGTTGCCTACGCTGCCGCCAACAGCAGTGCACAGCAACCGCCGCCTGCGCAAGGCGCGCCTGCAGCAAGGCCGGACGGTAGAAAGTCAAACAAAGGAGAGCAGGCAGTTCCCAGCCACTCCGCTGACAGCATGCACATGCCCGCCAGTCAGCGCAAAAGCAGTCAGGTGCAGCACCAAAGGCCCTCCCACTGCGGTACGCTTACTTGGCAGCGACATGCCAGCATGCAACCCAGCACCCTCTCACCATGCAAACACGCCTGAGCGACTCCCGCTCTTGCGCGGGATCATGTCTGCAGCGACGCTCTCGCACTTCTCCAACCTGCACAGCAAGGCGCAAATTGGTTCCGATCGGCATGCATGCGTGCCGCATGTGCAGCCCATACAGCTGCTGTCTGCCAGTGCTGCCAGCACCGTCTGCGGCAGCACTGTCGCCGCAAAACAACATGCTTGTCAGGCTGTGGCCAGCAACAGCAGCATGCATGCCCTGCACATGCGGCACGGGACCAGCAGTTCAATGCGCTCTTAGTGAAGCAACAGGCAACCAGCCAGTGGTGACCGCCAACAGCAGTGGGCAGCAGCTCTTCAGCCCTAAACATCTCCAACCCCGCCTGCATGTAGACAGGCAGCCTCGAATGCTCACCGATTTGCAGGTCGTAAATCGCATTGGTGCCAGCAGCGCCTTGGGTGCCGGCACGGCTGCAACTGTACCTCCTCCTGCGCACACAGGAGGCCGTCCGGCTGCTGTTGTTATGACTCAGCAGCGTGGCGTTAGGGCAGCAGCAACAGCAGGCAATGACCGCCCCTCCTGCAGCCCGCTGCTGGCAGCCACAGCTGCTCCGCCCACAACCGCCGCAGCTGTGCATGGCGGCCAATGGCATGTGCACTGCAACAAAGGGGCTCACCGGCAGCTTCTGTGCATGCTGCTGTTGCCAAGCAGGCGGCGCAAGCGCCGCTGCTGTCGCCTGTGGCAGCCTGCGCAGGTGGGGCCGCACCGACGTATTTAGATGTACAGTGTGCAATTCAGAGTCGACAGCAGGTGATTCACTGGCAGCCTGTAGGCTTGCATTTGGAGCATTGCTGCCTGTACATACATGGCAGCAAAACTTCCCGCTTCGTCCCCGCGGCAGGCCTGCCCACCTCACAGCCGGCTGCGAGGAGCGTCTGCCACCGGCTGGCGCAGCAGCAGGTCGTAGTGGCCGGCACCGTGGAACAGCAGCGGCACACTGGCGGCGCTGTCGTGCTGCCCCTCGACATACCAGCTGATCTGCTGCAATCCCGAGTGGCGCGGCATGTACACCGCGATGGGCCGGCGCAGCACATGCGTAGCCACTGCCAGCTCCGGCTCGCCTGCGCACATGACGTGAACGTGCTGCCTGTCAGTGCCTGCCAGCAGGGGCGGGTGCAAGCAGCTGTAGCATGCTCCAGCCAGTCTGACAGCAAGCAAGCAGAAGCATGCGCACCTCCCCAAATGTGCGGCTGCTGCATGCGCGCCACATATGCGTCGTAGTCGCTGTCGATGAAGAAGCACAGCTCCTCCCTGCGCAGGACAACAGAAGACGGGGGGCTGGTTTGATGCTGCCACTCGCAGAATTGGCTGGAGATGGCTGTACGCAACCTCCGCTGCTTCGAGAGCACCCAGCTCCTTCCCACCTGCGGCTCAGCAGCTCCTGGCAGATGGCAGCGCGCAGCGCGGCAGCAGCAGCGGTTTCCTGGTCAGCTGYCAACAGCTGCGGGGCCTGACTGCTGCTGCCAGCAGCGGCTGCTGCGTCTTCCTGCCCTGCAACATGCGCTCCTTGGGCCAGCGAGCGGAACAGGCAGTTGCCGTCGCCAGCGATGCGCAGCAGGCTATACTGCTGGGGCGCTGCCGATGGGCGGGCGCTGCCGCCACCGGCATCCTCAGCTGCCGCGCTGCAAGCCGTGCGGCGCAGAGAGCCGCAGGCTGCAGGGCGGCCGGAACTGATCGCAGCCTCACTGAGGCGTGTGTCGATGAAGACAGATGGCTGCAGTGCTGCAAAAGGGAATGCAGAGGGGGGCGGTTGGCAGGGCAGCGGCAGCGGCGGCGGCAGCGGCGGCAGCTCACCAGGCAAGCCCTGCGCAGGCCAGCGGCCGCAACTACCGTCTTGCCTGCTGCATCGTGTCGTTTGTGCGGCAGCAAACCGCGACGCGCGAGCAGCAAAGCTCGGGGCCCAGGCAACCTCGCTGCACAGCGCTCGGTGCGGGTTCCCATGGCCGCAGACAGTGATCAGGAAGATGTGAAGGTTATTCAGCCGCCCTGCAAGGCGTTGCGCTCGCTGTTGCAGGAGATCGGGGGGACGTGGCAAAATGAGCACAGGGGATGCAGCTATCGCCCTGGCCGACTGATCGCAAATTGATCAGATAGATGAGCGCGTTCAGAATCCTGGCCACTTCTCTGAGGGCCCCTTGCACTTGGCACCGCATACATGTGCGCCCCAGGGAGGTCTCCCGCCGCGTAGCACACCGCCTTGAGAAACTTTGAGACTCCGCGCGGCTCGGTGACGGTGCGGCGCCTTGCAAGCTCGCCACCCTGCCCGCACCCACCGCTGCCGCCTGCCGCCGCCGACCGACCGCCGCTGCCTGCCTTCGCTTCACAGCCTCCCTTGAACACACTTTGCAGGTTGCTGCAGATGTCGCTGCAGCAGGCACTGGAGCGGCTGCGGATGCCGCACCCTGCCGTCCAGGCGGCAGCGGTTGCCGCCGTGTTTGACTTGGCGGCACGGACGCAGTCGGCGGCACAGCGCGATGCAGCCTTTGCCGAGTGCCTGTCGCACAGCAGCCAGGTGTGGAACAGCGCAAACCAACTTTAGGCAAACATTGATGTAGCTGCTTTCTCAAATGCTAGATCCCTCCCAGCGCTTCACATGTCTCCTTTTCCTCCCCTGCCCCCATCCTTCATAGGCCGTGGTGGAGGCGGCAGTGCAGGCGCTGCTTGCCCTGCCCGCCGAGCCGGCCGCTGGGAATGCCGCCTCTGCCCAAGACCTGCTGCTGACGGCGCTGTCGGTTGCAGGGCCGGCCACCGCTGCTCCGCTGGCTGGTGGCATCCTGCGGCTGTTCGAGCGCCAGCTGAGCAGCCGGCCAGCCATCACACCCCAGCCACAGCCGCCTGCTGCTTGGCGCGCGCACCCGCTCAGCCGGGCGCTGCTCTCCAACGCTGCAGCGGCGCAGCCCTTGGTGCTGGGCAGTGCGCGCCTGCTGGCGCGAGCGGCGGAGAGCAGCGGCAGCCCTGCAGCATTCGTCGCCACGTTGGCAGCGCTGCGCCCCTTCCTCTCCTTCCTGCTGCTCGACCCGCAGCTGGCAACCGCGCAGCCGCTACTGCCAAGCATGGCACATTCAGCGCTGGCTCGTGTGGCATGCTGCACCTCATGCTCTGCGGCTCAGCTGGAGCTGCTGGGGCTGCTTGTGGCACACCTGCCAGCGCTGCGGGTTACAGCAGGCGACCCCAGCGGCGCCCAGCAGGCAGCTGAAGCAGTGGCTGATGTGATGGACGTGGTGGAGAGCTGCGGCGAGGAGCCAGGTGCGAAGTGGCTTCCTGCCAGTGCTGTGTAGCGAAGAGGCGTGCTCTTCATGCATCTGACTGCTGCTTTGCTTTTGATTAAGTGCAGATGGCCCAACTTCTGCTCCCCATCCTGCTGCAGGTGCCGACACAGTTGCTGCACTTGCCAGCCACCTCATCTGCCTCTGCCATGAGGCTGCCGCTGCTGAGGCGCCAGCCCTGCTGCAGCAGCTCCTGGCAACGCTCTCTGTGCTGGCAGGCTACTGGCCTGGGATAGTTGGTGCGCATGCTGCCAGCCTGGGCACGCTGCTGCTGCAGCACCCCACCGCTCACCTGCTGAGTGCAGCAGGCGCCGAGGCAGCGCTAGCGCTGGCGGCCACCCTGCTGCAGCACCTGGCTCAGGAGGACAGCTGCGCCGCCACGAACAGCCAGCAGCTGACAGCGCTGCTGCTGCTGCCGCTGCTGCAGCAGGCAGCATTTGGCGGCAGCAAGGAATCCAAGCTGTGGGCCTGCCATGCAGTGTCGCTCCTGCGCAGCCTTCCTGCTGCCACCAGCAGACCCAGCAGCTCCAACTGCAGCCCCAAACAGCCTACGCAGCTGCACGGCACTGCTGCCACTGTGCACATTGCTGAACAGCTGCTGGCCCGCTTATGGCAGCGCCCGCTGGAGGCACAGCATTGGCTGGCTTCTTTGCGCCTTTCGCTAGCAGCTCCAGCTGGTGACAGCAGCCGGGAGGAAAGCAGCAGACCCAGCAAGGACCAGCAGCAACTGGATCGCGGCACGCTGCTGGTGGCGTCCGTCCTGCTGCAGCACCCATCCGAGACGGTGCAGCTCGCGGCACTGAAGGCGCTTGTGTCGGCAATGGCAGCCACGCCGCTGCTAGGTCTATCGCTGCTGCCCCTAATCGTGCACCAGCTGCAGAACCAAGTGGAGTGCTTCCTGTCCGGTGAGGCCCTGCTACGGCATTGTTCTGCATGCATAGTGCTGGTGTACTTCTGCAGGCGAGGGACATAAAGTAGTCAGTGGGCGGCAGCATGCGCATTTGGCAGAGTATTGCGAACGCTTGCCGCTGCGTGCTCACCGGCAGGTCCAGCTGCCTTGTCTGCAGGCAAGGTGCAACGTCCGCAGCGCCAGCTGCTGGAGCTGCTGCGCGCTCTGCCTGAGGCTGGGCGCCACCCTGCCGCTCTGCCCTTTGTGCTGCGCACACTGCAGCCGTTGCTGTCAGCAGGTGGGTGTGATTGTGGTCAGATGCCTTTACTGCTCCATGCATCAGGGCAGCTCACTGTGTGGTGTGCTCTGATGTCACATGCTGCGCTTGTTGTTGCAGGCACGCCCGAGGTCTTGCAGGCAGCAGGGCTGAGGCTGCTGTGCCGCCTTTGGCACACCAGCGGCGGCCGCGCATACCAGCAGCTGCGTGCAGCCGTCATAGGTGAGAGGCCAGGTGTGGCCTTCAGGGTCCTTCTTTGCTCAAGCGCATACCATCTAGTTGCAGTGACGCAACATTGCTGTCTTGACGGTGTTTTACTGCTGCGCAGGCTATGCCACTCCTGGCCAGTCACCCGGGTTGGCGCTGCGTGTGGCGCGTGCCGAATGCCTACGCGACATCTGCACAGCCGACCCTGATAAAGCAGTGGACCTGGTGGGTCTGGTGCAGGTGAGGGACAGCGGCTGAGCAGTGGAGGGGACACGTCTTGGACTGCATGTGTTTAATGTTGCGATGATGAAGCGAAAGTGCAGCTGCAACAATGGCATCTATGCTGTTCCACCTTTGCAGGAGTGCCTGGCGGACGAGTCACCCGCTGTTGCTGCAGCTGGGCTCGACTGTGTGGCCCTGCTGTGTGAGGCAGATGTGCTGGAGTTRTACGCAGCTTGGCGGGTGGTGCACCGCYCCCTGCCCCGCCTGCCGGAGCACCCCGCCGCTGCTGCTGCCTGGGTGAGGAGCAGCGGAATGCACTGCTGCTTGAACTTGCGTGGCAGTCCATGTTGCTTTTACCTTTGGCACACGGTCGTGCTGTTGCTGGCATCTAAACTGCCCCCCTCACTGCTTCTGGTCTGCAGGTGCGGCTGCTGGGCGGCGGCGGACTAGATGCTGCTGTGCAGCCGGACGCTGCAGAAGCCATCATCGACGCCCTRTGGTTGGCAGTGGCTCACGAGGCACCGCAGGTCAGMGGGCCTGTGGCATGCAGCTGATAAGGYRGTACTGACCAAGTGCAGTGAGGGTGTCACCTGCAGCTTGACACTGTCACACCGCAATCTTCCATGCATCATGTAGCTTCCGCGCTGCCTGCAAACTGCAGGTGCGCTGCCAGGCATACGCCTCACTTGCCGCCTACACCTTTGAAACGCTGGAGGGCATTGAGGCGCTGCGCCCCTTGAGTGCATACGCAGCCCTGCTGCACAGCGAGTTGCGCCACCAGCAGGTTGCAGTCAGCAGCCGAATSTRSCCRCGCYCAAGGCAGCGGCGAGTGGCAGCRGCAGCGCTGGCAGAGTGTGAGGCWCTGGTGCAGGCGGCCCTGGCACARGAGCACGCCACTCGCCGCCATGCAGCAGCCAGGGCAGGCAGTGCAGGCGGGCGGGAGCGCAGCAGTGCAGCGGCTGGTGCAGCAGGCAGCGGGGCGGCAGCAATGGCACACCGCCTGCAGTCCACCTTACCTAAGCAGCTGCTGGGCGGCTCTGCAGCCTCCGCAGCTGAGCTGCTGCAGCGCCTGCCAGACCTGCCGGCGGTGGCAGTGCAGCTGTTCTTTGCGCCACCGGCCCCGCATGCCACCAGCAGCAAGGCAGCCGCAGCTGCTGCTGCCAAGCATGCGGCGGCCGACTACCAGGCTGTGTTCCAGCAGCTGGTGCGGCAGCCAGCTGCTCTGCCCAATGCAGCGGAGGATGCGGGCGAGGCAGCTCAGCTGCTCTCGGCGTGGGGCTCCTTCCTCCGCCGCTGGCTGGCAGCAGAGCGAGCAGAAGCCAAGGTTGTGGCCACTAGTCAGCAGCAGGCAGCATCTGACGGCGCCATGCAGGTGTGGGCAGTGGTGGAACCAGCCCTGGGTGGCGGCGAGGGCAGCACGCCAGCAGCGGCAGCCAACGCGGTGTGGGCAGCAGCAGCCCTGTGTCTCGCGATGCCGCAGCCACTACCAGCCCTGGTGACTGCAGTGCACTCGTGCTTGACTAGCACTGCAGCAGGCGGCATGCAGCACTCGGCAGCAGCACAGCGGGCAGCACTGGCAGCCCTCGGCTCGCTGGCAGAGGCGCTGCGCCTCGCCCTGGGTGCCCCCGCCCTGGAGGCCACGCTGCATCTGCTGCAGAGGCAGCTGCACTCTGAGCAGCCTGGCTCAAGCAATACCCAGGCGGTAGCTCTCACTGCCCTTGGGCTGGCATGTGCAGCGCTGTGCCATTCGGGCGGCGCTGAGGCTGCAGTGGGCAGCAGCTTGCCACCTGCGGCAGAGCAGCTAGTGCGGTCCACTCTGGCCGCTCTGCTTGCATGTGTGTGTACCAGCTGGCCGGGCAACAGCGCCAGCCTCAGCGCGGCTGCTGCGGCAGTCGGCCTGCCGCCTGCCAGCACTCAGCGGTCCGGCACATGTGATGCGCTGCCAAGCGCTGCAGCAGCCCTAGCGGCAGCACTGCCGCCTGCGTCACTGGTGCTGCCACTCGCAGGCCTCCTTAAAGCCCTGGTCCATCAGCCACTGGCAGTGCTGCAGCAGCAGCCTGCAGCAGATGCACCTGCAGCTGCAGCACGGTGCGGCTTAGTTGCGGCAAGTGCAGCAGCTGGCTTCGCTCGTGGCTGCATCAGCGCAGATGCTGTGGGCTCCGCGCTGACCCAGCTGCTCTCTCTGACCAGCAGCCAGTCGGACGGCCGCATTGTCGGGGCAGCTGCAGCTGCTGCCGGCTCCCTGCTGGCTGCAGCTCTCAGTCAGGGATTGGCGCCCACTGAGCAACATTCAGCACCAGCAGTGCTGCAGAAGCTGCTTGCGGTGCCAGCCCAAGCAGCTCGGCTGCCGCAGGCTGTGGCCGCCAAGCACGGTGCGGCTGCTGGAGTGGCAGCAGTGCTGGAGGTAGGCACCATCGACCCTGGCAGCCAGCAGTTCAAAGCTGCAGGTGAGCAAGCAGTGGATGTGGGGCGGAGCAGACGTTCATAAGCTGCGTGAGCGCTGCTGGTTTCCAATCACGCTTCTGCGGCTTGACCGTCCTTCCACTCCTTCTTGCTTACTCATGTCCAGTGGCGGCACTGGAGGCGCTTGCCCTCAGCGACCCAGACCCACGCACGCGCCGCGCGTGCACTGTGCCGCTGGCAAAGCTGTGCCATTTGGTCAAGCGGGCCGGTGGCTTGGCCAGCGGGGCTGCAGCATCTACCGCTGATGTGCAAGGCGCCCACAAGGGCCTGTCTCAGCTGCCGGCTGACGGTGCTCTCCGCTCGCTGCTGGAGGCGCTGGTGGAGCGCCACTGGGTGCTGCCCCTTGGTGAGTGTTGTTGTGGTACAGTGCTTGACAAGGCTTGCTGCCAATTGTTTCGGCTCAGCAGCAGAAGGGCAGATGGCATTTGATGTTGCTCATGTTGGCAGCAACAGGCAGCTCAATGTTATGTTTGCTCTTTCTACAACTTCCTGTGTTTCGTCAACCCTGTTGTCGCAGGTGAGGAGGGCGATGCAGGCCCGCAGCACGTGCTGGCGGCAGCTGATTCCGCAGCGCTGCTGCGCTGCCTGGCATCAGCCCAGCGGCTTCCTGCACTCAACTATGGCACCCTGTGCCGCCGCCTGCTGCGCAGCCACAGCAGCGATGCCGAGCTCTATGCAGCCGTCGCGGCATTTGCAGCGGCGCAGGGCAGCCGGCAGCAGCAGCAATACCATCTGGCAGACTTTGCCGCTGAGCTGCTCAGCCAGGGCAGCCAGGAGCCGGCACCTGCGTGGCAGCTGCAGGCCCTGCTGGACCATCTGCCTCAGCTGCTCGCTGCGCTGCCAGAGGCGCAGGCGGCGGCAGCGCTGGGCACGCTGTGCCTGCAGGCAGCGGCCCCTGATGCCTCAGGCCGGCAGGCGCGGCTCCAGCCCCTGCTGCGTGGCATGGTCCCGCTCCTCAAAGACAGCCCCAGCTCAGCGTTGCGGCAAGCGGCACAGCAGGCGCTGGTTACCGTGCTGCTGCCAGCACTGCCGCAGCCGAGCCGCTACCCTCTGGCTCTGGCCCCAGAGGCAGAAGCGCCTTTGCCGCTGTCTGTCCGGCAGCGCTGCTGGGCAGCAGCCGCACAGTGCTTGCGGCTGCTGCCGGCGGAACAGCTGGAGTCAGCGTTGCAGCAGCCGGCCTTGCTGCAGCAGCTGCCGCTCCATGCAGCTGCAGTGGCTTCAGCCATGGTGGCCAGAGGCAAGCTGGACGAGCGTGCTCTGCAGCACCCCCGCAACCTGCTGTTGGGAGGCNAGTGGCTGCGGGCAGCCGCTGGGCCCTGCTGCCCTTCTGGTCGGCCGAGCAGTAGGCAGCCTGGCACCTGCAAAGCAGCAGCAGTGGCTGCTGGATGTACTGGATGCGTGCAAGGTGGGCGAAGACTGCTGGTTATTGGGCAAATGGGCAAGAGGCAGCTGGGCTGCTGCTTTTCACAATGACACCCTGCCATGCATGGACATCACACAGTTGCCCTCTGCCACCCCCCCCCGCCCTCAGTCAAGCGCCAACCCTCGTGGCTCCCTCCAGCTTGCAGCATGCATCGCATCAAGCTCGGCTGCCGCTGCAATGCACAGCAGTTGTCTGGCAGCACAGCATGCCTTGTGTGCTGGGTCAGCGGCAGCGGCTGTGCTGTCATTGCCCGCCACTCTGNCCGGTGCTGTTGGGGAGCGCAGCCTGGCAGCACAGCAGTGCTGCAGCTCTGTTGCTGCAGCGGCTAGCAGCGGCGCTGCAAGTAGGGCAGCAGGCAGATGGGCAGCAGGTGCTGCAGCAGTGTTTGCTGGCTGCCCGTGGCTGGCTGCCAGCCGAGATGTGGCCCAGGCTTGCTTCGTTGCTGTGATCCTGCAGCTGATGCAGCTACACAGCTGTCGGCCAATGTGAAAGAGTCAATACTGAAAAACAGAAATGCAAGCATCACCGAAAGATGGGGTTTGAAGCATGCAGGGGACACTGGTTGAGAGAAGGAAGGCCAAAGGGGAGGTCAGTTGCAGCATGCGCCCCGAGCAGCGGCATACAAAGCATTGCGCCGCGCCCTGCCGCTGCCTGCAACTGTAGGCAGCATTGTCCGTGCTGCGGCTGCTTTACTGGCCTGCGTGTCAGCCTGTCAGCGGGAACTCGGCCAGCTGCCGCCAGCTGGTCAACGAGCGGTCGCTCTCCTCCGTCTCCCATACTGCGGCAGTGCAGCGGAGGGAAGAGCGCACGAGTCAGCTTCAATGTCTGCTGGGCCGCCTGCACAGTCTCTGCTTCAGCCAAAAACTGCACGCAACATGGTAGCCGCCGCACCTGTGAGGCTGTCGACCTCAAAGCCAAGCTCGCTGCCCTGCAGCAGCGGCGGCTCGCCGCTACCCCCAAACAGCCGCTGCTGCTCCTCGCCCACAATGTGCTGCCTGCTCGGGCAGAGGGAGGCAGGAGTGGCAGCTGGCGTAGGAGTAAGGAGGCATAGGCAGCGCCACTGTGTGGCGACGCACCAGCAGGGCCTTCCTATCTAAACAGCACGAGCCTAGGTAGGTGTATGACCCAGCCAGCACCACCCTCGCCCGTCCACACCACCTGTCCCGCAAACGCACCGCTCCTCCTCTGACATGTCACTGTACAGCAGTGAGAGGTGCGGCATGTAGCGGCTGGCGGGGTCCTGTCCATACGCCGCTCGCGCTGCTGCCCCTGCCTGCAATTAAGAGAGCAGCATGCAAGTTGGCGCTGGGCGGTTGGCAGCTGAGGCAGCGGCAGGCAAGGTACTGTGCTATGACAGCTGCAGGCAGCTGAGTGCACACAACATGCTGTCAACAACAGCCAGTCAGTGCCGCACCTGCATGGTGGCCGCCTCTGTCTTGCACAGCACATACACGCATTGGTGAAATATGCTGCCATAAGCCACTCGGTCAAAGGAGATGTGGTAAGGCTGCGGGGCGGGGAGAGCACTGACAGGGTGGAGCCCATGAAGGGAGTGGCAGGGTGAGCTGCCCGGCGCCTGGGCACGCGCCACAAACTGTCAACCAGCTCCTGCCCGCTACCTCGGTTGACGACTCTCCTGCAGCCTGTAGTTACCTTGAGCTGTGCTGAAAGTGTGCGTGCCGGCTCTAGCATGTCTGCCTCGGTCGTCCTCACACCACCCAGCAGCGTGACGTGCGGCAGGAATGTGGGCGCCCCTGGTACAGTGGCAGCCAGCCGCCGCACCTCGGCATGCAGCTTGTCGGACAGCGGTGCTGCAGATAGGACGGAGGGAACTGGAGCTAAGCACAGGGTAAGTTGAATAGCGAGGCGGCATCTGTCGAGCGGCGGCAGCAGCGAAGAGCGGCGACGGCGGCAGCTATGTGGCGGACTCTGCAGCTCTGCAGGGCAGCCTGCTCGCCTTTGGGTAGCAGCCAGAGCGAGTATGACTTGACGGTAGGCGCAGCGCCGGCCATTTTGCGCTGGTCGGTGGAGAACCGAGCGACGAAAGAACTTGCAGGCCGATCAGTGGTTTCTAGCACGGCGTTGGAAACATGCTGACGCGATCGAACGACTCCTGGGCGCGTTGCATGAGGCAGGTGCTTTCCGCCGCTGGCGACGCAATGCGCAGCCTTCCGACTTTCCCGACCATTGCAGGGTCAATTTACACTGCTCAAGCGCAGGATTCATTCAAAATTACCCTCAAGCCTGCGTTACAGGTGCAGGACCGCCTGAGCTGCCTGCGCGGGGGACGGTGAGCACCCTCGCCGGCCCACCCGCCTCGCCCTCCGGCCTGCTGCCGCTCCTGCCGCCGCCCCGGCCGCCGCCACGTGTCCTGTGCCGCTGGCGCTGCTGCTTGCCCTGCCTGGGGCCTGCCGGCTGCTGCTCCATGGGCTGCTGCTGCTGCTGCGCCGCTGCAGGGGCAAGCCCCGGCGGCGGTGGTGGCAGTGTGGCTGCTGCCCCGGCCCCGTTGGCAGCCCCACCTGCTGCCTCGCCAGCTGCCGCGCTGAAAGCTCGACGCTGCATGCGCTCCTTCGCAGCCATCTGCAGGGGAAGCACAATACTCCAGGTATTGAGCATCAGCGCTGGCAACAGGCGGGTCCAGCAGCTTCGGCAAAAGGCCTCCAACCCAACCGACAGCGTGGTGCAACCTTCCCTGCAGCCCAATGCATGCCACCATGCACCCTGCACATGAGCGCATCAAAGCCCACCTTCATGTTCATGCCAAACCGCTTCTCCTTTTTCCGGCCGGTGCCGCTGCTGACGCTGTCGCCATCGCTGGCAGCCGCTGCCTCAGCAGCTAGCACTGCTGCCAGCGGGCCCGGCACGCTTGCCACAGGGATAGTGTGGCTGGCTGAACTGCCGCCGTCCGCAGCAGCTGCCGCCAGCACAGCGACCTCCAGCTCCGATACCTCGACCGCCGCTGCGCTGCCCGCCACTGCCGGCTCAACAGCGCAGCTGCTGCTAGGCACTGCACTCTCGGTCACGGTTGTTGCCAGGCTAGAGGCGCTGCCGAGGTTGCCCACCGCGGCTGCCACCCCTGCATGGGCGGCCGCCAGCGAAGTTGATCGCGACCGGCTGCTTCGCTTGCTGCTGCTGCGGCTGCGTGTCTTGGACCGATTCCTGGACCGCCCACGCTCCGCCCGCAACCTGCGCAGCGGCATGGGGCAAGGGGGCAGGTGTGCGAGTGGTGATCGCAGGAAGGCGGAGCGCATGCTGTGCCCTGTCACGGTCCGCAGCAAATCATGCCGGCCACACGTGCAGAACTTGCATCCTGGCGCTCACCGCTGGCGCTCAGCTCGCTTCGCCTCCTGCTGCGCCTGCGCATGGGATGGAAGAGCGCAGGATGGTGGCGTAAAACTGAGGCAGCTGCGTCAGTAGCAGCAGGGCATGCACATGATCTGGTCGACTCGCGCCTGCAGGACTGCCTGCAATTCCCTCAATAACACACCCTCTCTACCTTCTGTGTGGCTTTCTTGGCAGCCCGCCGCTCCTGCCGCGCTTCCTTCACTGCCGCTGCTGCCTCAGCTGCTGCCCGCTCAATCTCAGCAAGCCGAGCCGCCTCTTCTGACACAGTGGCGTCGATCAGCGCTCGCAGCTCCTGCAAGCTGACCAGCGGTGGCTGCTGCGCCTGCTGCGCCTGCGCGTGTGCAGCTGGCTGAGCGCCTGGTACCGGCGCCCCCGGCGGCAGCCCAATGTCTGGTGGCGGCGGTGGCGGGGCTGCATACTGCTGGTGTGGCGGCACCTGCTCAAAGCTGTACAGCTCAATCTGCTGCAACTGCTGCGTCAGCTGCGACACCTGCTGCTGGGTGGCAGCTGCGCTGCCGCCTGCAGGCAGGAAATGGACCACGCACGCAGCCACAGATGAGTGGATGGTCATATGGTAGCATGCCAGCTCAACACGCCTCTAGCTGCCCTGCAGCCTGGGTGCTGTGGTCCATAAGCCACCAAACCCTGCAGTAAAGCCAGATCTCACCTCCCCGCGGCCGCTGGTGGTCCACATGCACTGTGCGCGGGATGCGGCCATTTGTGTGTGCCTGGATGAGGGGGCAGGCAAACAAATGTGCTTTCAGCAGAGACACTGCACATATGGCGGCAAGCAGCTGGGCATCTGCACCGCAGTGATGCAGCAGCTGCCGTCGGGCAGGAAGAGCAGCACAGGCACACCCTGCCCCCACCTGGATGCGGGGCGGGATGATGAGGTCCACAGGCCGGATCCACTGCAAGGCAGAGGGCAGACGTGGTTTCAAGAGGCAAGCACCCACACAGTTTTTCTTGGCAGCAGAATCCACAACACCAAAACTGCACACAACAAATCATCACAAGCAAGTGCGAGTATGGAACTTCAGCCGCCAACGCCGGCCGTGCTCGCAGCTGCCCAACAGCCCACCTGTATGGCAGGCGCATTGCTGTCCTGCAGCAGGTCCATCAGCTGGCGCGGGTGCAGGCCGCCCCGCCCGAACAGCGCCTCCAGAGCGTGCTGTGCCCGGCCGCCCTGCGTCCGGCAGATGCGAGGGAGGGCGCACATGAGGTTGCAGCAGCTCGCGCCGCGTCTGCAAGCCCTGCTATCTCTGATGCCATCCATGTGGCAGCTGTATTTGCCTGCATAAAGCCAGCCATCTCTGTGCCAGGCGCCCAACCACACTCCTGAACTCAACACAGCAAACCACACCCATGTCCGCTCACCGTCTGCAGGTCCACCAGCAGCACGCGGCCCGCCCGCACCGCTGAGCAGATGCGGGCCACCTTGTCCTCCTTGCGCACCGTGCGCGCGCAGTTGTCGGTGCTGCCGCAGGACAGTCAGGCAGGAGCGGAGGTTGGACTCAGCACTCAAGCCAGTGTGGGCGGATGTTCCCTGCCAAGACGTCTGCCCTCAGAGGCAACTCCATTGGGTTGGCATACCGGCCAACATCCCCAAACACAGCTGCGGCCTTTCCCATGCCTGCACCACCGACCAACTGCTAGCACCTGTCAAAGGGGTCCTCAATGGACATGCAGTAGTCGTCCCGATCCCAGCGCTCGTACCGCAGCCGCCCAGCCCACGTGTCCACGCGCACGCGGCGCAGCACGCTGCGGCACAGGGGAGGCAAATCAGACAATGATCAGCACAGTGCCACATGGAGCGTTCCTGCAACTTGGGCAGGCCTTACACACCAGCGCGCGCTTCCAAGCAGGCCCAGCTGCAGCAGGGCTCAGCACTCACCCGCGCAATGCGAGCGCATCAGCGCCCTTGCTGGCCGCCCAGCCGCCGGTGAGCAGGCCCTCGTAAAGAGAGAAGAACGAGGCCAGCAGCTCGAGCAGCGTCTCGCTGTTGCCGCGGCCGCCGCCTGCCGCACCGCCGGGGCCGCCCAGGCGGCTCATGTGCGACAGCCGATCGCAGGCCACCTGTGTAGNCGGGGATGGAAGCACAGCAAACTGCAGCCAATGCAGGGTGCTCAAGCGTGCAAAGGCACGTCAGCATATGTAAACCATTGCCTGCCCACGCACAGCAGGAGAAGCGCAGAACACCCTCCCCCCACCTGCAGCAGGCGCCAGTCGGGGAAGCGCTGCTCCTGCATCGGCCGCTCGTCGCCTGGCCCAGCGCCAAACAGCTCGCAGAGCGGCGGCAGCACGGCGGGCGACCGCGTCTGAAGGTGGAAGATCACCTGCAGAGAGGAGGCAAGTGGACGGAAAGTGGCAAGCCACAGATCAGGGACTGCACCGGCAGCAGCAAAATGGGGCTGCGGCAGCCCTCCAGCTCTTGCATGGCAGGCATACAATCGGTCAGATGCGTGGCTGCCACCTTAACGAGGCGCTGCCTTCTTGCCCATCACCAGCTGTGTTGTGACAGCATCTGGCGGCGCGGCTCACCAGCAGCGTGAGCGCAAAGCTGTTGAGTGTGCCGTTGGTGGAGTCATTGACGTCGTGGTGGCGCGCCCACAGCTTGACCAGGCGCACCAGCGCGCCAAAGCGCCAGTCAAACTGCGGAAGCAGGGTGAACGGTTGGCATCACGAAGTCTGTCGAGTGTGCAGCAGCTATGCAAGGCTGTTGGCCAGAGCCTGGCATCTGCGCTCACGGCACCCGATTGAGCAAATTGAGCATGACCCCACCTGCGCCAGCAGGCCCAGGATCGTGGACTTGAACAGCGCGTGGCTGCCGCCAATGCCGACATCAAAGTCCAGGCCTGCACAGTGGAGAAGCATAAGGGCAGCCTCAGCAGGCACAGCAGGCACGGCAGGCACGCTGCAGCCGCCAATGAGAAGCTGGGCTGCACACTGAGGCCATGCCTATGTTGCCTGACAGCTGCTCCGTTTGCCGCCGCTGCCTCCTCAGCTGCCCACTCCCTTGGCTCGCCCTGCAAGCCACAGCACAAAGCGCCGTCTCCGACTCCCAGCAACCCAGAGGCCCACCCGACAGGTCGCGGAACTTGAGGATGGGCACACGTGCGTGCAGGATGCGGTCCACCTGGCCCAGACACAGCCGCTTGGCCTGGATGCGGTTGGACAGCGCCTGCCGGGTGGTGCGAGGGGAGCGCATTGCGGGTGATACTCAGTCGTCCCCGCACACTTACCGGCAGCAAGGCAGCAGCGACTTCAGCTGCAGCGGCTGCAGGAGCAAACACAGCAGCGGGAGCAGAGCAATGGCTGCAACAGGAGCAAGCACAGCAGCGGCAGTACAATGGCGGCAGCAGCAGAATGGCAGCAGCAACTGCAACCAGAGCTGCAGCTGCAGTGTCTGCAGCTACGCAGGTTGTGGACAGTTTCTGCAGCCTCTRCATTCCCTCCCAAGCATCAGCAGTGCACCACAACCAGCCTGTCCGCCTCACCCGCAGGAACTTGACCTTCATCTCCCGTTCCATGCCATCCACCGTCACCCGCTGCACCTGCCCGGCCTCATCCCGCCTGCTAGCAGCCAAGCAGGCAGGCAGGCAACACATCAGTTCGGGCTGCTTGGAAGTGCCGCCAACGGCCTGCGCCTAAAGCAAAGCAGGATGCTTAGGTGGGCCACTCAACGCAAAGCACCTGCAACTACGGGGCAGCGACGGCTGAACCACAACGACAAAGCCAACCCACCACGTGGCCTGGCCTTCAATGCTCAGGTCCAGGTCGCCGTGCGGTGTGTACAGCCCGCTCACAAACGAACCTGCAGCGGCATGAAATGGAAGACAGCAACTCGAGTGCAACAGGCAAAATATTGCAGCAAGTGCTTCATCAAGCAGGCAGCTGCCGATACTTGCAGGAGCGTATGCATGCAGGCTGCCCGAACAATAACTGCCGCGTGCTTGCACACCACAGCCTTCATCACCCTGCCAGCCACCTCACCGTACGGCTCCAGGTCCAGCCCCACACAGAAGTGGATGCCCGACTGCGCCAGCTCCTTCAGCCGCCCCATGGCCTGTGAGCATGGGAGCGCAGTATCATGGGCCACAACCAGCTTCAGCAGGGGAGCGGCGCCCTTGCGGCATTCCCCTGGTTCACACCCCAGAAGTGACCTGCAGTTTGCCTCCGCAGACACAACCCACCTGCAGGCGCATGGTCAGCTCTCGCTGCGAGGGCGTGGCCTGCATCGCCATGGCGCGCAGTGCTGCAAGCGGGGGAAGAAGGGAAAGGCAGCAAGTGCTCGTTGCAAGGAAAGGGGGCACAAAGCAACACACTTTTGATGAAGGTACTGCAGCTGAAACTTGTGCCAGCAGCCATGTCCGCACCTGTCTCCACGGCAGGTGCCACCTCTGGGTCCCAGGCGTGCTGCTCCCGGAAGTCAGCCAGTGCCTCGTGGCACAGCTGCAGGCGGAGGATGGATGCATGGAGCAGCTGTCAACGGGGCAGATAGTAGGCTTTGCATACAACCTGCGCCACACACCAACATGCACATCGAGGCCGTGCAGCCATCCGCACCTGAGCCAGGTATCGGGCCTCGGCAGCAGGGAGGCTGGACGCTGCCGCCAGCGGGCCACCTGCTGCGACTGTGGCTCCCGCCACAGCGCCTTCAAAAGCTGGCAGGCCCTCTGCAGGTGGCCATTTGGTTTGACGAATGAGTGGCAGTGTGGCACTCGCAGGCAGCAACAAACGCTACGCCCTGCGATCCGAAAGCAACTCGAGGGCGGGTTGGTCAACCCCAGCTCGCAGTCACCTGCATGCTCGAATCCGTACAGCTGTGGGCTATACTGCGGCTCTGCCATGGCCCGCGTTGGGCCAAAGCCGTAGGGTGGCCGTCGGGTGGCAGGGCCGCTGCCGCTGCCGCCGCCGCCGCCACGCCCGCCGCCGCCGCCACTGCGATGTAGCACTGGCGAGGCGCGGTAGGCGTCCAAAGACGAGCGCTGATGTRCGCCGCCGTAGTACGCGCCGTAGGAACCCATGGCGGGGGACGGGAGCGGCAGAACGGCCCGTGGCCTCGCGGTTCCGGCTCTGGCGCCGGCCGTGCAGCAGTGCATACACGCCCCAAGGGGCCCAACACGGTGGGTGCACTGCGCGCATCCTCATCGGCGCCCAGTTTTGAGCAGCGGCGGCCACGTCGGATAGCGCGCTACAAAGATGGGCCCAAGCAGTCGCTCAGTAGGCGTCTGAGTACCAATTGAACATAAACCAGACGAGCCTGAGCTAGGGACACCGCCGAAACGCCCCAATGCCGCTGCCGGAGGCCGCCAAGCGGGGTGGGCGGCGGCAGGGCAGGCAGAACAGCGTCGATATGTTAAATGCTGCAGGCTGCTGCAGTTCCGTCACACCCCGGTAAATTATGTAGTTCTTGCCTTTGCAGTGGAATAACAGTGCTGACAAGATGGGGTCTTGATGACCAGAAGGCCTCGTGCGGCTGCAGCGGCCGGGAGGCAGCACAACGCTGCAGTGCATGCACCACTGCTGGATGGGCGGCCTTGCAAGGGATTGTTCGAAAACAAAAAGAAAAGGGAGAAAGAATTGCAGAAGTACATTGCAAGGCGGAGATGTCAGCAATGGCAGGATGGCACGAGAAACATCAGCAGCTTCAGCTGTCTGCTGTCCGTCGCATGCGCCTGCCGGCCAGCGCCGGATCAGGCGGCTGGTGGGCTGGCCCGTGCGAGTTGTGCACATGGACGGACGTGCCGAGAAACAACTTCAACGTCCCATTTCTTAAGGACTGGGCAGGGGGTCCGGCACCAAGCGTGGGGCGCTCCACAGGAGAGAGGAAGTCGTCTGCAGGCAGCAGACAGCAGGCCGGTGCTGATCAGCAGCGCGGCACTGAGAGGCGGCTGGAAGCATGCGGGTGGGTATATCATACTGCAGGGCAGCCAGTCCCTGCCGGCTGCGCAAGCCCACCTTCCACAGCAGAGCAAGCTTTGAGTTGCCATTGCCAGTCTGGCGCCATTCCACTACAATGGTATGGTCGCCAGCAGTGGTGACGCCCGGGATGACGGCTGACTTGACGGTGGCCGTTGCCGCATCTGCAGGTGGGGGCAGGCAGGGGGCAGGCAGGGGCAGCTGTCACGTAAGCGAGGCTGGGCCAAAACACAATCCCCTGAGAGAGCAAGCGGATGTGCCGCAAGGCAGCGGGGTGCCGACCACAGACAGCGCGACTTGCGGCGCTGTCCAGCTGACGGTTTGCTGAAGCCACCGTGCTTTCGACGGCGCACCTGAAATGGTCAGGGTGGCGATGACCTGGCCGTTGACCGTCACCCGTGCTGAGCCTGTGGCGGTGAGCAGCAGCTGCACCGCCTTGCCGGTCTTGACGTCAGCAGCTGTCACGCGCAGCTTACCGCTGGCCCGCACCGCAAACTGCGTCTTGTACTTGGTGCTGAGACAGCTGGGCTGCGGGGTGGCNAACCGGCAGCAGCGGCTGGCACGCGTAGCCCGTCCCCAGCCGCGCCGCTGTGAGGTAGCCCTTTTCAAGAGCCCTGGCGCCTTGGTGCGCAGGGAAGTCGTTCGGCCAAGTGCCTCGCAGCAGCGTGTACGACAGGCCCTGTGCCGGAACGCCGGGTGGCGGCGGCGGGGACGGCWMGGSRGCCGGCGGCGGGGGTTGGGCGGGTGGCGGCAACGAGGGCTTGGGAGGCGGAGGCGAAGAAGGCTTTGGCGGGGGTGGAGGGCTGGGCGACACGGCAGGTGGAGGGCTGGGCGACGCGGCAGGTGGAGGGCTGGGCGACGCGACTGGTGGCGGAGGGCTAGGCGAGGCACTGCATGCAGCGGGGATCCAACAACCATCGCAACTAGGCGTGACACAGCAGCATAGTATCTGGCAGTTTTAATGCAATTCAGAAACCCTGGTATGTCAATCAGCCACCCAGCAACACCGCCAACCTACCTGGACAGAGTGCCGGATAGGGACAGCTGGAAGGATTTGGTGGATTCCGCGCCCCACTTCACGCCAACTGTAGGGCAGCGGGAGAAGGGGTGCAAGGAGAAAGGTGTGCGTCAAGTATACAATGCAATGCAGTAACATTATCCGCAGCCAGCAGTAGCAGGGGCCAGGCCGCAAGCAGGTGCCAGCCTGCCTAGGTAAGATGCAGTTCTGCATCGCATGCCTGCTCACCTATCAGATAGTACGTTTTGCCCGCCTGAGCGTTAAATGTGCCAGCCGCCGCAGTGGGGTTGGAGGGGCACAGGCTCGCCCCTCCATCKTTGACSGTCGCAAGCAGGGCSGCCTTGTCTGACAGGCTGCCGTCGGTCTTATTGCTGCGCCACACATCAACACCTGGAAGATGGGCGGGTGAGCAGATTCATAGGGGCCGCCAAGCTGGGTGATTCGCAGGCGGCAGGCAGGTGGGTGGGTGTGCAACTTATTCGTGATACAGCCAGCCTGAGACACGCCCCGTGCACACTATCCAACCATTGGCTTTTCGGCCGGCATGAGAATCTGTCGCAGTGTTCAGCCCTTCTCACCCGTGTCTTCTGTGGTGCCACAGGTCGAAAAGGTGACCACTCCATCGCCCGGTGCGGCCCACTTGAACTGGTAGGCCTTGTCAAAAGACAGCACCATTTGAGATGTGACATCGTAAGTCACGCCCGTGAAGCCGTTGGCAAAGTTCAGGGAGATGCTCGTCCATGGCAGCTGTGCCGGGATGATGATTGGACTGGCCATGGACCCGGTGCCTTGCATGGGCGGCGAGGGTGGCGGCGAGGACAGTGCGGGCTGTGGGGGGCTCGGGCTGCATAAGGGTATGGTGGGGAACTGAGGGTCAGGGCAGCACCGGGTTGGGCCAAATGCACGCCAACAGGTGTGATGACATGCCAGACCGTGCATGGCACCTGCACTTCAAATGGAAGCAGTGCGTGTTCGCATTGCACACTTTGTGCGCTGATGAAGGCATGCACAACTCCTCACACGCAGGAGGTGAACTAACAAGCTGGCGCACGATAAGCATTATCTCACCTTGGAGGTGGCGGAGAGGGGAACAGCGGCGAAGGCACAGGGGGCGGGGGGCTTGAGCCACCGGACGATGCCAGCGGTGCCACCTCGTTCAAGTACTCGCCTGCCCAGTTGCCCGGCGGGTCGTATTGACTGCAGGGGTGGAAAGCCGGGCACAAAAGGGCAATGTAAGCGTTGCTTTTGCACCAGCACTGGTGATGCAAAACATGTTGCACAATAGCCAGCAACACTGCGCGGCACGTCCGCTGCGAGTTGTGAGGCTGAATTCGTTGCCGAATCTGAAACATAAACACTAAAAACGATCAGAAGACCGCACCAGACCACATAGATCCAGGTAGGCCAGCTGGGCCCAAATGGCGATCCCGTGGTGCAGGTTGCGACACCGCAGCCCACGCGCGTGGTTGACTTCCACACCACTTGGGTGAAGTGGCCTGCACACAGCGGCAAGAACAAGCGCACGGCTGGTGAAGGCACTGAAATGTGCGCTGCAACCTACTTGCATCCCTGCACTCCAACCTGGCTGCATCAGCATGTGGGTCACCTGTGCCTGACTGGCCACCGTTCTTGGAGAAGTCGTAGCCGGGATCTGTGATCTCGTTGTACCTGTGCCACAGAACGGCCGTGGTGGAGATGGTCAGTGGAGGGCAGTAAGATGCTCGAGCGCTGCCACACCACCGCCACTGGTTTTTTTCCATTTGTTAAGTAGAGTCTGCATATCCGCAACGGAGCTTGCCGCACAGACACTGCCAGCGGCATGCAACACGCTGTCGTGTGCAACGGCTCACCAGTTGTCCACAGCCGTCTTGCACAGGTCGCCAGTCTGGCCGGCGGTAGCATACAGGTTTTCACCATAGCTGCCGCCCGATGTGTGCTGGGCAGGGAGTGGGAAGGGGCGGATGAGCCGGCGTGTTAGCCTATCGGTGAATGTTTGGAGGGCCTCAAGCTGGCATGCCAGCTGGCTGACTGCATTCTTGGCTGCTGCACGAGTTCATGCTGCCAAACGGCATGCCATGCTCGCATTTAGATAAGCCCGCATCGCGCGCCTCACCTGGAACACACACGCATCGGCATGCGCCTGTGCGCTGGCTGCTACTGTGCTGGACCACTTGAGTGCCGGAGTGTTGACGTGCAGCGCGCGTTTTGAGTTGTGCTGTGCCAGAACGCCGGCCAGCGGGTCGGGGCAGCTGCCGCCATTGGTAAATGCTGTTGGGGGGCCTGGCGTTGCAGTTGGGGGTGGAGGGCTGGGCGACACAGCAGGTGGAGGGCTGGGCGACACAGCAGGTGGAGGGCTGGGCGAGACGGCAGGTGGAGGGCTGGGCGAGACGGCTGGTGGAGGGCTGGGCGACGCGACTGGTGGCGGAGGGCTAGGCGAGGCACTGCATGCAGCGGGGATCCAACAACCATCGCAACTAGGCGTGACACAGCAGCATAGTATCTGGCAGTTTTAATGCAATTCAGAAACCCTGGTATGTCAATCAGCCACCCAGCAACACCGCCAACCTACCTGGACAGAGTGCCGGATAGGGACAGCTGGAAGGATTTGGTGGATTCCGCGCCCCACTTCACGCCAACTGTAGGGCAGCGGGAGAAGGGGTGCAAGGAGAAAGGTGTGCGTCAAGTATACAATGCAATGCAGTAACATTATCCGCAGCCAGCAGTAGCAGGGGCCAGGCCGCAAGCAGGTGCCAGCCTGCCTAGGTAAGATGCAGTTCTGCATCGCATGCCTGCTCACCTATCAGATAGTACGTTTTGCCCGCCTGAGCGTTAAATGTGCCAGCCGCCGCAGTGGGGTTGGAGGGGCACAGGCTCGCCCCTCCATCATTGACGGTCGCAAGCAGGGCGGCCTTGTCTGACAGGCTGCCGTCGGTCTTATTGCTGCGCCACACATCAACACCTGGAAGATGGGCGGGTGAGCAGATTCATAGGGGCCGCCAAGCTGGGTGATTCGCAGGCGMCAGGCAGGTGGGTGGGTGTGCAACTTATTCGTGATACAGCCAGCCTGAGACACGCCCCGTGCACACTATCCAACCATTGGCTTTTCGGCCGGCATGAGAATCTGTCGCAGTGTTCAGCCCTTCTCACCCGTGTCTTCTGTGGTGCCACAGGTCGAAAAGGTGACCACTCCATCGCCCGGTGCGGCCCACTTGAACTGGTAGGCCTTGTCAAAAGACAGCACCATTTGAGATGTGACATCGTAAGTCACGCCCGTGAAGCCGTTGGCAAAGTTCAGGGAGATGCTCGTCCATGGCAGCTGTGCCGGGATGATGATTGGACTGGCCATGGACCCGGTGCCTTGCATGGGCGGCGAGGGTGGCGGCGAGGACAGTGCGGGCTGTGGGGGGCTCGGGCTGCAAGGGTATGATTCGGAATGATCCTGTCAGCCGCCCTTGCACCATGGCTAGTAAGCCTAGGCATAAGCTGGCAATAGAAAACCAACAGTAACTTTGGCCACTCTGCGCAAGACCCCCCCGGCGCTGGATTAGCAACACGCCTGGGAGGACGAGGTGGCGGCAAGGGAGGGGGGGGGATGGCGGTGGTGGCAAGGCCGGCACCGGCGGGGGAGACAAGGCAGGCGGGGACGGGGAAGGCGGCGGGGGAGATGTCGCTGGGGGCGGCGGGGATGATGGAGCAGTGTAAGAACCACACCTGCATGCGCATCAGGGAGGTGTGGGATTAATGGTGCACCCAGGGCCATGCCATTGCAGCCCTCTTCAATTAATCCGCTCAACGCGCCCAGTTGACAAATCAATGCTTTCCCAGCTTGCTTGCTGACCAGGGGTTGTTTTGCAAGCAGCGTCGCTGAATCTCACATGACGTCATAGTAAAACACCACGGCGTTGGCGCCACACGTGTCGCTGGCGTCAGCTGGCCAGTTGGCTTTCTTGGGGGATACGCTGCACGACGGCTTGCCCAGGCACTGGGAGTTCAGAAAGCTGCAGAGCAGGAGTGTTGTGGTGTGTAAGTGTGCGGAAACCATGAAACAACTGCAACTGTAGTTTGGTCAATCTCTGGCTGGCACAGGGGCAGCGGCAGTGGACATCAAGCAGGTTGAAGCCAGCCTGCCAGCAGCAAATTCCAAGTGCTTGCCCTGCTTGAGACGCACCTGACCACCGATGCTTTTGGCCGCCAGTAGGCGCTGCACCCGTAGACTGGGACGCCGCTGGAAGCTGAGCTGCCGCTGGACACGATCTTTGCAATCACGCCCTTGCCGGCAGGACAGGTGACGGCGGCCGGTGTGTTGTCGTCCAGAATGCTCATGCCTGAACTGTACGGCCCCGTGAGCGGGATGTCCAGCTTAGGAGGAGGGGGAGGCGGCTGCGGAGCAAGATGGGGGTTGAAAGCATCAGGCCAGTGAGGGGCTTACAACAATGGACGCCTTCCCCCTCCACAGTGTCCATCCCACGCTGTGGCAGTTTACCGGTGGCGGGGATGGCGGCGGCGGGCTCGGAGGCGGCCTTGGAGGCGGGCTGGGAGGCCGAGGCGGTGGAGATGGGGGCTTGGGAGGGAGCGCGGGCGGCGGCGAGAGAGGCGGAGCCGGTGGAGCCGGTGGGGCCGGGGCGCNACCTGCAGAGTGCAAACAGAGCACCATTTAGTGCTGAGGAGGCAAGCACATGCGTGGCCCACAGGGCTACACTTGGCGAGGCAGCTCTGTCACTGTTGCAATTGGCGTCTCACGTGAAGGACACCGTCAGTGTCTTGGCTTTGCCGGAGCATCCGGCAGGGTCTCCCAAATCTTGCCAGCTGGCGGACACGACACAGCTGGCCTTGCCGACGCACAGGGCGGCCGCAGTGCTGTGGCAGCAGGCNGGCAGGGAAGGCGTGGACAGGTGGCTATTAGGGAGCTGAGAGTCCAGCATGCTGGCAGGTGCGCATTCATGAGCCAGTCATCCCAGCACCAATTGGTGCAAGTGAATTCGCACTCAGACGCGGTGCACAAAGTACCCATGCAGAGCCCCACCTCCTCAACTCACCTGGACACATCAGCCTGCCCAGAGCCGCAGCTCCACACTGCGCTAGTTATTGCGCCAATCTGCTTGCCCTCTGAGCAGGCAAACAGGGCCAGCTTTCCCTCAGCAAAGGTCAGAGGGCCGCCCTGAGGTGGCGGCGGGGGCGGGGACGACCTGCAGCCAGGAGCCGGGCAGCGCTCATTCGGCGGCACACGTGTTTCGAGGTGTTGCTTCATATTCATTCAGGCATTGAATAGATTTGTGAAAGGCAGGGCCTGCCACCCCGCCGCTATACCCATCCTACCGAGGCGGCGAAGGCGGCAGAGGTGGGCGAGGCGCAGCAGGAGGGGGCGCCTTAGGCCACACTGGCAGTGTGATGCCTGCACAGAGGCGGTCGGGAGGGGACGAATCTGCGGTTGGAGCTCATGCTGGCCGGGGAAGCACTATGCACCTCAGGGTTTCTGGCGCAAGTGTCACGTGACAGGCGAGAGCTGAGCGAGGGGCAAGTAAACCGAGTAAAGCAGCAGTAGAAATGTAGCACAGGGTTGTAGCAATGTAGCACAGCATGTGCGGCCCACCTGTGGCATCAGCTGCCTTAATCTTCCAAACCTGGGCGCCGCCATGCCAGTCAATTGTGCCGCGTTGGTTGCAGAACGACGATGCCAAGGGCTGACCATACGCCCCGAAAGAAGCCTGCAACACATGTCAACAGCAGAGGAGGCAGTGGGTGCGCGTGTGATAATACCAAGGTAAGCTCTAAGCGGCATATGCCGCTGCTATGCAGCACAGCCGACAGCCCAGCAACAGCAGAGCAACACTCAGTGCACAGAACGTCCCTCATTCTCACAGTGCAGTTCAAGCCGCTGGCAGTGTCGCAGATGGTGAGGCAGTTCTGCGGCAGGTGTGAAGTTTAGGATCAGATTGGAAGTGGTGGGAGGCAGTGCCTAATGCAGGAAAGTGGCGAGCTGCAGCCACTGCTGCTAGACACGCGGATGGTGCTTGCATCCCCGGCGTGACCACCTGCTTCCAGTTCGGGAACTTGTCAGTGTAGTCGATATCCAATGTCACGGCATCCGCCCCAAAGTAGCTCGTTGTAGGGCGGACGTGGAACGCCTGAGGATGGCCGTCTGGACGGCTCCTCCACCCCGGAGCATCCAACGGCCAGCAGGGCCGCAGCAGCACTCGCACAGCATAGCCCGGCTCGCCTGTACACAGGGGTGGGAGGGCCGAGGTGAGGAGGCCAGCGGCAGCCAGCAGGACGGCAGAAGGGACTGCGTGGAAGGAGGAACTCAGAGTCACCCAGCAGGCAAGGGTTCCCTCACCCTCCAGGGCGCTGATCTTGTAGTTCGCTGACAGCACAAACCTGCATGGAGTCAGCATAGCGAGGAAGCTCAACCAGGTTCAGCATTGCGAGTTAGGCAGCACCGACAGGCTGCTGAGATTTGGCAAACCAGCTGCGCAGCCAGCGCCTCACGTTTCAAGGCACAAGCCGGTCTGGACGTTGACCAAAATGCTGGCAATGTCAGTGTCCTTCAGGCCCCTGCATTGCAACGGCACCGGTGGGGCGCAAGCAAGCCAAAGCGTCACCAGCTGGTGTGGCAGGCTGGAGCATGGTAGATGGGTAGGCGGCCGAGGAGGCTCGCATGCAACTGCACGCTGGTCGCTTCAGTAGCCCCGCGTTGTGGGGAGCTTGGCACTTACCAAGAGTCATAGTAGTTGCCTGTGCAATAAAAAGGCAGTGCATGAGAGATCTTAGGCGGGCGGTGGCAATAGGGAAAGGGCAGCGGCGCAGGCTGCTGACATGCGAGCCGCAGAGCCTAGTTCCTATAATCAATGGCAAAGGCCAGTTGGCACCCAGCCTGGCAACCAGCCAGCAAAGCACCTCGCAGCAGATGATCGCACTGCACAAGTAGTGCCGCGCACTACTTACCCAGAGCAGTCCACTTTTGCGCGTCCGTCGGTGTGGCAGGGCAGTTGGGGTTGACAATGGCAATGCGGGAGTTGGTGCCATACGGTTCGGCCGGCAGGTTGCCGCACTCTGCTGCCATGCACGCTTCTAGGCAAGCGTTTGGCCCCACAGCCGGGGCGGAGATGGTAAACACGTCTGGCAGCGCATCTGGCGAGCTTGGCCACATAACTGCGCGATGCGGCACAACAGTGATGGCAAGCAGTTCAGTACCGGGTGGGCCAGCGCAAACGTCAGCAGCTGCGGGGGCAGCAACAGCTTGGAAAGCGGAGAGGGCAGCAGGCAGTCGTCTTCAAGCCCATATGCTGCCAGCAAGGCCATGAAGCCGCCCCGAACAACCGATTGCATGGGCAGATGAGACTCACAGCAGCTGGAATAATCATCGCCCACACACATCTGGAGAGTGGCCAGGTAGCCGTCGGCTGTGGTGCCGGCGTGCTTGAAGGCAATCTTGGTGTTGGGCTGCGATCAAGGATTGATGGACGCAGGAGAGGAGAAAGCAAGGCTGAGGGTTGGCACAGCCAAAGAGCATTGGCACTTTTGGGAGGTGCCGGCCGACAAGCTGCAGGTGACATGTGAACGTGCCAGCATCGCTCACAAAGGTGTAGTTCTGGCCATTGGCCAGGATGGCCACATTCCATGTGTTGCCGACACCTCCTTCGGTGTAGCGCACAATCATCTTGCGATCGTAATTGTAAAAGTAGGCAGTGGTGTAGGAGAGGACGCCTTCTCCGTAATAGAATTGGTCCGCGGAAGGACCATACCTGCAGGGAGGCAGGTGAGCTTGAAGGTTCAAGGCGCCCGCCATGTGAGCATCAATGAGCGTGTACCCTTCACCAGCACATGCCAAAATTGTGCGACGTTGCGCCCTGCATGGCATGCTTATATGTGCATTTCGCACCTGAACACCTCATAGGTGACCCACAGAGCCGCCGACTTGCCGACAAAGTACGGGTGGAAGTCATCCAGGGACAGCTTAATCGCCTGCACAACAACAATGGCAGCAGGTAACGGAGGCACCTGTAACTGGCTTGCTTGCGCGGGAAACCCGCACGCTGCATGACAGCTGGCCCAAAAGGCCCCAGCCACCGCTGCCACATGCTGCGTGCATGGCATTCAGCGGGCCTCGCACACAGTCCCGAATTTCAGCAGCACGCACTGGGTGGGACCCATTGGGCAGCGAGTATGGCGCAGCCCACTGGGGCAGCATGGTGAAATTCACGACCTGGCCCGGCACAAAGTCCGAGCGCTGCACTTGGTTTGGCTGAAAGTATGGGAGCATGCCAGTGCGCATCGGGTAGTTGATGCAGCAGGGGCCATCCTCTGAGGGGCCGCCCTGGCAAGAGGAGGTGTCACCCTGCAGACAAGACAATAGAAGGGTGGGGCCAGTCAGGCAGCAGTGCAAGGGAGCCATGCCCAGGCCGTGGAGTCAAGCAGGCGCACATAAAGCACCAGCGGCAGGGCAGGAGGTAGCGCCAGCGCCAGCCGCAACTCATCCTTGCATGCGGCACATCATGGCTGGCAGCAGGCTAGCCCTGTCCCAGGGCATCAGGTATGAGCAGACTCAGAGCATGTATATACCAGCAAACTCAGCAGCCTTCCGCACATAGTTATCTGGCTTGGTGACGTTGCCATAAACCAGATCCTTGACCTCAAAGTCTTGCATGAGGGCGGCATGGTTGAAACCGAGACAGTGCTGCGGTGGCAGAAGCGGTAGGTGCAGCGAGTCAGCTGCTTGTTGTAGGAGCGGCTTAGTGTCGCCATGCAGTGGTGTGACAGCAGGCAAGTGCATGTGGCTGGGCAAGGGCAGCGTGTGCCGGCCTGTTGAGACACCACGCGGTCGCAGCCACGGCATCCTGGCTAACTGGCTGCCAAAGCAACATTGGCGGGCCGCACACCGACTTCGTGGAAGGTGGGCCCCAGTCGTGCGTATGGCATCTGAAGCCACACCCACTTCCCTCCGCCCAGGCCTGTATGCACCTTGGAACAAGAGTGGGACTTGTGGATGGCAGACTCTGCAGTGCGTGCAGCACAGCGGTGCATCCCACTGCTAGTTGGCTTTCGCAACGGAGTCCGAACAACCCACCGTAGAGGCTGTTGGTGGTGTCTGGCATATCAAAGAACACGACGTCGTAGTTGGCAACATCGTATCTGCGTTAGGGGGCACCAAAACCGAAGTGGGCATAGGGCATGCAATGCAAACAACTCAAAAAGGGCAGCTCAACCCGCCAAACAACCCACTGCCGGCCCCCTTCCAGCACTCGGCTGAACAGACGGCATGCGTCTCACCCTTGGGCCTTGGCACCGGGGGTAAGGTAGTCAGAAGACCAGCTCTGGAAGGTCGAAGAAAGCGAGCTGCGTGGGAGGTAGATGGGGCCAGACGGTGTGGCAGACAAGTGCAGGGCAGTTCGGGACCAGGAGGTGGGGGTAAACAATGTGGCTTGGGGGTGAGGCTGAACCAGGAAGGTCATCGCAAGGCAGCACTTGGGCATTGCATGCACGCTGTCCACATCCATAAAAGCCAACTCCACTGGCCAGATTCAAATCTGTTTATGGATAGTCAGCAGGCAGCTGTACGCACTGCTGGCAGCTGCTCTGCGGTGCCCACCAAGCGCAGCAGCAGCATAATTGGCAAGGCGCACCCGTCCATCGCCGCAGCAGTGCAGTTGGCTTCCACCCAGATGGACACCGAGTTCTGAAGGTCGAAAGTCAGGCCACCCCAAGAGCAGCCGCCCCACGCATTGCTCGTGGTCCTGTACAGGTTCTCCCAATGCTGCAGGTTGCATGGCGGCAGGGGAGGGTGACAGCATGCGTCGGCCAAAGTGCCGCGGCATGCAACATTCTTGTGCCTCAAGCGTGCACAGGAGAAAGTTCACGCATGCCAGCCCCCACAACTGCCCTTCCCGCAAAAGGCGCACCGTGACATTGCTGCCGCTCGAGTTGGCCTTGATGTTGCTGTTGAGCGGGCAGCCCGGGGCAAAGCGCATCATGATGGCCAGCAGCTTGAGGCCAGGCTTGGCGGGCGTCAGCGTCTTGCGGCCAGACCTGGACAGCGGGCCCTCTGCATGCAGTGCAGCGCCCTGGTCCAGCTTGCGCTGCAGTTGCCCCGCGTGATCGGGCGCATGCTGGTGGATCTCGATTCGCTGCACGTGGAGCTCCCAATCAACTTCACTCAAACGCTCCATTCTGCGTCAGTGGGGAGGGAGGGAACTGCGTATTCGGAAGCTTGGCCGGCAGCGGCGCAGCACCCAAAGCGGGCGCAGCGCGGGGGGCGGCTGCGGGCAAGCAGCGGCTGCTCGCAGCAGGCGGCACCGCAGACCCATCCTCTTGCTGCAGCAGCATTCCACTGCACCACAAGTTAATCCCCAGCATGCATAGGCTGCGCACCGGGTGCCCTGGACTGTAGCCTGCGCGCCAAAGCCCCAGCCGTCTGGCAGGCCCTGGGCCTTGAGAGCTGCCACATTGCTGATGCGAAGGTATAGACCGGCTGGACCTAAGGTGACTAGGTAGGTGTGGTTCAGGTCGTCTGAAAACACCCGGAGCTCGCCTGCAGCAAGGCAGCAGCAGAGGTTGGCGCTGTTGCTTCAGGCGGTGCAGGCACATGGCCATGAGGCCTTGAGCTCGCTCCAGCTACGGTACCGAGCCGGCCATTCAATTGCGGCAGCGGCAGCAACCCGGATCCATCAAAGCCGAGCAGCGACCATTGTGGATGAAGTTCTTAAAAGGATAGCCACCATGCAATGCCAAAGCACAAACGCTCACCCTCGAATGATTCCAGCTTGCCGCTGGCCGCGTCGGGCGCTGCCGCCGCAACAGCAGCCAGCAGCAGCGCCAGGGCCAGCAGCTGGGGGAGCCGCATTGTGCTATGCTCCTGCAGGCAGGCGTGGCGGCTGCAAAGGGAAGAATTGTAATGATGGGCAACTCTTGGGATCAATGGCGCAGCCTGCATTCGTGAGCGGCATGGCCGGCGGCGGCACCGCACGGCGGCCGGCGGCCTCAAGTCAGAGGGGACCAGGAACGGGACTGCAGGCCGCCGGCTGCTTAGCGACCTCTCTCGGTTGCGAGGAGCAAGCTGCGGGGTTCTGCGGCGCTCCGGTCCAACCTATTTGCCCGCGAGCGCTCCGCTTAGTGACCCGCGGCCACAGGCGCCCACTCACGCCAATGCCTCACGTGTTTCACTCGCTTGAACCTACGCCAGAGACGCGGTCGGCTGCTACTGTCGCCAGCGGCCGGGCGAGACTCACCCTGGAGGCAGGGTGTGCCCCTGCCCGCTGTTTGGCCTGCCAGCCGCCAGTATTTAAAGAACGGTGCAAGGCTTCGAGAGGTGTCTCTGGCTCCTGGTCTAGTAAAATGAGCAAAGACGGCTGCTGAGTACCAAAACTGGTACCATATTTTGCGCGCCCCTTCATCAGTCAATTCCTCCAGGCTGCATGGCAGATGCCCTTGCATTAAATTGGCAGGTGCAGCAGGTGAACAAGTAGAAGCGCTCACAATCGAGCTGCCATTCAGGGCCCCGCCCGGCCGCTCCCGCCGCTGCCGCTCTCTGGCTCCCGCAGGATGTCCCACTTCCAATGCGCCTCCCGCACTGCCGCCTCTGCTGCTGCCACCCGCTGCTGCAGGGCTGCACTTGGCATACCAGCCAGCGTGGAGGCAACTGCAGCCGCTGCTGCTGGTCCAGCTGATGCAGCCAACGCGCGTGCCTGCTGTGGCGGCAGCGCCAAAGCCAGCGCTGGCGGCGGGTGCGCCAGGACGTCGGCTGCTGCTGCCGTCTGCTGCTGCACCAGGAGCGCCAGCCGCTGCTGCAGCACGGCTGCATCCGAGGGGTGCCCCAGCAGCACCAGCAGCTCCGCCAGCTGGCCCACCTGCCCAGGTGACGGGCCGGTGGTTGCAGGGTTGGGGGCAAGCAGGAGGGGAGAAGGCACCAATGCTGCCGACCACAGGCACGCACATGCTGCCCTGGCATGCCACCGTGCAACCCCATTCTCCTGCAGCACCCTCATGCTCGCACCTCTGCACACAGTGCGCTGTGGGGAGCCAGCCCCAGCAGGTGCTCCGCCAGCTGCTGCTCCTCCTGCGGGCTGCCCTGCCGGATGCGCCCGCTCTTGCTCTTGCCCTGCAGGCAAGCGCAGCA
>JADXDR010000154.1:40515-70720 GCA_025026875.1 Chlorella ohadii
GTCCTCAGCCTCGTTCCTTCCAGATGACCACCTTACGCTGAACGCCCGCAGGTCGGCACACCAGAGCATCTGCGGGTGGTCAGCGTAAGGTGGTCATCTGGAAGGAACGAGGCTGCGGACAGCCACAAGCAAGGCCGAAGCAGAGGCGGCAGTGGCGGCGGCGGCGGCGGCGGCGGCCTGCGTCGGCCAGCCACGATCATCGCCCGCTTGCCCACATCTGCATGAGCTATAGCCGTGATTCACCTCGCAGTCAGCGGCGCGGTAGGCGGCCACGCCCAGCCCGCTGCCCGCGACGAACAGCACGCCACCATCGCTATCCACCGCAAAGTGGGTGACATCTCCAAGCTCCACGGGCAGCGGCAGCTGCTGCCGCTTGTCCTTGCAGCAGTGCAAGTTTCTCATTGCGCCCGTGAGCCGCTTCAAGCCTCCCCAAGCATCGCAATTGGTAGTGGCAGGCTGCCACTGGCAATAGCAATGCCATGCAGGGCACCCGGCCACTGCCAAGGCCACCGCCGCGCTGGCGGCGCCCGCAGCACAGCAGGCGTCTGCTCGAAAACTCTGCGGTTTATCGCTCAGCCTGTTACTCTGCACCTGCTAAAGACTGTAAGATCACTCTTTAGTTGTTTTCAGGCAGGCCGGAGTTCCAGGTCACTCCCTGCACGGGCTCCAGTATCCGCTGCACATCTGCAAGCGCTGCTGCCTCGGCTTCGGCCGCCGGGGAGGGCTCCACGCCCAGCCCCTGCAGCACCGCCGCCACGTTGTCCCGCACCTGAAGAGAGGTGTTGGTAGGAGGCAGAAGTTCAGACATGCTACGGAGGCGGCACTCAGGGCCACTCAGGGCACGACGCCGCCTCATCTTGCCGCCCCAGCAGCCCACCCTCGGCTGCCATTCAGCAACCCCCTCACCTGCTGCCGCGTGCAGAAGCCGACCAAGTGCGTGGCAATGGCGGGGTCCTTCACCGCCTCCATAATCGCCAGCCTGGGCAGGGACACGCCGCGGGCTGCTGCTGCCGCCGCCGCTGCTGCCGCCGCTTGCTTTAGGGGCTCGGGGGCGGGGTGCCACTCAGGCGGGCCCTGTGTTGTGAGCAAGTGCAGGGAGGGTGGACCGCCGCACAACCGAGTGTGCAACGTCAAGTGCGACAACTGAGCATCCAATACTTCCCATGCGCCAGTGAACATTGCCACACAGGTGCGCAGCAATGAAGCGGGCGAGCCACATGGTTCTGCGCGACTGCATTGCTGGTCTGGTGGCAGTAGCCACATTGGGATGGCTGGCTGGCTGCTGAGCGCACCTGGTGTGTGAGCAGGCCCATGCTCAGCACGCTGGCGTTGATGACGCCCAGGCCCTTCTCCCGCAGGTATGGCAGCAGCCTGCGGGGGGCTCGGGGAGTGGGCATTTTGTGTTGTGTGAGCAAACTTGCGGACAAAAAAATGCAGTCGGCTGCTGGTGTCGAATACTGGAAGGGCAGCAGCCTGCTGCCCCGAAGCCGAGCTGCTGCCGTCTGCAAGCCGGGCGCCACCCAAGCCAGGGCGGCAGCCGCTCTCACGCGTCCAGGGTGCGGTCATTCAGGGTGTAGTGGCAGTAGGACAGGGCGGTGTCCACCGTGCCAGCGGGGACTCTGCGGCRGGGCAGGCGGCGAATCGCAAGTGTCCGCCCTGAAAGTGTGACCCAAGGCAAGTGGCCCGATGTGCCAGCCAGCATGCTCGCTGTGGCAACTCGCAAAGCAGGCATGCAACCGCATGTATTGCAACGCACTGCGCATACACAGATGCACGTGCCTACACGGTCAACACAGTTGGACAGTCGTCGGCCCTAACAGCCCGCACCTGTCCAGCACGTATTTGAAGATTTTGAGCGGCAGGCCGGTGATGCCGATGTGGCGCACCAGCCCCTGGGCCTTGAGTGCCAGCAGGGCTGGCAGCGTCTCGTTCACAATCTGTGATGCAGGTGGAAGGGGAGGGAGGCGAGGGGGAAGGGATGCTTGCATGCACAGCGGCAGGCAGCAGCCAGTTGCACGGTGGCAGATATGACGACAGAACGGCGTGTGTTGCAAAAGCACCGCAGCAAGCGTATCACCAAGCGTGCCTGGTCCAGCTGTGTGAACTCAATATCGTGGCACTGAATCAGGTCAACATAATCCAGTTGCAGACGCTGCAGCGACTCGCGCAGGCCGGCGGTCACGCGCTCCGCGCTGTGGCGACAGGGCAGGAGGGAAGAAGAGCGTTGGGGGGTGAGTGTCAGCAGCCCAGACAGCGAGGTGTGGATATGCAGGCGGCGAGGGAGGCTGACCTGGCCCAGCGAGCGCCGCAGGCCATCTGTGTAACAGCAATGTGCCAAGGCGCATGACTGCAGCTGCTGCCTGCTCTCACCTGAAGTCAAAGGTGTTGGCGCCGTAGCGCCCAACCTTGGTAGCCACCACAATCTGGTCACGCGGCAGCTGCGCCAGCCCCCGCCCCAGCACCTGCAGCAGGGCGCAACACACAATAACGCACAGCGGCTGAGCTGAGCACTGTAGTGACGAAGCAACCTGCACAGGAAGCATGCCGGCCATGTGTGTGCCNAGGGGGGGAGCCTCATGCCAGCGCCGCGTGTCACAGTCCGCCGCTGCAACTGGATGTCGCAACCATCCGCACCGTCTCAGACTTGGTGTCTCCATAGTAGGGCGAGGTGTCAAAAAAGTTGATGCCCAGGTCGAAAGCCTCCTTCACGGCCGCCACACCCTCATCCTCGTCAATTGCCTGCACAAATGACCTGGTTGGCATTCCGTCGGCAGGCGGGCGGTGCGGCGGCAGCAGCGGCGGCGGCGGCGGCGGCGGCAGCGACTGAGCCAGCAGTGGGCCGTGCAGCCTGCTGAAGCTTCTGTTGCAGACCACCCAAATCGATCTAGCTACCTGGAAGACGCCGCCGAGGGGCGAGGCGCCAAAGCCGAGCACCGACACCTCCAGCCCCGTCTGGCCCAGGGGCCTGCGGGGCATGCGCGGTGCTGCTGCTGATGCCGCCATCACGATCCGATCTGGCCGAAAGACAGGCTTGACCGAGCGGGCACCGCGCAGAGCGAGGGCGGAGAAGGCAATTGCGGCGCTTGCGCAAGACGCAGATGCAATGGTGCCTAGACTGCTCGAATGTTCTGTTGGGTGCGAATGAAAGCCCCAGTAGCAGCGATGGCACCCACTGGTCTGCAGCGGCATCGCCGCACTTCGCAGGCAGCGCCGCCTCATGCCCCGAAGGCCCACCCGGTAGTCAGTCCGTACTTGCCTGCTACAAGCTGCCACAATATTACACATTACAAAGTGTTATTGAATGGGGTGTAGGACTTCAGCATCCACTAATGAAGGCAACAACTGGTGCCTGCAAGGCACGGATGCACCTGCTCGTAGTACTGCATTGGTTGGATGGCCGATAGTCAGGACAGCATGGCGCAGACGGCAGCGCAATGATACAAAAAACCTGGGGGAGGTTGATACACGCTCAGCTGCGAGGTGCACCGTCCAGCAAGCGCCTCAGCCGCCCCACCACCTCGTCAAATGTCGGGCGGGCATCCGGCCGCTGTGACCAGCACTCCCTGCAGGCAGGAGACACAAATGCAAGCAAATGAGCAATCGTGTTCCTCATCGATTGAATATGAACCAAACTGAGTTTACACTACGCCGCAGCGGCAGTGGCGGCGTATCTTTCCTGCATTCAGGCATGCATGCATGTACAGCAGCTGTGCGGCAGCAAGCACCCTCACTGCATCAGCTGCACGTAGTCGTCAAGTCCAGTCCAGCCGGCGGTGTCAGGGCCTGGCAGCGCCTCACGGGGTGGTACTTCTGGCCGTCCACCCTGCCGGATTGTAGCAATGACCTGACAATGTGCAATGGGAGCAGCAAGGACCAGTTTGGCAGCACTGTGTCCTAAGCTGAGAACGAGCACAGAAGCGATACCTCCCTCCCAATGCCGCACCTTGAAGGGCGACAACTGGGAGAAGCTCCAGGGCAGACGCCAGGTCAGCAGCTCGTACATCACCTGCGCGACCAACGACATGGAACGAACTGAGCCGCCAAACCGCTGTCGGCAGCTGCATGCATTGTGCTTGCAAGCACCCATGTGTGCAAACCTGCATGCAGCTGCCCTGCTCATGGCCCTATTCATGCTGCCAGGTGCACCAGCCCACCATGCCAAACGAGTACACATCGCCAGCTGCCGTGGGGGTGTCTGCATTCATCACTTCAGGTGCCTGCAAAATGTTGGGTGAGATGGATAGGCGATGGCCAGCTCAAAAGACATGCAATGCACTGTGCCGGGCCCGCCACCATGCCCCCAAATGTTCTGCCGCCAGCCCGACGTACCAGCCACATGGGATTCATGACTCCGCCAGTGGTATGGCTGCTTTCAGGACGAGCTCCAGACAGCAGCTTGGAAAGATTGAAGTCTGAAAGGTCGAGTGCAAGAGGTAAATATGCAGTTAGGAAAAGGACAACGCATTCGACAGGATGATGTGTCCGGCCAGAACAACTGCAAGCACCACGAGAACCTCGTGCCTGCCACTTTGATGCGCCAATGCTCATCCACCAGCAGGTTGGGACTCTTGACTGCAGCAGGGCCAGCGCAGCACAAAATGTCGAGTCGCCAGGATGAGCAGGCAGTCTGTCCCTTGGACTTGCATTTGGCAGGCGGCGCGTGCAGTGCAGGCAACAAATAACAAGCGCACCATCACGATGAATGATGTTGCGTCTTTGTAGGTACAACAGGCCGGTGCCAGCATCAATCGCCATACCCAGCCGGCGGGCCCATGTCAGCTGGGTGGCTGCTTCCGCATGCTGGCGGGCCGCGGCCAGGCAGTCGTACAGGCTGCCGCGGCTGCAGTACTCTGCAAGGAAAGGGCAGGCGGGGGTGCACCATACCTCCATAGGTGCAACATATCACCCAAGGCCATGCATTCTGCAATGTCGTGTGGCTGCTAGACGTGGCGCACCTGTGATGAGGGCGGGGGGCAGCGCCACCAGCCCCATGAACTGAACGATGCTGCGAGCGACACAAACAGGGAGGCAAGGAATGGAGTGTCAAAAGAGAGGGACAGCACACATGCCTGCAGCTGCACGTGCCTGCTGCATTGACTTCGCATGTTGCAACGCCAGCAGCGGCCTCTTCCTCACTTTGGGTGCCGCATGTGGCTCATTACGGCTGCTTCTGCATGCAAGTCGTGGGCCACCTTATCAGGTAGCTCCAGCTGCCCATTAACAATGCAGTCTGCGGCAGTTGATGGGGCAGTCAGTGCGGCGGCTAGGCCATCCATCTTAATCTGATGTTCTGCCGCCACAACTGATCGGGCTGCTTGATCCATAATGCATGCTGCAATACGCCTGCTGCAGTAAGAAGCTGGGAGCACACAACAACAGGCACACAGTCCATAGCCTGTGTGCACCTCTGCCGACCAGAACTTTGACTGCAACCTGGGTCTGGTTCCATTCCGCCAGGTAGACAGAGCCATAGGAACCTTGCCCAATCAGGCGCACAATTGTCAGCTCTGGCCACTGCACCTCCCACACCCGGGCATCCGTTCGCAGCTCGATGGTACCGCTGCCGCCATTGGCACTGCCGCCGGATGGCAGCGGCACTGCCTGCTGATGCTGGGCAGATGAGTGCGGGTGAGTGCCCAGGTAGGATGAGATGAACAAGAGCATGGGGTCGCGGTTGAGTGAGTAGCTGCTGCAGGGGTGGGGAAGACAGGAACTAGTAACATGATAATTTGCCATGTTTTAAAGGCTAGCGTCGGCCGGAACGATGGTTCAGCGCTCACCCCCGTCCATACGCGATGACCGCCTCCCCAACCCCTGCATAACCCACCTGCTGGAGCAGCTGGCGGTTTGACCAGGTGGTGCCGCTGGAGGAGGAGCCGCTGTGCCCAGCCCTGCGCTGCTGATGTAGCTGCTGGGTAGGGGGACCGGGCCAGACCTCTGAGTAGTGAGGAGCGACGTCGACGCCATGTGGCCGCGGAGCGGTGCTGCAGGCGCCGTNGGGGCCGGGTCAGCAGACGTGCCAGAAGGCAGGAACGTGTCTGGTCCCCACGCACTGCCCATGTCGTAGCGGCTGTGTGGCAGCAGTGTGTCGGGCCCAAGAGCGCTTGTGGGCACAGCAGCTGCTGGCGGCGGCATGCCGAATGCGGCAGCAGCACCAGGCTGGTCGTGAACAGCACTGGTGCCGTCATAAGTGGAGGTTGCTTTGCTGCTGTCACCATTCTCAAGGCTTGTCGGCGTGGGCTTGCCACGCAGCCAGCCCTTCTTTGGTCGCAGCGCAAGGAAGGCTAGCACACACAGCACAGCTGCGGTGCACCGGGTGGGCGGACGGCAGCTGTGTGAGTGCGCAAGCGTTGGAACCAAACAACAACAACTACACAGAACAAACAGCTGCACGCCTGCAGGCACGCACCTAGGCCTGCAACAGCGCCACCGACGATAGCTCCAATCGGCACTGATGAGGAAGACAAGGCAGTAGAGGGGCCAGCTGGCGGCGCGGGGGAGGCTGCGGCAGACCCTGTTGAGGTTGTGGCAGGAGCTGATGGCGGCGATGGCGATGGCACGGGCGAGGGTGGCTCTTGTGCGATGGCTGCAACTCATTGAGCGTGAAAATCAAACCTTCAGTCACGGCTCAGAGCTGCCAAGAGCATTGAGGCGGTGCAGCAGCAGGCCGATGTCTTTTTAGTGGTAGTATAACGCTGAGACGCAACAGCCTGCTCTTACCTTGCCCTGCTTGCTTAGTGGCGATGCCGCACATGTGTCGATCCTTGGAACGCCCGAGATTGAGGAAGGTGTAGCCACCGGCGACCTTCACTGGAGTGGGACCGCTGCCCGTCCCACCATCGCCCAGCTTGCCATATAAGTCGTTGTTACCTTCAGCAGAGAGCAACAGGTTTAGTCAGCGAGGATGGTTTCACACAGGTGTGCCTGGTCAGGCTGCAAGCAGCGCTGCCGCTTAAAGCATGACAACCCGCACCCGTCCTTGTGCTCACCCCAGCACCACAGGTCCCCTGAGGTGTCCAGGCCGCAGGCATAGTCGGTACCAGTGCTGAGTGCCACAAACTTATGGCCGCCGCCGACTTGAGCTGGCTGGTTAACACTGGTGGTCTGTCCATTGCCCGGGGATTTACCCCAACACCAGGCTGAGCCGTCCTCTGCAAGGGCACATGTCTGCGTCACCCCAGGGGCGACAACATAGAAGTTCCGCCCGCCTGCTACGGGTGTTGGAGTCGGCTGTTCAACGTTGGCGCCGTTGCCAAGCACACCGCCCTCACCGTCCTGGAAAGTTCAAGGGAGCGCAGGAGGCGAGTGTGTGCATAGCAGCATTGGGAGCAGAGGGAAGTCAGCTCAATTTTCCTGCGCTGAAGCTGGCTGCGCAGCCGCGAGCTCGCGTGCTTACCCCCCAGCACCAGGCCTGAGAGTCCTTCCGCCACTCGATAGCGCAAGTTTGGTAGTAACCGCTGTTGATGTATTGGAAGGTTTGGCCACCCGCCACCTCTGCTGGCGTCGCCGATTCGGATACGCTGTCGGCTCAGCCTCTGCCAAGCTGACCCATGCTGTTATCTCCTGTGATAAGAAGATGCACGGGCAGGAAAATAAGCACTGCGGTCGTGCAACTCGGTAATGTTTGAAGCCTACGCAAGCAGCCACCCACGTCACCAGCAGAGATGCCAGCAGGATGCAAGCTATGCGTGCACAACACTGAGACTAAAGCTGCCAAAAACAACCTCTCACCCCAACAATGTACGTGGCCGGTGCCCTGCAATCCACAATTGTGTTCCGTGCCGGCCGTCAACGAAACAAAAGTCGGCCCTGCGGCCGCCTTGACTGGCACGTTTGAGCCGGAGATCCCTGCAGCGCCCAGTTGCCCTAGTGAATTTGACCCTGCAGTTCAAGCGACACAGCGCAAGCAGCTCAGGACACTGTCGTGTGCTGGCACATGCAACAGGAGTTGGGGTCACTGATCCGCTGTGCATCCATTGGCTAGCCTCCCTGTTGTTCGACCCACCCCAGCACCATGCTTGGCCCTCCTTGTCCAGTGCACAGGTGTGGTCTCCGCCGCAGCCGATTGACATGAACGAGTGCCCGCCTGAGACAGCGACTGGTGTGGCAGAGTTGCCGTTGCTGCCGGTTCCTAAATTTCCAGATGCGCCGTCATCACCTGCGAGTGGGTTGGGCATCTGGTGTGATTCATTTGGGCATCTGGTGCTAAGCAGGCCGCACAGGTAAGCGCTGGTCAATTCTGCGTGCACTTACCCCAGCACCATGCCTTGCCCGATGGCTCCAACGCGCACGAGTGAGTGACGCCAGCGCAGACTGTATCGATCAAGTGGCCACCAGACACTTCAACTGGCACGTTCGAAAAATACGAGTCAGCATTAAAAGGTCCCTTGCCGTTCCCCAAGTTCCCGAATGATCCATCACCTGCAGCCAGAGTGATGAGAAACAGTGTTCGTGCTTCGGTAGCTGGACGGAATGGTGGCAGCTGGCATTGCCCACAGCCAGCGTCTTCCGCCTGGAGCCTCAAAGTGTGGGCGTGCGAGCATTTGCCTCACCCCAGCACACTGTAACGTTCTGAGCAGCTGCTCCATGCCTGCCAATCAATGCCAGGAGGCACACCAGCCCTGCAAAGCCACACAGAGCAGAAGCGGTGTGGTTCATGGCACTGGCCAGCTTGATGATCATCATGCAGTGGCGGTTTGTGCGCACCAAGAGCCAGTATCCGCAACAGCATGGTACTGGCCAGGGCTTGCTCCCAACACGGCACACTCGAGGTGACAGGCGGTGCTGCGGACTTGAGCAGGAGACGAGGACCTCAGCATGCCATCAAAACAAGCAGCGTGCCAATGGGCAATGGCTCAGACTTGGCTCAACATGCATGGCAACATCAATGCTTTGCACGGTCCAGAAAGGGCCTGTTTCACACACAGGCAGTGCTGTGCGCTCGCAAGGCAGGGCACGGCATGAACAGTGGCACAGCGACGGCAACGGCGGCGGAGGTCTGCCTGCACCCTGCCGAGTCGCGCGGCTCAAACACATAGCGTAACGCGCAGCATTTGCGTGCCCGCACCGGCATGCATGCGCAGGCCGGGCTGTGTTCACCGCCGGGACCTCGAAACTCCACTGCCCCGCGCCAGCTCACCGGTTTATCAGTGACCAGGGTATTGAAGATCTCAATTTATGCGATCAAGCTGTTCACGTGTGCTGGGTGGCAGTGGGACTTGTGCCGGTGCGGGCCAGTGCCACACTGTTGGGCCTTAGGCTTTCCCGAACAGCGTGGCGTAAAACGAACACGTGAACACGTGCCTTGCGCCGCGAGCAAGCTGCATGCTGCTGCCCTGCGCTTGCATGCGTCGCTGGTGCAGCAGTGAGATTCTGGGTGCACATGTGATTACACATACTGAAATGGGAGGGCAAATGGCCCTCGGCAGCCAAATGGGCACAGAAAGGAGGCTAACAGTGCGAGCACACGGGTTGGGACACGGCCACAGGGGCTTGACAATCAGAGCACGAGCGCTGCAGGGCAGCAAAGCATTCACGTGCAACACTGGAAGAGAGCAAGCAAGTGCGCGAATGCATGCATATCAGATGCAGTGCAAGACTGGGTGGAAGGTGGACAAAAATGGAGTCGCTTCTTGAATAAGGGTCAGTTGGGTTCCGGCGCCTGCATAAGGCGCCGCTGTATCGCAACATGGGTNGGCGGGGTATGCCTGAGCGGCATGCACAGTTGCACAAACAGGGCAGGGCAGATCATCGTGCGAGGAGAATGATGGATCAATGCATGAGCTGTGCGCCAGGTTTCACTGCGCCAGCAGGTGCTGCATGTAGCGCACACGCTCAGCCGAGTAGCCAGCGGTGGCGGACAGCAGACTCGCCAGCGTGCCGCTGCCACCTGCAGCTGCCTTGGCTGCATCGAGCGGCGAGGCCGCCACAAAATCAGGCCGCCCAGAACCGGCCGTCGCAGAAGGCGCCTCCGCTGACAGGCCGACGCTGGCACTTGCTACTGCTGCATGGGGGCCGCTGCCGCGCAGCAGGCGCAGCTTGAGGCGGGCCAGCAGGGCGGGCTCCTCAGCAGCCGCGGCATCAGCCCGCCCAGCGTGCGCGGCTGCAGCCTGCCACGGCTCTGCTGCCTGCTCAGCGGCACCAGCCTCCAGCGCCCAGGGCGCCGGCGCAGCACTGGCGTGCTCCCAGCTGCTGATCACGCCTGTGGTCTCCTCGGTGGCAGCCGCAATTGCCTCGAAGCTGGCGTCGCTGCTGCTGCTAGCAAGGCCCAGCGGCSCACCGCCCTCGCCGCCCAGTGCAGACAGGCGGGCGGCCAGCGATGCGCGGSGTGCCGCCGCCTTGTGGCGCAGACGCTGCGTCAGCGAGGGCAGGCCGGTGCGCTGCCAGCGGTCGTGCCAGCGGTGCGCCAGGGAGTCCATCTCGTCCTCTGTGGCGGGTTGAAGGGGTGAAGGGATACAGCGGGTGAGGCGGGTGAGGTGGGCTGCTGCACCGGGACAGGAGTGAAGGCAGCGGCGGTGCATGCAATGCATTGGCTCCTTCCCGAACAAGAGGTGGCAATTGCAGCTGCCGCTGCAACAACCAGCGCANCCACCCCATCTACACAGCGCGCACTCACCAATGAGCGGCAGCAGGGTGTCCTCATTGATGGACAGCTGCGCGGCGCGGGCCTGAGGAGCCACTGCTTCCAGTGGCAGCCCATCCAGCTGCGCCTTTAGAGCGTACAGCGCCTGCAGGGGGGTGCCAGGGGGCACAGGCATTGAGTGGTGAAGCGGAGGCGGCCTGGAGGGGCGAAGGCCGGTTGTGCAGACTGCGTGAATGGCCCAAACCAAGTCCCAGAGTTACACAGCAGCGGTTGGCCCCACCCCGCTGCCCCCTCCTCTAACATCGCCCACCTGCCCCACGCGGTCGGCGATGGCCACGTGCAGGCGCTGCTCCGCCCAGCCCTCCTCTCCAGCTGCCGCCAGCAGGTCGTCAACGGGGACCGGCTCCCCCACCAGGATGCGCAGCTCCTGGCCTGCAGTGATAAACAGTTTGAAAACAAATAGTACAGTGAGTCGGGGTTGTGAAGGTTGGGGCAGCAAGTCGGCTGCGAATGAGCAGGACGTGCGAGCGCCGGGATGAGCACCTCACGGGATTGCATTCGCAGGTCATCAAACAGAAAGCTGTCCAACTGTCCAGAACGCACGCAGCACCCCCGGTCTCACCTAGCTTGGGCAGGGTGCGACCCTTGGGCATCACCCGCTCCATGCCGCTGTGCACAAACGGCAGCACCAGGGGCGGCGGCCCGCCAGAGGCGGCGGCAGAGGCCACCAGCCAGCCCACGCCCTTCCTGCGGCAATGTAAGAAGCGGCAGTTGGAGTTGCTGCTTTAGATTAGATGTGAGGGCCCGCTACCAACAGAAAGTGGCCAGCACAAAGGTGGCCGGGCTGCCACCTTTGCTGCTGCACAGAGAAGTCCACCCATGCACTGCCACCCAGCCCCAGCACACCTACCTGACTGGCAGCATGCGGCCGTCTCGGCTGCGGGTGCCCTCTGGAAAGATGTGCACCCAGTCGCCCGCTGCCAGGCGAGACTGCACGGGGGAGGGCGTGGAGACAGTGATCTGTGCATTCCGGTGCAGCATCACTGCTAGGCTTGCCAAGTCTAGCAGAGAGCAAGCCAAGCCTGGCGATTCACCCGTTGGAACCCAGCCTGGACAGCTCTGCATAGACGAAACCAGCCAGCTGAAGACCAGCGTTTGCCCCGCCCACCTGCGCCAGCTGCATGCCAAACTGGTTCAGGCCAGCGCCACGCTCCACCGGCAGCACCTGCAGGAGCGGACAGCAGGAGGCAGGCAGATGGCAGGTGAGCTGTCTTTGCGCAAGACAGACGGGCATGCCTGGGGAGCTGGCCATGCGACAGCTGGACGTGCAGGCAAGCAGGCAGCAGAGCAACCGTGACAGCATCAAGGAGGCACACCCTGTGAGCAGCTCTGCCCTCTGCCTTTCCGCACAAACTGCCCACCTTGGCGGCGCGGAAGAAGGGCGCCAGCAGCTGCGACTTGAAGCAGCGGTCGGTGGCGCACATCGTCCAGCGCAGCGCCCGAGGTTCCAGCAGCTTGTCGGCCGGCACGACTGCAGACAGGGCAGGGCGGGCACAGCTGGAATGAGGGTTCGGCATTTGCAGCAAGCAAGCAAGGTTCAGGCCACGCCGGGCTGCAGACATAGTTGAGCAAGCACTCCTCATTGCTGCCAAGCAGGGAACTGCTCGGCAGCAGGCAGGTCTCGGGCTGCAGCAGGCGCAGAGTGGCAGCATCCCCCGTTTGACACCAGCAGCAGCTTGACGACTGAGCCTACAAGCCCCTGGCCGATTTACAACCCCAAGGTGCCCGGGCAGCAGGTACTCACTAGAGGAGGTGATCAGCGGGTCATCTACCGCGCCCACGTGGTTGCTGACGGTGATGAGGCCGCGGCCCGCCTCGCGGCTGAGCGCCGCCGCCATGCGCTCCTGCCCCTCGATCGCCGTGCGGGCGCCGGCGGTGAGGAAGAGCTTGCAGGCGCTGCCCACGCCCGCCAGCACCAGGTGCTGCGGTGAGCAGGAGGGGCAGGTGGAGGGCAGGGAGTGGGCAAGAGAGCAGACACGGCCACGCCGTGAGTAGATCGCAGACATCCAGCAGGCACACAGACTGTGCAGCGCTGCAACTTGCCACAGCCACAGCCCCGCTGAACACTGTGATGCATGCAGCACACCCTGCACACAACCTCCGCCTCACCCTGAGCGGGCCGTTGCTGCCCAGCACCGCCGCCGCACGCTCCATGTCGGCAGCGCTCAGGCCGCCTGCCTCTGCCAGCACACCCGCCACCGCCGGGCCCTCGCTGGCCGCCACACTGCTCTCACTGGTGGCCACTCGGCTGCCGCCCACCACTGCTGAGGCATAGTACTGCCGCAGGCGAGCCTTCTGCTCGGCCTTGAGTTCACGCAGGCTGGAGCGGGCGGCGGCCCAGCGCTCCTGCAGGCATAGRGGGCAGGAGGGCTTGCTAAATTAGCACATTGCCAGCCAGCCAGCTGTCGCTGTATCGAACCACCACAGCACACTTGTCAGACGCAGCTGAAGCTTTGCAACACACCGCAGCAGCCCACCACATCACACACCTGCAGGCGGGAGAAGGCGCGGCGSGGKKCGTSCCGCGCCCGCTGCCGCCGCTCCTGCAGCCGCACCAGCACGCGCTCCTTGGCCTGCTGGAACAGGCTGCATGGACAGAAGGGTAGTATATTAAGTCAGGCAAGGCCTTGGGCAGCAGAATTGCACACAGCACAGCGAAGCTGGCACAGCTGCCGCCGCTCCTGCCGCCACGGCCGCCACGCACCTGCCGCTGTCCTCCTCGCTGCCTCGGCGCCGGGTGCTGCGCAGCAGTTCACGGTACTTGGGTAGGGCCGCGCTGCTGAACTTGACGCCCGAGAGGGGCGTGAGCGCCCCCAGGGAGGGCAGCATCGCGCCAGGTGCCAAAGGGCACTGGAAGGTAGGCGGCGGCTGCCTGTGTGGCGCTGCTAAGTTTCGAGGCTGCTCAGAGTGACCGAAACTGCGGGAAGGTTCGGGTCGGAGGAAAACAAGGAGACCACCAACTCCGACAGCGATCTGCAGGCCTCCTGGCCGCTGCAGACACCTAGGACGCCGCTGCAGAGTGTCGAGAAGTGCCGTTGCCGGCGTTTCCTTGCAGCAAAGGCCCGGCCACCAATGCGAGCTTGCATGGAGCAGGAGGGCAGCCCAAGACTCCCCTGCTTCATCCGGGCACGTTGATCAGACACCAAGGAAGCTTGGATCGGTGCGAGCCGGCCTCCCGAGCGCCCTACGCTGCGCCGTGTCCGCCCGGCACCTGCTGCCGCCTTCTTTTCGTCCGGGCGCCGTTTCTCTGGAAGCTGGGCAGTTATACGAGTGCTCACAGGCCGCTTGTACCCCGTGGAACGCCCGTCTGGCCGCAGCGACCGCGCCACCAGCCTGTTTGGGAGCCCTCTAGGGTGTGTATCGGCTGCCTGAACTGCAGGCAAATCGATGGATCAGCGCCCGACCCGTGCCTCGAAGCTCCTTTGCTTCGCGCTGCCGCCGCCTGCCGCTCCCTGTGCCTGCCACCGAGCGCTCACCATTCTGCTGTCCACAACTCACTTGCAGGTAGCAGGACAAAGGGCTGAGCTGCCATGGTGCTCGCGGAGCTGGGCCAGCGCATCAGCCAGGCGCTGGGCAGCCTGAACAGCGTGACGGTGGTGGACGAAGCGGTGCGACTGTGCTTGCCGTACTTTTGGGCTGCAGGCCTGTAGCGCATGTCTGCATTGTTGATTGCTTGTGCTGGATGGGCCTGGGTGCAGTGCTGTGTTGGAAGGCAAACGTGTGCTGTTGCCTGCACTGCCCGCTATGTCTATTCGGCCGCTGCCGCTGCTTGTTCACGTTGCCCACTCAGCTTCAAGCCCACGCCTGTCGCCTGCCTTTTCGTCCCTCACTCGCTTCCCGTGACTTGCCACCTGCCGCCCAGGTGCTGGATGGCGTGCTCAAGGAGATTGCCACCGCGCTGCTGCAAGCCGATGTCAATGTGCGGCTGGTGGCCAACCTGCGGTGAGGAAAGGGGGCGGTGCAGCAGGGTAGTTGGTGACACATGGGAGGGTTTCATGTACGGATGTTGCTCTACGGATGCTGCTGAGGATTGGTACCAACCTGCGCTGAGTGATGAGGGCACTTCAGGGCAGGGCTGTGCCAGTCCAGGTGCCGCTGGTGCAGGCAAGCTGGCGCAGCACTCTATCCATCTGTTTTGCCTGCGCCCTAGCAGCGCCTGCCTGCCTGGCCACCTGCACTCTGCACTTTGCTCATATCCCTCTCATTCGCTGCCCCATTGCCCCTCGCAGCAACAACGTGAAGAAGCGGGTGAACATGGAGCAGCTGGCCAGCGGGCTGAACAAGCAGAAGGTCATCGAGAAGGTGCGGCATCCGTGTATTTGGAAACAATCTCAGCGCTGAGTTGTTAGTGTTGAACTGTTGCTGGCGACTCGGCCTGCAGCAGGCACCAGGGCAGCAGCAGCGCTGCCGCGCCCACCCAGCTGGTGCCTGCTGATGCGAGCCCCTGCCCTGCCCACCACAGGCGGTGTTCGACGAGCTGGCGGTTGCCACGCCCAGCTGTTTCATCATATCTTTGCTCCTGCCCTGCCCACCACAGGCCGTGTTTGATGAGCTGTGCGCCATGCTGGACGGCGGCGACCCCAAGAAGACGGAGCTGAAGAAGGGCAAGACCAACATCGTCATGTTTGTGGGCCTGCAGGGTGCGTACCAGTGGCCATTTTGCAGCAGTTGCCTGCGGCAGGGAGTGGAGCGGGGCAGGAGAAGACCAGAGCGGTCGTGTTTGTGGGCCTGCAGGGTCTGCGCTGCTGATGGGTGCGGCAAAGTATGTGTGCTGTGTTTTCGCTCATGCAGCATTTCTAGGCAACAACCTTGCTGCAGTGCCCGCCTGTGCTGCTGCCACGCCATCGGCGCTTATGCCCCGCCTGCCTTCACACTGTGCCTGCAGGTGCGGGTAAGACCACCACGTGTACCAAGTACGCCTATACGTTCAAGAAGAAGGGCTACAAGCCAGCCATGGTGCGCCGCTGAGCACAGCTGTGATTGCGCTGGCCATGCTGGTGCTAAGGCTGGTGTGTGCTGGGCGCTGCTCTTGCAGATGCAGCTGCTCTCTGGGCAGTTTTGTATCCCCGCCTCTGCTCAAACCTGCCTGCCTGCCGTGTCTGCTGCAGGTGTGCGCGGATACCTTTCGTGCCGGTGCCTTTGACCAGCTGAAGCAGAACGCGACCAAGGCGCAGGTGGGCACGCATGCCAAACATCCGCTTGGTTTGCCTGGGTGGGAGCTTGAGAGTGCGGGGCGGCGGCTGGTGCATGCAGTTGGCTGAGACATTTGACTCACCTTGGCCTGCAGTCCTGTGCGCCATCATGGGTTGCATTGCACGCAACTCCTGGCCTTGATCTAAACTACACCGCCACACACCTCTTGTTCCCCCCNAGATCCCCTTCTACGGCTCCTACACCGAGACCGACCCAGCCATCATCGCGCAGCAGGGCGTGGAGCGCTTCAAAAAGGAGGGCCGGTGAGCGCTGTACCCCGAGAGCTTCGCGTGCCCAATACCTGCATGTCGTGGCCAGGCTGCGTTGCAAGACTTGCAATGTGCAGCGGTGCATGAGGCACCGCGCTGCTCCAGCCTGCAACAACGGCCGCGCTGTCATGGCCGGCGACCGCGCTGTCTCCTGCCATCCATCGTGCTTGCAGCGACCTCATCATTGTGGATACCTCGGGCCGGCACAAGCAGGAGGATGCCCTATTTGAGGAGATGCGGCAGGTGGCGGCAGGTGGGCTGCTGTGTGTCACCTCCACGCTCTGAGCTGCTGGCTAATGTTGGCTGGTCAACTGGGGCAGGTGGGCTGCCTTTTGACTGCTTCGACATCAGCTGCAGGTGGCACCAGGCGGGCAGAATCGCATGGTGATTCCCCAGCTGCTCGTTGCTTGCGTTTCAACTGTTGCATCGTCCAACCCAACGCATTCCATGCCCGTTCCTGCGCGCAGCCGTGAACCCGCAGCACGTCATTTTTGTGATGGACGGCTCCATCGGCCAGGCAGCCTTCGACCAGGCCAAGGCCTTCCACGAGACGGTGGACGTGAGTCGATTTGTGTCTGGTTTGAATGACTCGGCTTTTTCAAGTAGGTCCCCACGAGACGGTGGACGTGAGCCGGTTGCTTTCTGAGTTCGGGCCTGACTTTGTATCATTCTGGCTGGGCACACAGACATAGCTTCCACTCCATGCCGCTATCCTGTCACTGTTTGTCCTGTTTGTTATTTCTGCCCAACAGGTGGGCCAAGTCATCATCACCAAGCTGGACGGCCACGCCAAGGGCGGCGGCGCTCTCTCAGCGGTGGCGGCCACCAAGAGCCCCATCACCTTCATCGGCACGGGTGCGCTCCTTTGTGTAGCGCAAGCAGCTGCCCTGCTCCTGGTGTGGTTTTCTGTCTGAACTTGTTGCTTGCCGCAAGAGCCACATCACCTTGATCGGCGCGCGTGTGCACAAGGCTGGCTAATGCTGCTCTGTTTGCTGGGCGAACGAGTCTGCGCAAGTCCAGGTGTTGGGGCGAATGAAGCGTTTGTGATGGCAACCGTGGCCCATTACCCACCCCAACCTAACCCCACCCCAACCACGTTCCCGCCCCTCGTCCCCCTCCCCAGGCGAGCACATGCACGAGTTCGAGCCGTTTGAGACCACCAAGTTTGTGTCGCGCCTGCTGGGCCGCGGCGACTGGGGCGGCTTCATCGACAAAGTGAAGGACGTGATCCCAGAGGTGCGAACAGCTTTGCTTCATGGGACTGTGTTTGAGGAAGTACACATTGCTGTGTGCAAATTGGCGACATCGACCAAGTGCAGGGCGTGACCTCAGAGGTGAGCAGGTTGTGCTCCGATGCTTGTGCGTGAGCAAAGCCATCCTTGCATGTTGGCCGCCCATCCAACTGCCATCGCCTGCTACGCATTGCTGCGATGCTCAAGTCCCTGCTGCTTTCGCATGTTTTCCCTTGCCAACCGCAGGAGGAGCAGCAGCAGGAGCTGCTGGACAAGATATCCAAGGGAGAGTTCACGCTGCGGTGAGGCACATGCGTCTGGGTGGCAGCTGCTGGCAGTTTGCTGCCGGCGCTGCGGCCGCCGCTGGGCGCGAGTAACCTACCCCTGCCGCTGCCCGCTTTCCAACGTGTTGCCGCCCTGCTGCCGCACCGCCCTGCCGCAGCATGTTGTATGAGCAGTCTTACAAACATTCGTATCTAAGCTTGTCTGATTGATGCCATTTGATGTGTCTCCCCCTGCCGCAGCATCATGTACGAGCAGTTTGCCAACATCATGAAGATGGGGCCCATGGGGCAGGTGCGCGGCCCAGCCAGGAGGTGGTGCCCAGGCTGCTGGGCATGCGACGCATGGCATTTGCCTCCAGATAGGTTGGGCGGCTTGATCCGCTTTCATGCAGCCGTCAACACAGTTGCATCTGATCCTCTTCGCTGCCACTGCCACTGCACCTGCACCTTCCTCCCTCCATGCAGGTCATGAGCATGATCCCCGGCTTCTCAAACGCCATCATGCAGCCAGGTGGGCTGGTTTGCCACTGAATCTGCTATTGTCGGCAGTGGAAGCTGCATAGCCATAACAAGGCCGCTGGTTCGGCAACATGCACATTTCCACGGTGCTGAGCCACAGGCGCTGTGTTGCTGGTGTGTCTCCTGCCCCTCCCCACCTGCCTTGCCTCGCCTCGTGCCGCACAGGCGCTGCTTGCCCCTTTTGCAATCCCTAACCTGAACCCCATACCCCCTACCAACGCCTGCAGGCAGCGAGAAGGAGAGCCAGGCGCGCATCAAGCGCTACATGACCATCATGGACAGCATGACGGGTACGTGCTGCATTACAATGCAGAGGTCGTCTGGTGGGAATGCGCTACACAGCTGAGCACTTGAAGAGTGAAACTGGAGCCAGCTGCCACGGAAATGCTCCCCGCCACCTGCCACACTGCTGACTAGCCTGCCGCATTGCTGCGCTCAGACCACTGCCCACCTCCCACGGCCTCCCTGCCGTAGACAAGGAGCTGGACAGCAGCAGCACCAAGCTGCTCACAGAGCAGACGCGCATCCTGAGGTGGGCGCGCGGCTCAGGCAGCAGCGTGCAGGTGAGCAGAGGCGGCGCGCTGTCCTTACACTGCTTTGCCGCTGGGCCGTGCAGCACCTTGCACTCACTTGCCGCTTGCTGCAATTTATTGCATGCGAGCCGCCCTGCATGGGGCTGCCATCCGCTCTTTCCTCCTCGTTCGCACCCTCTGGCCGCTGCTGTGGTGGCCCCACTACCCCTGCATTGCTGCCGTGCGCTGCACTGCCCCAAAACCCTGGTGGCCTGGTGGCCCCACCCTAGGCAACTTGAACCGCTCTAAACCCTCCTGCACCTGGGCCCTAAGCCCTGCCAGCCCCAACACCTGGACCCTGCCGCCTGTCACACTGCGCAGGATGTGGTGCACTTGCTAGAGGAGTACAAGCGGCTGGCAAAGGTCTTCTCCAGTGAGTGAGGGCTGCCTGGCATGGGTCTGAGAATGATGCGATGGCGCGACTCAGCTGGGCGCACCGGGGCACCCGCCGCACAGTGGCCGCCGGCACCGCTGCCGTCCCAGTGCCGCCGCCCACCGCCGCCATTGCCATTGCACCCCGCCCATCGCAACTGGCTGAACCCCATTCATACCCATTGTTCCCTCTCATTGCTGCAGCGGCCATGAAGGGGATGAAGCTGCCCAAAAAAGGCAACATGGACATCAACCCCCGCAACATGCAGGTGCACCTTGCTTGCTGCAAGTTGTGCAGCATGCTTGCAGCGGCAGCAGCCGGGCAGGATGCTGGCTCGGCCCGGTGGCTGTAGCTGTTGCAGCGACCATGCAGACGCATTCCATGCCGCATGGTGGCATGCAAGCGTGCAAGCAGCTTTGGCACACCACTGCTGCAAGCCGCAACTGCCTGTGTCACCCTTCCCTCTGCACCCCGCCTCCCGTACCTGCAGCAATCAATCGCGCAGATGTCGCGCATGCTGCCGCCGCACATGCTCAAGATGATGGGCGGGCCGGCGGCGCTGCAGAGCCTGGTCAAGCAGATGGAGGGCAAGCTCTAGCGCGGCACTCCACTGCAGCAGCCATATGGGGCCGCCGCCACCGCCGCCGCCGCAAGCGCTGTGCGCGGCAACAGTTTTGCATCTCTTGCTCCTTTTCCCTGCATGTTGCTGTGCTTCCCGCTTGCTTTTGATGCTGCTTTCTGACATTGCTGCAGCCCAACCGGCTGCCCTTGACTTTCCTGACTGTGTGACCAGCACTGCTGCTGCGTGCGACCCGGCAGCGGTGCCAGTGGCCGCTGCCCAGCGGCCAGATGAGCGGCTCAATTCCTCGCAGTTTTTTTGGCTTGGTACACTGTGGCTCGTCGTCTACATTGCGCCCAGATTCGGCCCAAACGCGTTGGGGCACGGAGCCCGCAGGCACTGCCCTCATTACTCATGAAATTTGGCATGCGCTGGGTGCGCTGCGACGCTGCCATCAATGGCGGCTGAACTCCCCATGCCCGCCGCCGCACCCCTTCTATTCACTTTACTTTCTCCCAGGCAGCGGTAGAGGCCTCTTTGAGCTGCCGGCACAGTCTGCTCAAAGCCCAGTCAGTCGAACGCCGGTGAGCACTTCCTGCAGGGAGCCTGCCCTGCTCCCACCGCCCTGCCTGAGCGCTCACTACGCACCGTGATCTCGTTTGACGCTGCCTGTGGCGGCCTGCACTCGTGCTCCAGCGCCGCCGATGGTGTGGCGAGTTCCCGCCTCAAACTGCGCCCTGATCAACGCGCTCTCCTCCGCCCTCTTCATATCGCAGCGCAAGATGCTCGCCGCCGCCGCCATGCGCCTGGGAGGCGTCGCAGCAGCTTCCGCCCTCCCCGCCGTCGCCGCCGCCTTCGCCCCGGCCTGCCACACCGCCTTCACCAAGCTGGCGCCCTCCCTGGTCCAGCTGGAGCGGTTCAGCGCCTCGAGGGTGGGTTGCGACGCGTGCMCAGGGCGACTATGGCGGCTGGTACAGTACCCGCCGCCCACCGCCTGCGCGTCGCCAGCGCAGCGACTCCCTCCCCGCTGGTACCAAGGTACATGCCTGCTGACCCGCCCTCCCACCCCTGTCAATATGCCTGGCGCAGTTCGCCCCCAAGGCCGCCGAGGCCGCGCTGGCAGAGGATGTGAGTGATGTGTGGCAGGGGCTGCAGGCAGGCTGGAGATGGCCAGTTCACCCGTGATGTGCCGCCGGTCGCGCGCCAGCAGGCATGGTACAGGGCGGCAGCGCTCATACCTCTGCCGGCATGCTCTTCCCCCCTTTCTGCGCGGTTGCAGGCGTTTGTGCCGCAGATGCACCCGGGCATGGCGCGCGACGACGCGTGCGACCGCTCGCCTGCCGCACAAGCAAACACGCCCGCCGGCGGCAAATTCACCGACTCGTACATGTGAGTTTATGAGACAGTGTGGCAGAGACTATTGTGGGTGTTCTGCATGATCCAGTCTGAGAACATAAGCCACAGCCCTTCCCACATTGCAATTTTGGTGTGAACTACGTCCCACCACGCCGCCAGCACAGTCGCTACCGCTCAACATATCAGATGTCCGCCTGCTGCCCTCTGTGCTGTGCGCGCTGCGCAGGCTGATGCACCCCGTCTACTCGAAGGAGTATGTGGAGACCGTGCAGCCCTCCCACCGCCCACCTGTCAAGATGCACGAGAAGGTCAGGCGCCGAAAACCGTATCCCGTGCCGTTCTGCCTGTGCCGGCGGTTGCATGTGCTTCCTTCTTGGCTGTGCTGCCGCCCTGCCAGGGCAGTGCCTGGCTGAGCAGGCGGCGCCCTTTTCCTCCCCACGTATGCAGGTCGGCTACTACAGCGTGCAGGCCTGCCGCGCCCTCTTCGACTACTTCACCGGGTGAGTGGCAGGTGTTGGCAGGTGCTGACAGGTGTGGGCAGATGTTAATGTGCGCAGGCACATGGGCGCAGCGCTGCCAAGGTAGCGATACCAAGCCGCCATGCTCCCCCCTGCCTCCCTGCCTCCCGCCTGCAGCTACTCCACCGAGATGACTGAGCGCAAGTGGCTGGCGCGCTTCCTGTACCTGGAGACCGTGGCGGGCGTGCCTGGCATGGTGGCAGGTGGGTGCTGCACTGGGCGTGTTGCCATGGCGGGCAGCAGCAGCCGGAGAGCGCAAGCGCTACACAATGCGCACTCAGCTGCCTGACTGACTCCTGTGCTGCCGCTCTGCCCCCGTCATCTCCCACACTACAGGCATGCTGCGCCACATGCGCTCCCTGCGGTCCATGGGTGAGCAAGTTGCACATCTGCCGTGGCATGCATGTGATCACGGCGGGCGGGGATGCCCAGGCGCTGATGGCNCAAAGCTGCGGTCGCTGGCGGGCGGCGCCGCTTGCTGCTTCACTCATACAACCGCATGCATGCATATGCGCATGCGGCTGCGCACCCACCTGATGACCCCAACCACCCATCTCCCCCTGCAGAGCGCGACAACGGCTGGATTCACACGCTGCTGGAGGAGGCTGAGAACGAGCGCATGCACCTGCTCACATTCATGAAGCTGCGCCAGCCTGGCATCGTGTTCCGTGCGGCGGTGCTGGCGGGGCAGGGTGAGCGACTGGCGGGCAGGCGATGCACGTGCCAGCCACCGCTCTAAATCCACATGCAGCATGCTGTGCTGCGCATGTGCGCATGCTGGGGTAACCCACCTGCCGCCACCGCCCCTTCCCTCCTGCCTGCCCTTCCCCGCAGCTGTGGTGTTCAGCGGCTACACGCTGGCCTACTGCGTCTCCCCCAAGTCCTGCCACTCCTTTGTCGGTGCGTATACGCGCAGCGCAGCAGCACAGCCCCGCAGTTGCACAACGGCACAAAGTGACATCGGATGGTGGGTTGACTGGCGTGCAGCTTACGGTCCTGTGAGCCCTGCCGCAGCGGCTCCGCTGCGAGGCTAATCACCCGCCGCTGCTTCCCTGCCCCTCCTAACCTGCAGGCTACCTCGAGGAAGAGGCTGTGAAGACGTACACGCGCTGCCTGGAGGCAAGTGGCAGGGCTTGGGGCGGCAGCTTGAGCATCAACAGGGTGGCAGCCAGCGGTCAGGCATGGCGGGAAGCAATGCGTTTGATGTTGACCGCCGACTTGGCATGCGCTCCACCCTCCCTACCCTGCCCACAGGACCTGGACGCTGGCAAGCTGCCGCAGTGGACCAACCTGCAGAGCCCCGACATTGGCAAGAACTACTGGAAGCTGGGCCCCGACGCCACCATGCGCGACCTGCTGCTGGCCATCCGCGCCGACGAGGCCTGCCACATGTGAGAGGGGTGGGGAGGGCCGGGTAGAGGGGCCATGCATGGCGGGGCATGTGTCGGCAGGGGGCCTGCGCGTCAGGATGCACCGCCGGATGATGGGCGAGAGCGTCTGTTGAGCCTATGCAATGCTCACTGACTTGCACCCACCTTCCGCTCTGCTCTTGCAGGTATGTCAACCACGGTGAGAGCGGCAGGAGGTGCCTGGTCCTCGGCAACGCCCTCCTCGTGCAGTGGAGGAATGGCATGGTTCCTGCAGGGTGTTGCTGTCATGATGCATTGCTTCATAAGCCAACGCCAAGCGCCACAACACGGCGCGCATGCTTGCACTGCGACCCTTAGCACAACATTGACCAAACCTGCCGCCGCTGCCCCGTTCCGTCCTGCCCGCAGTGTTTGCCCACCTCAACCGCCACGACCCCAACCCCTTCCAGCCTGGCAGCGTGCACGTTCCGTAAACGCGTCAAGACATGCTAGATCATATGCGACAACGAATGTGTTGACATATATGCAGCGGGGGTGCCTCCGCCCCTGCTGCGCCCTGCTTATTTCATGCTCCGGCCCCCTGTTGCGCCCATGCCGCTGCGCCTCCTGTGTTTCATGTACTCCACACCGTAGCTTTGTCATCCCTCTCTTGAGCATTCATCTCATTTGTCCAACATCGAAGTTGATGCCAGTGATGCTGTTGCGTTCCCTATTGCGCAAGCCCGCCTGCCGCCCTGGTGCTGAACGTGCCCCTGTGACGTCAACCTAGTGCTGTTCAAGGCGCCTCTGCCTAAATGGTTGTTGCGATGTAACACATGTCGATCTATCAGACGAGGTGATCAAGCGCCTACTTGCAATCGAGGCAGCGCAGACCGGGCACGGTCGGCGGCGGCACGCCGCATGGAGATGCTGGGCGTTGCCTAAGGGCGAGTTTCGCTATTCCGCCGCATGACATCAATGCGGTCGACCTTCTGATGCCAGCCTCGAGGCGCAGCGACGGCCACGTTTTAATCGGGGCGGCCGAGCGCTCAGCAGCGGTGGCCGGGACCGCCGATGGTGCTGCCTAGCAGTAGGGAGGCTCGCTTGGATGCAGTCAAAGCAGCCGCCGAGCCCCTGGAGTGGCCTTCCCTGCTGCCCCAGCCCAAAGACTCGGAGGAGGAGCGGCAGGCCAAGAGGCGGCAGCTCGTGAAGGCGCTGCACGTGAGTGATGCGAGGATCACTTGCCGCGGCGCGGTTTGATCGCCCCCCCTCCGCCGCCGCCACTGCCGCCGCCTTGCGGCACGCATCCAAAGGCCGCCAGCCACAAGCTCATTGCAGCCGCACCGCACCGCATGTCAACATCATTCTGCAGGTCAAGTCTGGCGCCCTCGATGCTTCGCGCATCCAATTTCACGAGGTGGCGAACCGGCCGCTGGCGGGCAAGGCGGCAGGCGGCAAGCAGCGGGCAGCCAGCCGAGAGCGGCCGGCCCAGCAGCAACCTGCCGAGGGCGGCTGGAAGCAGACGGTGCGTGGCCGCCAGGCGGAGCGTCCCAACGGCACTAGACTGCTTGCACGGCCCAGCCCCACGCTGCCAGCACCCGCAGCTACGCAGGCGCCTGTGGCAGCACCGGAGCCTGTGGGTTCCGAGGGAGTGCCAGATGGAGACGACACTGCAGCAGCAGAGTATCACACACCGCTGCTGGGCCGCATGCTGCCGGCGCCAGGGCGGGCGGCAGCCAAGGCAGTGCAGCACGGCAGTGGCGCCGGTGTGACAGTCACAACTGCCCCTCTCTCAGGGCTGAGCAGCGGCGTCAGCTCGTTGCCTACCAGCAGCAGCGGCATCCCAACTGTGCCCACCACTGGCGCAGCAGCAGCAGCTGGTGCGGGCACAGCCTTAGAGGAGCAGATTGCAGCACGTCGGCGGCGGCGGCAGGCCGTTGGGGAGCCAGCATTGGGCAGCGGCCGCCTGCCGCTCTCTGCAGGCGGTTTCTTGTCGGGCCCAATTCGCGCCCCCGGTGCTGCGTTGCCTGGCCCCTCTCAGCAGACGCAGCAGGCAGGGGAGGGCCAGCCGCGGCAGCGCCGCTGGCGGCAGCAGCAGGCGGCAGCCGCCGCCAACCCGCTAGCCCACATGATGCAGCGGCATGTGGCCACATCGGCCCAGCAGCAGCAGCATGCATCGCAGCCGCCGCTGTCTCAGCTGCTGCTGGACGGTGGCGGCTTTCAGCCTGGGCGGCCGTCGCGCTTTGCGCCCGAAACAGTGCCGGTGGCAGCACCCATCAGCCTCACCACCCAGATTGGGCCCAGCCAGCTGTTGGAGAGCCTGGGCGGCGGAGCGCGGGACCGCGACGCAGAGGCACAGCAGCAGCAGCAGCAGCAGCAGCAGCAGCAGCAGCAGCAGCAGCAGCGGCAGGAGGGTGAGGGCCCAAGCAGGGCCGAGGCACCCCCAGAGGAAGGGCAGCAGGCACAGCACCCAGCCCAGCACCCAGCAGGCGGTGCACAAGCCGGCCTGCCGGCGGAGCCGCAGCCTCTGGTGCAGCAGCAGGGAGCGCGCCAGCAGACTCCAGCCAGCTTGCCGAGGCAGCGAGGCAGGGCGGCGGCAACAGCGACAGGGACGGCAGGTTTTGGCACGCTGCTGGGTACTGGCACCTTAGGGCCGCTGCCCTCGGATTGGACGCTGCCGCCCACGCCCAGCTGCATGCACGCGTTCTCCCCAGACTCCCCTGCGACAGCAGCAGCGGCAGNCANGGCGGTGCGGCAGCCGGGCAGCCCGCCAGCAGCGCCAAGCCTGGCGTCGCGGCAACCGTGGCAGCAGCAGCAGCAGCAGCAGGCGCCGCCACTGCCCTGCGCCGCACCGGCACCTTGACGGCAGAGACACCGATGCTGTTTGCCAGCCCCGCCAGCGCGCCGCGGCGACGGGGCGCTGAGCAGCAGGATGGCGATGAGGCGGGTGGGCGGCAGCTGTTTGTTGCCGAAACGCCCTCCGACCCCTCGGCTGCAGCTGGCGCGTCAGAGGGGGTAGGTGCGGGGCCACAGCGTGCATCACAGCTTGGGCCAGCGCCACTGCCGTTGGGATGCCTGGAGGCAGCAGCAGCGCCACCGCCCACGGCGGCGCGCCCGGCCGCCAGCGTGTGCGGCCTGCAGCTGCAGCTGCCACAGCCGGTGCTGCAGGTGTCGCCCTGTGCGGACGGCCGGCACCTGGCACTGCTGCTGGGCAACTTTGCTCCTGCCGGGGAGCCCTCAGATGTGCTTGTCTTGCAGCTGCCCTCTGAGCTGTCAGAGGCTGCTGGGGATGCACCAGCAGCAGTGGAGCATGGCGGCACTGACGGCAGCCTGGGCGGCAGCTGCTGCGGCGTGCGAGTGGTGGCGTGCGTGGCGGTGCAGCGCTCCAAGTTTGGGGAGGGGCTGGAGCTCACGCCCAACTGCCTGCAGCTGGCGGCCACGGACCGGTGAGCTCGTTTGAGGGATGGTGGAGCGGGGTGTTGGTTGGCTGCGGCTGCTTGATTGATGGGGTCACTACATGCCTCCTCCTGATGAGCAACCTGTATGCAATTGCCTAACGAACCCACCCTGCCTCGTTCCAACCCGGCCTGCAGGGCTGGCCTGCAATTGGTGCTGTCTGCAGCACTGGAGCTTGCAGATGAGCATCCGGCTGCCCAGCCGTCCATCCTGGTCCTGCCGCTCAGCAGCCTGAGCCGTGGCAGCAGCCCCGCCCTGCCGGATGACGAGCAGCAGCAGCGGCAGCAGCAGGCGGTGTCGCCACCAGGCCAGCTGCTGCCGCCACGGCCGCGGCGTCTGCGGCAGGGCCAGCAGCCGCTGGCCATTGAGTGCAGGGATGTGCCGCTGACCTGCGTGCTTGTGGCCGGCAGCCAGGAGCTGCTTGTGGCAGGTGCGGGCCCGGTGGAGGCAGTGTGTCGGATGAGAAAACAGCGTGGCCGGGAAGCACCTCTGACAAGCTGTGTGGTGGGTCAACCTTAGGAAAAGCTGTGCGGTAGGTCAGCCTTAGACAGCCTGCTCACCACCCGGCATGTGTGCCTCGTTGCTCCATGCCTGCAGGGGATGGCAGTGGGGAGGTGCGGCGCCTGTCCTTTGACCCACTGTGGCGCTCCTACACCTGGGGCCGCTCGCTGCCGCCTGCCAAGTACCGGTGAGCAGGGGCGTATGGGCACCCAGCAGTTGGGGCGGTGCTGCCTGCCTGGCCTTGTTCCTTGGCTTGGGGCCATGCTGCACCCTGATGGCATTCGTTGCCTTGCAGATTCCGCGGCTGACAGCTTTCACAACCTCATTCCTCCGTGCTTACCAACCGCCCCTGCATCCGTTCCAATTCTGCACAGCACCCTGGACTTTGAGGACCTTCAGCAGCTGCAGCTGTACCGAGATCCCGAGTGCAGTGCTTCAGCAGCTGCGCCGCCACGCCGCCTGCTGCTGGGACTCAGCGGCAGCGGGCAAGTCGCGCTGTGGGACATGGACAGGTGAGACTGTGGGTGGTGTAGGGCAAGCATTGTGTGAGGCAATGTGTAGTGCGGTGTGGGGCAGCGAGTTGTGCGGGCGTGCCTCAAGGGCCAATGCGCTCACCGATGTCACTGCACTGCTGCCAGGAGGCTTTGATACGCATGCGATGTGCGTGTCGCACCAGCACCGGCTGTTGCATTTGATGTTGCCATGAGGCGCACCTGAAAACTGCCGCTTGCGCTGTCTGGCTTCCTCACAAAGCTGCTGCTTGCAATGAATGCTCCCCTCACAGGTCTGAGCTTCTGGTGGCGCGCCCCTGCTTGGACTGGCGCATCCGCTGCCTGCAGCCGCTGAGCATGGCACAGGCGGGGCTGACCACGCCCGTCAAGCAGCGCGTGTCAGCGGGGGTGGCNGGCAGGCAGAGCAAGCGCAGCAGCAGGGGGAGCGGCAGCGGCAGGTCCCTCCAGCAGCACTCACCTGTTTGTTGGCCTGGTAGAGCACCGGCAAAGCAGGCGGCAGCAGGTGGCTGCAGTCATGCTGGGCCCCACCGGCCTGATGGTCAGCGGCAGCGGGGCGCTGGAGCTGCCGCGGCCGCAGCCCGGCCGGCGGCCGCAGGCGCAGCATGCACAGCAGCAGCAGCAGCAGGTGACGGCGCTGGCCGCGGCCGACGGCGGGTGCTGCTGGGTGGGCACCGCCGCCGGTGAGCTGCTGCCCTGGGAGCTGGCGGAGCACGGCGGCGCGGGTGGCATGGCAGCAGCGGTGCCTGGAGGCCGGGTGCATGGCTGCAGCAGCCGCAGCGCCGTCACATGTGCAGCACCGCTGCCCTCGGGCGAATGGCAGCTGGTGGCGGCGACGGCCGGCGGCTGCTGCACCCTGCTGGCGCGGCGGTGAATGTGTCATCACATTATATCTCATTGTGTGTAGTGAGCAGTGAGCTGTGTCAGAGAACTCGAGTCTAAGTTGATCTGCAGCCATGGCAGAAGGTGACAGAGAGGCGTGCGGCGGCAGCAGCGGGCGCAGCGGCGAGCAGCCTGTGCAGCACGATCGGCTTTGATCGCCATTGCCTGCGCTTGCGCTGCATATTCTGAGCGGTCTGGTGGCCGACTCAGCGCCATCGGCTCCACTTCCGCCCGCCTTGCAAGAACAGCTGAGCGCCCCGTGCGTCGCTGAGCCTAGCGCCGATCGCGGCATGCTTGCTGCGGCCTCTACGCCCGGCAGCGCTGGCAGCGCCGGTCGCAGCGCGCTGCCTGCAACTCCGGTCGACCTGCACTCGCTGCCGCACCTGCCGTCCTTCTCGAGGCTGGCACGCAGCTCCAGCAATGCCAGCGTCGGCGCTGGCGGCAGCCCAGCGGCTGCAGGCGCACGGGGCGGCACCACCGCCCTGACGCCGAGCGGCGGCCAGGCGCAGCAACAGCACACCCCGCTGTTTGGCAGCGGACGCACCGGCTTCTCTGCCCCACGCAGCCCTGGATTTGGCAGTGCAGCAGCAGGCTCGGGCGGCGGCATCTGGCCGCGGGCCGGCTCGGTAGTTGCAGCACCTGGCAGCGGCGCAGCGGCGCTCGACCGCCGGCTGGGCAGCTCCAGCCGCCGCCTGTCTGCACCCACCGGCTACTCAGAGTCTGGCATGTCGGGTGAGAGGCATTGAGTGCTTGAAGAGCTGTAGCTGCCGGTGTAAGGCAAGTGGAGTGTGCGCATCAGCATGCTTGTTTCCCGCTGCATGGGCCCCAACCACGTGCTGCGGTCGCCAACCACCTGCTGCCGTGCCGCCCCAACCAAACCCCTGCAGATGCGCCAGCACCCAGCTTCTCGCTGCAGGCGCCCAGCGGGCTCAGCAGCGACGACGAGGATGAGGTCGACTCCAAGGCGGCGAGCCGGCGGCGCAGGTGCGTTGGCTTGCTATCCTGCCATGTAGTTGGGCTGTGTTTGCCTGGCTGTCATGCTTAACCCTTTGAGGCCCGGAGCCAAATTCGAAAATGGTTCAAAAACACAAACATCAAGAGCCAATTGTGAGCCTGTGGCTGCATGCTTTGGGCTGCCGCCCGGCATGCAGCTCCCCTGCCGGTCATGCTCTGCCGGCTGCTCTGGCTTACAGCTGGCTCTGCCATGGCTGCACAGGGCCCAGCCTACTCTCCATGGTTTGGCTGCGCCACAAATGCACATCTTCGCTGCCGCCCACGCTCTGCAGGTCCAGCACTGGCGCTGGTGCGGGTGTGCGGCCGCTGGCCCCTGCTGAGTTGGCCCTGGCAGAGGTGACAGCCCGGCTGGAGCGCCAGCTACGTGTGCAGAGCCAGCAGAAGGTGGCCGCTTTTGAGCGTGCCATGCTGGCGCTGGAGGCAGCAGAGGCGGCAGCACTGGCAGCCGTGGAGCAGCAGCAGGAGGAGGCCGCAGCAGCATTGGCGGCGGCTGAGGCGGCTGCAGAGCAGCAGCGTGCGGCGCAGCGCAGCCAGCTGCTCACAGGCCTGCGCTCGCAGCACCAGGCCAAGGCCCAGGAAGGGCAACGCAAGGTGCAGCAGCTGGAGGCGGCTGTGCGGCAGCAGGCTGAGGCCGCGGCAGCGGCAGCCGCTGCGGCTGCGAAGGCGGATCAGGATCGGCGGGCGGCGGCCGAGGCGGCAGCACACACAGAGCAGCAGCGCGCTGCCGCGGCTGCGGAGCAGGCAGCAGCCGCTGACAAGGCGGCAGCAGACGCTGCGGCTGCCAAAGCTCAGCAGAAGAAGGCAGCAGCGGCAGCAGCAGCAGCGCAAGCCAGCGGGCTTCGGATTGCACCCTCTGCAGCTGAGTGGGAGAAGCAGTGTGCCGAGGCGCTGGCGGCTGCACATGTGAGGAGGAGCTGTGGTGGGAGCTGGTGGGATGCAGGACCGGTTGCTGATATGTGGGTGCATGTGCCTGTGCT
>JADXDR010000154.1:74970-108102 GCA_025026875.1 Chlorella ohadii
CCCGCTCTTTTCGCAGCTGGCGGTTGGCATCGCGGGAGCTGTGCATGTGCTGCTCCAGGCTGGCAATCAAGTCGTCCACTGCGGGCAGCGCAGAGGGGTCTGCAGCGTGCGGAGGCAGCAAGGGTGGGAACGGGTTGAAGGCAAGGAAGGCAGTGTGTGCATGCTCACCACGAGGTAGAAGGGCTTCCACCGCTCAGCGTTGCTGCATCCGTCGCCAGGCGCGGCCTCGCACGCCCTCTCTCCTGCGGCCGTCTGGGCAACCGCTGCGCCGACTGCGAGGTGCGACAACCATGATGGACGCCCTCAGATACCTGCGCCGCCCCATCGCTGCTGCGACATGCACCGCCGCCACCGCCGCCACGACTTGCATGCCGCGCCCTGCCATTCACTTGCCTGCTGCTGCCCGGCTCGCGCTGCTGTTGGCCACCCTGCTAGCGTGGCGCAGCCCACACGCATGCATGCAGACACTGGACAAGGGACATGGCATCCCAGAGCCGGCACACAATCCTACGCCCGGCGGTGTGCACGGGTGGACGAGCGGCCGAGGGCCTGCCGGGTGCGGCGCACAAACCTTCCCCTGCCTCTGCAGCCCATGGCGCCTCACAGCCAGCCTCACGCTTTCCCAACCCTACACGGTGCCCTCCACTGCAACAAGCAGCCCACGACTGCCCAGTCCCTGTTGGTGCTGACAGCAGCCMCGATTCCTGCCGCAGCGASCGCCTGAGCCCAGAGCCGGCACACTCGCTGGATGCCAATGCTTGGTGATATTGCGGTTTGATTACAGGAGCGCAGCATTGTAGGGAAGCAGTTGAGGCATTAGCAGACAGTCGAAATACGTACAGGAATTCAGCAAGGGTGTTTGCAGCGGCCATGTCTCGCATTCCAAAGCATAGCATCGCTGCTCTGCAGTCGGGCTCTCAGGCTGGCTGCACGCCAGCCTGGCACAAGTCAAGCTGCCTAGCACAGGCGGGGCAGCAGCTGCGCGGCAGCCGCCAGCTCTTTGCGCAGCTGGCGGTTGGCATCGCGGGAGCTGTGCATGTGCTGCTCCAGGCTGGCAATCAAGTCGTCCACTGCGGGCAGCGCAGAGGGGTCTGCAGCGTGCGGAGGCAGCAAGGGTGGGAACGGGTTGAAGGCAAGGAAGGCAGTGTGTGCATGCTCACCACGAGGTAGAAGGGCTTCCACCGNCTCAGCGTTGCTGCAGCCGTCGCCAGGCGCGGCCCCGCACGCCCTCTCTCCTGCGGCCGTCTGGGCAACCGCTGCGCCGACTGCGAGGTGCGACAACCATGATGGACGCCCTCAGATACCTGCGCCGCCCCATCGCTGCTGCGACATGCACCGCCGCCACCGCCGCCACGACTTGCATGCCGCGCCCTGCCATTCACTTGCCTGCTGCTGCCCGGCTCGCGCTGCTGTTGGCCACCCTGCTAGCGTGGCGCAGCCCACACGCATGCATGCAGACACTGGACAAGGGACATGGCATCCCAGAGCCGGCACACAATCCTACGCCCGGCGGTGTGCACGGGTGGACGAGCGGCCGWGGGCCTGCCGGGTGCGGCGCACAAACCTTCCCCTGCCTCTGCAGCCCATGGCGCCTCACAGCCAGCCTCACGCTTTCCCAACCCTACACGGTGCCCTCCACTGCAACAAGCAGCCCACGACTGCCCAGYCCCTGTTGGTGCTGACAGCAGCCACGATTCCTGCCGCAGCGAGCGCCTGAGCCCWGAGCCGGCACACTCGCTGGATGCCAATGCTTGGTGATATTGCGGTTTGATTACAGGAGCGCAGCATTGTAGGGAAGCAGTTGAGGCATTAGCAGACAGTCGAAATACGTACAGGAATTCAGCAAGGGTGTTTGCAGCGGCCATGTCTCGCATTCCAAAGCATAGCATCGCTGCTCTGCAGTCGGGCTCTCAGGCTGGCTGCACGCCAGCCTGGCACAAGTCAAGCTGCCTAGCACAGGCGGGGCAGCAGCTGCGCGGCAGCCGCCAGCTCTTTGCGCAGCTGGCGGTTGGCATCGCGGGAGCTGTGCATGTGCTGCTCCAGGCTGGCAATCAAGTCGTCCACTGCGGGCAGCGCAGAGGGGTCTGCAGCGTGCGGAGGCAGCAGGGGTGGGAACGGGTTGAAGGCAAGGAAGGCAGTGTGTGCATGCTCACCACGAGGTAGAAGGGCTTCCACCGCCTCAAAGAAGTGGCCACATTTTATCAACGTTGCACCTATCTTGCTTGCAAAGGTACAGTCGCCCTGTACTCGCACCCGTGTGGTTGAGCAGGCGGTGGAAGAGCGCGCCCCACAGCTCGCGCGCCCAGTGCCGCTTGAAGGGCTGGCACAGCCGCAGTGACACCTCGCCTGCAAGGGCAGGCGCAGGTGGTTGCACACTGCTCAACTGCTGCGTAGCGCCAACCTGCGCTGCTGCGCTGGTGCCATGCACGCGGGCATGTTGGCCTCTCTTCCCCATCCAGCCCTGCTTTTCCCATCCCCCCTGGCTCTCGCTCACCGGTACTGCTGTCCCGTACACGCTCCACCTCCATGTACTGCCCAAACAGCAGCGTGTGCAGCGTGGCGGCGGCGCCGTACGCGTCGGCCTGCCACAGCCAGGGCCGACCCTCCCGCATCTCCACGCATCGGAAGGCATCGGTGCCGCTGTCGCCCTGCGGGAGTGGCGGTCAGGTGCCGGGGGCGGGGGGCCAGGTGAGTTGGGCTTTGGTTGCCGAAGAATTCATCAATTGTTTTGGTAAGAAGCTGTAGGCGATTGCAGGCAGACGGCTACACAGCTCGTAAGCCACGCTGGGGAGCAATCAGCACACACCCACCTGCAGCATTGCCCCAGGCGGCAGCAGCTCCAAGTCCACACCCCGCCCAAAGTCGATGAGCTGCAGCCCCAGCGCAGGGCCCGCATTTTCATCGCCTGCAAACAGAGAAGTGGCGAGAGAATCATGAAACGAGGGGACTCAGAAGGCCTGGCACGCAATGCCTATCTGCCAAGTGCAGCAAGTGGCCAGCCGGGCTGCTGCGTCGGGAAGGGACCAAACCCAACCCAATTGTCCGCCAAACCCAACCCGACTATCCGCCCTCACCGCCTGCATCAGCGTCCAGGCGGACCAGCAGGTTGTCGGGCTTGATGTCGGCGTGCAAGATGCGGGCTGCGGGTGGTGGAGCACAACAGGAGACTTGGTGTCACTCAAGGCTCCATGCAAGCAGCTGCATGGTGAGCACACTGCTCGGGAGAGCAGGAGCCTCTGGGATTTGATGCAGGCACAGCAGGCATCCAGTGCCAGAGGAATTATGTGGAGCACGCAGTGACTCCCCGTCCGCCCACCCACCTGCGTGCAGGTGCTGCATGGTGCGCAGCAGCTCGGCGGCAAAGTGCATGGCCACGCACTCAGGGGGCGGCGCCTGCAAACGGCAGTGGAGGACAGATAGAATTACGCGCATTGCAGCACAAATGCATGCACGTGTCAGCACAAATGCATGCACACCGTGCAGCCGCTGCGCACCCACAAACCCGCCAAGGACAACAACCCCTGTCCTACTGTGGCACTTGCCTGCCGCTGAGCCAGGTAGGCGTTCAGCAGGTCCTGCAGGCTGCCATGCGGCCCAAGGGGCGCCACCAGCACGCTGCTGCGCTGGCCCAGCAGCAGGGCGGTCGGATCTGCGAACCGCTGCCGCACCGAAGGGTCGGCCGGCAGCCGCCCTGCCAGCGCCTTGCAGATGTACCTGAACAGGGCCGAGGGATGCCGGGCACCGGTCAACGTGCAGGGTTGACCAGGCACGTTCTGTGCAATCCACCAGTGTTAACACAGCCAGGCCACAACTGAGCACTCTGCAAGACCCGTGCACACAGTAAACCCACACAAGCCCCACTCACCACTCCCAGGGGCAGGGCGGCGCCTCGCGCTTCAGTGCCACGTCAGAGCAGTCGCCGTCCACGCCCTGGTACACGCGTGCATAGGCGCCCTCGCCGATGCAGCCGCTGCAAGGAGATGGTGCATGCAGGCACATAGCCGTGGGGAGGGAGTGGAGAAGCAAGACAGTCTGGCTGCTGCAGCACTTGCAGCAGCAGCGGCGAGGCAATTCGTAGCCTAAGGGTGCTGTGCCCCGGCCACAAAGCACCGGTCATCTCCTGCCGCACCTGACTGCAAACTCCAGGCCGCACAGCTGCAGCTCCACCAGCCCCGCCGAGGAGCGGCCGGCTGCCTTGAAGCCAGCATCAGCCTCCTCCTCCTCCTCGGCACACAGGGTGAACACTCCAGGCCACTGCAGATGGACAGGGTTGACGGGCGAATGATTGTAGGCGATGTTTTGCGCAAGCAGTTGGTGGCAGGCATGCAGGGTACACGTCATGGCCAATGAATGGCGATGGGGTGAATGGTATGAGACGCACGCTTCTGCCGGACCTCGGCACCAATCTTTCCACAGTCTTGCCTTACCTCTGCCACAGAGGGCTCCAAGCAAGACAGCATGCGGGCGTGGAAGCCAGGAGAGAAGGGGTCTGCCAGCAGCGGTGCCCCTTCCTCTGCCACTGCTGCCGCCTGCTGCACTGGCGTCACAAAGCCGGCCTCCTCCTCCGCTGCAGCCTCAGGCGACACAGCACGGCTGGTGGGGGATCCCATTAGCGGCGGGCTGCAGCCATCTGAGTCGGCATACACGCCAAAGCTGTCCTGGTCGGGCAGCCCGCCCGCCAGCGCCGCCTCGGCAGCTGCGTCCACCTGCACCGCAGCACCAACTGCCGCTGCCTGCCCGCTGCCCAGAGGCTGCAGTGCGGCCGCTTCCACTCCCGGCTCCCGCAGCTGCCGGCCGCAGGCTCCCGCTGCACAACCGTCTGCCACCAGGTTTTCCTTGCAGTCCCTGAGGCGCAGCGCCGCCATGCCATCACGCAGCGCCAAGCTGTCCTCACCGGTCAGATCATCTGCGCCCTCCGCCATGGTGCTACCAGCGGGGCTGCCGCTGCCAGCAAGGCCGCCGCTGCTGCCTGGGCCGCAAGCCACTGCCAGGTCAGCGGCCTCCAGCAGTGCCAGCGTGTCCTCTCCGCCCAGGTTGATGGCCAGCGTGTCGTCGGCGCCCGGAGCAAAGCCCCACTTGTTCACCTGGGGAATCACAGGGGAGTGACGCCAGGTGTTGCATTGCTGGCAGGGTAGGGGCATGGACTGTGACTGTGTAACTAAAGCATGCTGACACACCACAGAGCAGCAACCTCATGCACTCCCCTTCCCACAACCAACTTGTCACCTTACCTGCACAGCGCCGACGCCCATCGGGCTGGCATCATCTAGCGGGCTGCTGCTGCCGCAATCCCCAAGCAGGTCACCAGTGCTGCCGTCACGGGCTCCCAGCGGCCGCTTCTGTGGCAGCAGCCGTCCGCTGCCTCCGCTGCCGCCCAGCGCTGCTACTACCGGCTCAGGGCTGGGGCTAGGGCTGGCGTCGCCGCCCAGGCCAATAAACTGGGTGTCCTCGCGAATGGAGAAGCCGCCAAAGAGTGGGGCAGGGGCCGCAGCAGGCGCAACAGTGGGCTGTGCAGTTGCCCCTGCAGCCTCCAGCTGTTGCTGCTCCTCCTCTTCCTCCTCATCTGCACCGACAGCCACAGTGATGAACTGGGTGTCCTCTCGGATGCAGAGTCCACCCGGGGAGGGCGCTGCCGCTGGCGCTGCGTGGCCGCTGGCTACCGCCGCCATGGCTGCCTCCTCATCCTCCTCGTCATCAACACCGCCAGCTGGCACAGTGATGAACTGCGTATCCTCTCGGATGCAGAAGACGCCGCCGCTGCCGGCTGGCGAGTCTGCCGCCGGCTCAAGCGGCACCGACACAAACTGAGTGTCCTCCCTGATGCAAAAGTCGCCAGGGGAGGCAGCTGGTGCCGCTGGCGCTGCAGGCCGAGCCCTCGGCGGCCGCGGCGCCGGCACCCTGAAGCCGTCGGCATCGCTGCCGCCGTGCTGCTGCGCTGCCGGCTGGCTGGCAGCAGCAGCTTGGCCGCCGCCAAACATGGCGTTGATGGCTTCAAAGGCGGCCCGTGTGGAGATGGTGACTGTGGGGTCGGCGCAGGCGGGGCCACGAGCAGTGGGCGGCAGTGCGCCGCCATGCTCGCCTGGCAGCGAGCCCTGCAGGCGTGTGGGGCAGGAAGGAGCGAGATGGGCTTGGGGGTAGGGCGCACGCTGGCGGCCAGCAAGGCGTATCCAACTGCCACCAGTTGAGCTGCACCAGCAAGCAAGCAACGCAACCCCATATCCGCAGAGCGCCCTCCCTCCATTGCCGCGCCGCACCTTGAACATTTNGGTTGATGGCCTCGAAAGCCGCCTTGGTGGAGATGGTCATGGTGGGCTCATAGCCACCGCCGCTGCCGCCGCCAATGAGTGGCTGAGAGCTGCTGCCGCTACCGCCCACCATAATTGGCAGGGAGTTGCTGCCGCTGCCGCCCAGGCCGCCGCGCCCAAAGCTCAGCGTGGGCTCGGCGTATGGGTTGGGCGGCAGGCTGCCGTGCTCCAGCGGCAGCGAGCCCTGCAGAGGACAGATGGGCATCNAAAACAGCCTGTTTAGGACATCCCCAGTTAGCACCACTGACTAAGGTTGAGGATGAGCACCAAGGCACACCGTCATGGCAGCTCGCCCCCTGCGGAGGTGTTTTTCTAGGCGCCAGCGCCTCTCACCTTGAACATCTGGTTGAGCGCGGCAAACGCGTCCTTGGTGGCAATCGTCATAGTGGGATCCACGGCTGCAGCAGCCGCGCCCAGCCCGCCGCTTCCGGCAAGCAGGTCGGCAGGTGCGGCGTTGGCTGGCATCGCACCCTGCAGGCGGGGCAGGCAGGCATGGGGGCTTGTTGGGCAGCGTCGCTCAGAGGCCGACAAGCAGATGCTGGTGCCCAAGCCAATCCAGATTTAATGCTGAGCATTAAGCACCAGACCAGCCGCCACTACCCAGCCAAGCGGGAGCCTCACCCCAAACATCTGGTTGATGGCGGCAAAGGCGTCGCGGGTGCTGAGCGTGATGGTGGGCTCCGACATCCCGCCTGCCGGCTCATGCTGCATGCCGCTGGCGGGTGCTGGGCTGGGCTGTGCCTCAACAGCCTCAGCAGACTGGGCCTCCGCTGGCTCCTCTGCAGCATCTGCCCGCTGCTCTGCTGCATCCGGCTTTTCAGTCGATGCAGGCAGGTCAAAGGGTGTGGGCAGCAGCACGTCTGCACCCTGCTGCTCCCCCGCAGCCTCTGCAGCTTCCTCAGCTGCGGGCTCGTGCTCAAGTGTGGCTGCCTCGGGCTGCCAGACCGCTGCCTCCTCGGCAGCTGGCTGTGGGCTGGGAGCTGGTGCCTGCAGCTCTCTCTCTGCCATCCCGGCAGGGCTGACCGCAGCCGCAGGGCTGGCCTGTGCAGCAGGCTCACCGACGGCAGCAGGGCTACCAAACGCAGCCGCCTCTTCGGCGGCCAGCTCAGCAGCAGGTGACGCCTGTGGCCTGGCAGGCCGTGCGCAGCTGAGCATGGCTGGCGGCGGGCCGGAGGGCAGCACGCAGGTGTCACCATCGAGCTCCATGTCATCGTCAGCCCTGGCTGCCTGCTGTGCGGCAACTGCTGCCGCCTGCGCCTGCCGCCGCTGCAGCCACGCAGCTCCTCGCACCTCCTCAAAACACAGCTCCTCACCTGGACGCAGGTTGGGAGCGGTGCACAACGACTGAGCCAGGGCATGACTTACACAGGGCAGCTTTTGGTGCCCGCAGAAGCAAAATAGCAATATCAAAAGCAAAGCTGCACACATTGAGACGCTGCTGAGCGCCACAACGCTGGCTCACGCACCGCCGCTGCCGATGAGCGCCGCCTGGTCAAAGGCCATCACCTCCTCTCGCCGCCGCTTGGCCTCGGGCTGCAGGCCGCTGGCAGGCAGCGACGCGCCGCTGGGTGCCACGCCACCCAGCACGGGGCCCTGCGCCTGGGCCTGCAGCAGTGCACAACAGTGAAACCCAGTGAGGGCTAAAAGCCAGCCATGATGCTTGCAGAAGCTACATTACGCAAGCGTTATCGACTGTTAGACCTTCCACCTGGCCCCTCAACCGCGTTTGCAGGCCCTCACCAGGCCCGCCAAGCAAACCCCTCAGCGCCCCACCTTGTGCAGCTGCAGCGGGTTCTGCAGGATGGCCTCCTCGCCGGCGCCGCCTGCGTCCAGCCGCTGCCGCAGCGTGGGCTTGCTAGCCGCCTCTGCTTCGGCTGCCGCCACAGCAGCAGCCTGCTGCTCCTCCAGCTCCTGCAAATAAGGGGCACAGATGGGGTGCCATGAAGCTGCTGAATGGCAGATCAGCAGCAGCACACTTATTTATCAGCACTGCAACACTGGCTGCATCCTTCCCACAGCCACAGCAGCGGCACCGCCCAGACTGCACACCTGCAACTCGGGGTCCACAAACACCTCCAGCGGGGCCGCCGCTGGCGCCGAGTGAGCGGGCGCCTGCTTGATCCGCTGGCCTGCCCACATGCTGGCCCGTTGCACGTTCTCCTTGCGACCCGCCTCAAAGCCGGTCAGCTTGGTCCAGGCATCCGCCGCTGCGGCTGACCTGCGGGGGCAGGAGAGGAGAGGAGCTAGATCAGGGTGACTGGCTGGAATGTGCAATGCTCGACAGCCGCCACTGCAGCAGCAACCGGCACAGCAAGCAGCCTCGCAGCTCCTCCCACGGACCTGCAACCAGGCTGCCACTCGCACCTGCCGGGCTGCAGGAAGGCTGCCGGGGCTGAGGCGGCAGGGCCGCCACCTGCCGCAAACTCGTCATCCACAAAGATATCCAGCCCGCTGCCGCCGCCAGCATTGCCGTTCTCCGGCTCAACAGCTGCCTTGCGCTTGAAGCCGGCGGCGCCGCCCAGCAGGCCACCGGCGCGGCTGGTGCTGCCTGCAGCTGCACCCGGCCGCCGGCCGCCCAGCACGCCCAGCGACTGGCGCTCAGGCTGCTCAGCCTCTGCGGCCTCGCCCACTCCCTGCTCCGCTGCCTTGCGCTGGATGCGGCGAGCCTGCATGCCAGTGAGGGCGGGTGGGTGAGGCAGGCATGGAAAATTTGCAAGCCAAGGAGAGGAGCGGCCTCACAGCCATGGTGGTCACCAACCACAGCGTCTTTAGAGTCATCGCTCGTCCCCATGTAAGCTGATCCAAGCTGAGAACATATTCCCGCCACTGCCATGACAGCAGCAAAGCCACGTAGCCCAGCAGGCCATCCTCCCGGGCCACTCACCATGCGCTGCTGGAACTCGGCATACTTGGCCCGCAGGCGCTCCACGGGAGCCGCCAGCACATTGATGCCCTGCTGGTACACGGCGTCCGCCTTGGCGTAGCCGCCGCGCGCCTGGCGTAGGCGGAGGGGAAGGGGGGGTTTGGGAGGTGGGGCTCTGAGGATGCGCGTGGGCTCGGCTGATTTCAGCCTGCTGACCCGGGACCCTAACCGCTGTTGAATTCATCAGCAGTGCAGCAGGGGCATAAGTACTCCCTCAGCAGCCAGCGAAAGCAAGCAGGCGCACCTCCAGGTACGTGGCATGCGCTACATAGAACAGCGCATGCTCCTGCCCAATGCCGTTCTCGCGCAGGAAGGCAAAAACATCGCCTGGGTCGGGCAGGCAGTCAGCCTGCGCAGTTGAGGCAGCGGCGGGCAAGCGCAGTTCAGTCTGGGCAGCGGAGGTGCAGATGGTGCAGCAGGGTCGAGCGGCAGCAGGACAGCGGGTGCACAAATCCGTGCAGCTTGCTGCCGTGACAGCCCAGCCGCCACTCACATACTGGATCCACACGCGCAGGTAGCGGATGTCGTTGGCGTAGCGCCCATCCGCCTGCAGTTTAGGGGTGTGATTGAAGTGCTGTTGGCCATGCAAGACCATTATGCATGTTGCTGTTGCACAATCTTTCCCGCTGGTAGACCTGTTGCGTTTGCACGACAGCTCGCCTGCTGCACCGCCCGCGCCACCCACCTGCAGCTCGCGCGTGCAGCGCTCCAGCAGCGGCAGCAGCTCCGCCTTGTGCCCGCCCGCCGAGAACGTCTCCTGCGTCCACTTGATGAACCTGCGGGAGACAGTGACATGTTGGGCGGTGGGACGCACGTGCACAGGTGCGGTACGGCGCAACGTCACACGCGCAAGCGCAGCTGCAACTTGTGTGGCTGCGCCAAAGCTGATTGTGCGGTGTAGTGTCCATGCAGCTACTGATGAGGAAGGTGAACAGACATCAATCGGTGCAGTGAGCATGGACGCAGGCAGAAGCCTGCCGTGCGCACCTGAGCCACACCTCCAGCGGGTCGTCGCCGCTGTATGACGCCAGCTCCTCCCAAAACGCCCTGCAGGCAGCGGCAGCGGCAGCCATGTGCGGTGAGCATGCTGGGCGGCGGCAACACATCGGAACGCTGTCTGCGGCCGCCAGCACTCCTTCCAGCTGGCCCTGCGCACGCACCGGCGCCGCTCCTCGATCGCCGCGGTGCGCAGCTCGGCGGTGCTGTCGCGCAGCGCCGCCGCCTTGCGCCCCGTCTTCAGCGGCTGGAAGTTTTCCTTGGAGGCCTCCCAGTCGGCCTCCGGCGCGGCCATGGCGGCTGGGGCGGCCGGCTGTTGGGCCGGTGGAGCGCTTGCTGTTGGCGGCTGTCGGTCAGGGGGCTGCGGCCATCGGTGCGCCCCGGGCGGCTCCCCCAGCTGCAGGCGATGCGTGGGTGTGTGCCGCAGGCGCGAATGCGGGCGGCTGCACAGCAACCGGCCTAATGCCGGAAGCATAGCATGTGCTGCGCTGCCAAGGAGGTCCCAGCGCGCGCCATCGGCGTCCCGGGCGCCTTGGATCAGTTGCCTGATCGCGCAGCGCAGGCCCCTGGGCTCCTGGCGCGCGCACCCCGTGCTCGCCTCCTCTCTCCGCAACCCTGGGCCATCTGGAGCCCATGGCGTGATTGAGTAAAGCGATCTACAGCTTCTGATCGCGCGGCGGCAGCGCCGTCCTTCCGTCCGCAAGCCCTCCCTTCTTTCTCTCGCTATGGCGGCCGACGAGGGGGTGCTGGACCCCCTGGAGGACTGGCAGCTGGTGGGAGAGGCCTACTACTCCCGGCGCCAGCTCTATGAGCTGGACTGGGGCGCCGCCGCCAGCGGCGGCGGCGGCGGCGGCGGCGGCATGAACCTGGCTTTCATGCGGTGCGCTGTTAGGCTGGGTAAAGCGGATTGTAGCGCATTGGACAAGGTCTGGCTTCATTGATAGTACCAGCTACACTGCTGCCGCATCTGCCTGCGGGCTGCGGGCTGCCGATGCCCGCTGTGCATCCCGCTTGCTGCCCCAAAGACTGGCATTGCTGTCCCGCGCAGGGTGTTCCCTGCCCCCTTTGGAGGCCCGGTCGCAGCGCTGCGTGACGACAGCAAGGTGGGTGCATGCGCAGCACAACCTGCCCTTGCCGAAAACTCCAGGCGCTCTGCCACCTTCTATTCCACGCCACTTGCCACTTGCCGCTGCACCTCCGCTGGCCCAGGCCACTCGTTTGCCCCCTCCTGTCACCGATCCAGGTGGTGCTTTACGTGGGCGGCTTCACCAAGCCGGATCTACAGCTGTTCTCGGCGGCGGGCCTCCCGCTGGGCCGCGTGCTGTGGGACAGCCGTGCGCGCGTCGTGGCGGCCGGCTGGACCCAGGCAGAGCAGCTGCTGGTGGTGGACGATGCAGCCCAGGTGAGAACTGGAACGTAGCTGTGGTGGCACTGTGCGCTGGAGTGACAGCAGGCTGCCGCTGTAGGGAGCGTCGCTAACATAGACCTGTTGTGCCTGTGCAGCCTGCAGCCAAGCTGCGCCCGGTCTTGGTGCAGCAGGGTGCATGCTCCCGCGCGCTGTCGCCGGCTGCTGCCACACCTGGCTGCTCAGTGCACCGGACCAATGCTGTTGAGAGCCACCCACACTGCTGCCGCAGGTGCACATGTTCAATGTGCGCGGCGAGCGCCAGCCGCTGCGCTTTTCGCTGGGCGCTGAGTGCGAGGCAGCGGRGGTGGAGGCGGCAGCTGTGTTCCAAGACGGACTGGCTGTGCTGACCCCTGGCGGCCAGCTGTGGTAAGAAGGCAAGGTGTGGCGTTGCCAAAGACGGCGATTGCTTGCAGGATGTGGTTAGGCGCATTTTCATCCTTTGCAGCCTGGAACTACGGTGACCGACCACTGATTTCTTGGTGCGCCCCAGTGTCCCCAGCTGCTCACTGCACCGCTCTCTGCCACCCAGGTGTGTGCCCGATGTGCACGAGCCGCGGCTGCAGCGCTTCCCAGACCCTGCCCCCGGCCTGGCAGCAGTGGCTGGCGGCGGCAGCAGCGGCGTGCACTGCATGACGGTCGTGCCTCCGTCCCTCTCATCCTCCGGCGCTCTGGAGGTGTGCACAGGCAGCTGGGCGCTGGYGCAGCGCTGCCCACGCCAGCTCAGCTTGTGCCGGCGCAGCGACATGTGCAACCTGCCAGAGTGGCCACAATTGAGCAGCCCAGTGTCGCTGACGCAATTGTGCACACGTGCTCAAGCGTTTTCCTCTGACTGCAGGTGATTGTGGCTGTGGAGGAGACGGTGCGAGTGATCGATGCCAACGAGGCGCTGCCCACGTCTGTGTTTGAGGGCCCCATCCTGCGGTGAGCCCGGCTGTGTTGGTTCAATGTCGAGTGCTAGTGAAGTTGGGCCCGCGGGCTAGTGCTGAGCTGTTATGCCTTCTGGTGCCTCTCACTGCTGCTGTCGTTCCCTGCTGCCAACAGGCTGGCGGCCTCGCCCTGCGGCCGGCTGGTGGCGGGGTACGGCCAGGATGGAACCATCCACGTGTGGACCTCAGGTGAGGCTGCACGTAATTTAGGGGGCTTACTTTGGGCCCATTAGCTTTGGCTTACCAGCTGGCTTTGTTTAGCTCCGCCTCCCTTGGATGCGCTTCGCCACCTGCTGCTTGCTTGCTGCCGGCTGTTGCAATATTGGCGGCGCACACCACCCCGGTCCGCGTGCCCTTTTGCCTCTGAACGAGCCAGTCGCCTTGGAGTGCATTGTGAGCACATTGAAACTGCCACGCCATTGTCCTCCCCACGCAGACCTGTCTGAGGTGGTGACGCGGGTGGGCTTGGCTGAAACCGAGCTGGACCTGGTGGACTCGATAGGGGTGAGCTAGTTTAGTTTCAGCTGGACTTAATTAGGATTCGCCTGCAAAGGGTTGAGTGTAGGAATATCATTTTGCAACATGCTGGACGTGGACTCGATAAGGGTGAGTTGACTGCAATGGGGCAGCTGTGGAGCAGCCTGGCTGCATGCTAAAACCAGCAGCTGCCGCCATCTGCACTGCCCTGCGTCCTGCAGGTGCAGGCCCTGCCAGACAGCCTTCCAACCAGCAACTCACATTTGCTGTTTACCGCCTGATGCTCATTTGCTGCCACCGCCCTGCTTTGATCTGCTGCTGTTGCCTGTTGCCCAACACTGCAGGCGGAGGCGCTGCCGGACACCCTGCCCGACCAGCTGGTGTGGTGCGGCAGCGATGCTGTGCTGCTGTTTTGGGAGGTAGGTGCTGCCCGGGGGCAGGGCTCCATTCCAAAGGTGCCTGCATAGAGCGGCAATGCACTGATGCTGACTTGCCGAACCCGGGGGTGGGTGACAAAGCCACCCACTCAGCCTGCCTCTCAAGCCTGTAATTTGCCCGGCTGTGCAGAGCGTGGGCGGCCTGCTAGTCACCCTGGACGGCGCATGGCGGTGGTGGGACCTCGGCAGCGGCAGCGCGGCGGCATTTGCTACAGAGGTCGACGGTGCGTCTGATGGGTTGGAAGAGCACGTGCGGTTTGCATGCATCTGAGTGGCAGCTGCACCCATGGTTTGCGCTGTGGCGCGGTGAGCAAACCGTGCAGCCGTTGGCTTGCGCAGCAAGCACCAAGACGGGGGTCCCTCCATCCCACCTGCCTTACTGTGTGCCATTCCTGCAGGCGTGCGTGTGCTGTCATCAGACCGACATCTGCTGCTGCGCCGCGTGCCGCCTGCCGCTGCGTCGTGCCTAGAAATCGGCAGCACCTCGCCGGGGGCGCTGCTGTACGACKCCCGCCGCCTGTTTGACGCGCAGGATGCGCGGGCCACTGGTGGGTGGGCTGGTGCCTTGGGCTTTGCCTGCGGTGGGGTGGGGATTACTCGGATGTTTGATTTGTTGGACGCTGCCAGGCCTTGCAGCAGGTTCACAGCAACGCCGGGCGGCGCGCCCCCTCCTGCCTCGGGCTTGCACAGCGAGATTGCCAGCGCAACTCTCGAGGCTGGTCATGCATCTTGCTCGAATTGCTTACTTACCAGGTGCCTGCGTCTCTCCACTGCCCATCGACCTGCCAGGCGACCTTTTATACCTGGTCCGCTCCGGCGAACTCGCGGGGGCGGTGGACGACTGCCTTGCAGCAGCTGCAGCTGAACTAGACCCCTTGAAGCAAGCGGCCCTGCTCAAAGCCAGCTGCTACGGCCGCGCCTTTCGGCAGCTGGAGCCGCCGGCAGCAGCAGCGCAGCAGCAGCAGTATGGCGAGGCGGCCGGCGGCGGCGGTGGGGTTGGTGGCGACCCGCGCCGGCAGGTGGTTGAAGTGGCGCGCCGGCTGCGGGTGCTGAATGCGCTGCGGGATCCAGGTGAGCGGTAGCCCTTCTTAACCTTGAGCTGTTACCGGCACGTGTGGGTGGCAGTTCGCAAACCCCCGACGCTGTGATGGTNGCACCGGCACCGCTCCCACCGCTGCCCAGGCCAGCGNTCCACTTTNGCTGTATCTTGTGCCCCAACTCCACCCCCACTCCGAAACACACCCCTCTGCTACATTCCGCTGCAACCATCGGCATCCCGCTGGCGATGCGCCAGCTTTCGTCGCAATTCACCAGCTGCACCCAAAACTTGCCTCCCCACCACATTCCACTGCAGCCGTCGGCATCCCGCTGACGATGCGCCAGCTGGCGGCGGAGGGCCTGCCCTCGCTGGTGGCCCGCCTCGTGGGGCGCAGGCACTACCTGCTGGCCATGCGCATCTGCCAGGCACTAGGGCTCTCAACTGAGGAGGTGGGGTGCTGCCACTGCTGTTTGCTTTGCTGCCTGCTGTGCCTGGCTCGCTGCTATATGTCTGGTGGGCGGCTGCCTGCTGGCCATGCGGCTTTGCCAGGCACTGGGGCTTTCAACTGAGGAGGTGGGTCGGGGGTGGGGCTGCCGGTAGGTGCTGAGGTGGTGGCCGGCCTGGCAGGCTGCAGGCACTATGCGCTGGCCATGCGGATCTGCCAGGCACTGGGCCTGTCAACTGAGGAGGTGAGCGGAGTACTTGTGTTTGCTGTGTGTGCAGAGCTGCTCACGACCGCACCCAAGCGGCAATTCTGGTGTCCAGACCAGCTGGCGCCCCTTTTCCGTGGCACCGCAGGTGCTGGTGCACTGGGCTTCTCTGCGCTTGCAAGGTGTAAACAACTGCTCAGGCCAGAAGGTGTCTTGCTGCATGCTACCGCAGGTGCTAGTGCGCTGGGCGTGCGACAAGATCTCGGCGGCGGCGGCCACCCAGCCCGATGAGCAGCTTATGGATGCGCTGCAGGTGGGAGGCAGCTGGATCGTCCGTCCTGGCATGTTATGTACTGTCTTGTTTAGCTGGGTTGTTGTTCGCTTGCAGCCCGGCGAGCAGCTGACAGACGCGCTGCAGGTGGGATTCATGACAGTGCTGTACTGCGTTAGTCTCAAATGAAATGACCCAGGCGCTTGGAATTGTTGGACTGCGGGGCTGACCATTTGCAGACACGCCTTTGGACTTGGCTAGTTTGCCTGATTTGGACGAGGTTATTTCCCACAGTTGCTTCTGCTGTGCACCACTGCAGGCCAAGCTGAACGGCCAAGCAGGCGTTAAGTACGCGGCTGTGGCATCGCACGCGGCGGCAGAGGGGCGGCGCGGCCTGGCGGCGCTGCTGTTAGAGCATGAGCGCGTGGCGGCGGAGCAAGTGCCGCTGCTGCTTGATCTAGGCGAGTGCTGCTGTATTTGCTGCTGGTGCTACTGCAAAGCACTGCCCTGCAAACTAAGCACGGCACAGTGCTGTACAGCAAACGTCCCTTTCACTGGACCCTCTGTAGGGTTCATCTAATGTTTCTGAAACACAGCCCGACAACCCCGCTAAATCAGCCCTAACAACCCCCGGTCTGCAGGCGAGGATGAGCGGGCGCTCCACAAAGCGGTGGAGTCTGGGGACAGCGGTGAGCTTGCAACTGTGCTTTACATGATGCGACCTCACAATTACCTGCCCGGGGGGGGGAGTAGAAACGCTGGGGAGTCACCTGCTTTGAGCGGTGCAGCAGCGAGCAGAGGAAAGTCGTGCCACAGCGCTTCAACCTTTCTTTCTGTGTACTATCTGCCGCGCGATCCGCTCGCTCACGCCCCTTCTTATGCAGACCTGGTGTTCCGGGTGGTGCACACGATGTGGCGTCGACTGGAGCGCACCACCGCCGCCGCAGCCGCAGCAGGCTCCAGCGGGCGGCCGGGCAGCGTGGGCTCAGCAGCACAGGTGGGTTTGTAGTGCGCTGCAGGGTAGCCTGGGTTGTGGTTTCTTTGGGATGTCTTCACTGGCATGTGCTGGGTGAACTGACATGGGCCGGCAGCACCCTTCGACCCCCTGCAGTTCACCAAGCACACGAAAGGTTGCTGCCGGCACATGGCCGCATGCCCCGCTTGTGTACCCTACATCCCGCCCCTCTCTCCATCCCTCCCCCATTACCCGTTGCAGTCGCGCTTCTGGCAGGCGGTCGCTCGCAAGCCGGCGGCGCTCGCCTTCTTCTCCAAGTACTACCGCCAGCAGGTAAGCACCGGGCTGTTGCAGTTATTGTTGCGTCCTTGTACTGCCAGCAGGCAGGGCCCAGGCTGTGATTGCAGTGCTGTTGGAGATACTGGCCCGATGCGAGTGTGCGTGCCAGCTGGCCGGCGGAACGGCGAGCCGGTCCTGCTCCCCTGCAAACTACTGGCTTGCGAGCAGAGTCGTACTCATGTTGGCTCTCACACTTGCAACCACTGCACGCTGATGATCCATTTCCAGGACCCCCAGCTGCTGCTGGAGCTGTACGAGGCCATGGGCCAGCAGGAGGCGGCAGCTGAGCTGCACCTGCAGGCGGCGCTGGAGATGGCGGCAGGTGAGCAGCCATGCTGTACAGCACATGTGCTTCCCTGCACACGCCGTGCTGCTCCCTGCTGCGCATGCGATGCCAGCCGTGCCTGGCTTGCCTCTTGTTCACGCCATGCCGCTGCGTGGGCTGTCCCAAGCTGCAGGCGGAAAGGCCACGGAAACGTCGGTGCAGCGGGAGCTGGCTCGGGCCAAAGATGCATACACGCGTGCAACCGACACGCACCAGGTGTGACCAGCATGGCATGCCAGCTAGCAAGTGCCATGAGCTTCCACTTGGCTGTAAGAGCAGTTGGCAACTGAGGCAGTGTGTAGCTCAGGAAAGCAGCCACTATTTGTACTCCTGTGCTGTTTTGCCCGCAGGGCCGTGACCGGCGCTGGGAGGCGGCAGCTGTGCAGGCGCTGGCGCGGCTGCGGGAGCAGCAGCTCGAACTGCAAGCCTCCAGCAGGCGGTAAGGACTCAAGACCTGTACAGGCGTCTGCGTTTTTAACAACTCTGGCTCCAGCTGCAGCAGCTGGAGAAGCAGGCATTCAGCCGGCGTGGAGAGCCCGGTGTGCTGGTGCAGGCATTGCGCTTCTCGAGCGGCAGCACCCACATCCGAATCATCGGCCGCTGAACCCTTCTGATGTTCCCGCAACTCCATTTCACACCCACATGCGCCTTGCAGGGAGGGCTTCCTGGGCCTGTCGGCTGCCGACACCATCCGGCAGTGCCTGCGCCTGGGGCTCAAAGATGCGGCCGCCAAGGTGGCCCGAGAGTTCAAGGTCAGTGGGGCTTGGTCGTGTCTTTCATTTCTTTCTCTACACGCTCAATTGCATTGTGTTTGCATTGGGTGCTACGGCTGAGGAGCTGGAGATGCTTGCCGCAGCTTGCCGCCTCGCCGTGCCTGTAGGAATGTGCTTGGCAGTCCCTGGCATGCACCCAGTGCTCTGGCTGTGCGCCCGCCTGCCCCTGCAGGTGCCGGACCGCCAGTTCACGCTGCTGTCAGCTCAGNTGTGCCTCAATTACAGCTCGGAAACAAAGGCAGTACTGGGTGGTGCAATCGGCTTGTGACGCGATGCGCCGTGCCTTTCACCGCAACTCAGCTGCTGCCTGCTGTTTGAATGCCCTCTCCTCCCCAGGTGCTGGCGGCGCAGCACGACTGGCTGGGTCGGTGCATCTGTTTGTTGTGACTCAGCTTCTGCCGGCTGTCTGCTCCCTGCTCCCTCTCCAGGTGCTGGCGGCGCAGCACGACTGGCCGGCGCTGCAGGCGCTGGCGGGGCGGGCGGCGGGCGACCGCAAGCTGGGGCTCAGCATGGAGCACTTTATCGCAGCAGCCAGGTGGGAGGCAGCGGAAGCTGGTAGGCAGCACTGGCCACTTGCTTTCCTTCCGAAGGACGCAGAGTGCAGAGTCTGCACTGCAGCCCTCAGCCTGCTGCCCCCACCCACCCGCAAACGCAAAATGGAATGGCCTCATCATGATGCTCTCTTGCATGTATGCTCTCTGGCATGATGCTCTCTTGTATGATGCTGTCTCTCTCCTGCAGGTCGCACGGCGCGCCGCCCGAGGCGCAACGCTGGATGATCGACCGCATCAGCGGGGAGGGTGCGCTGGCCAAAAAAGCGCAGGTGGGGAGGGCATAGTAAACATTGCTTGATGGCTCATGTTTGCTGAGCTGCTGTTCACTCGGGGAGGGCAGCAGCACCCGGCCAAGGAAGCGCAAGTGGGCTGTGCTGCCGCGTACTGCTTCTTTCTGATGTGCTGGGCTGCCAAATTGCACGGGTACCATTTCATTCCTGTCCCTCTGCTCTGAGCTGGCCCACCACGCATCCCCACGCGACCGCTGCAGTACTATGCCGAGCTTGGTATGCCTGCTCAGGCGCGNCTTGCTGGCGGAACAAGCAGAGGCAGCAGGCGGCGGCGGCGCAGGGATGCNTGGGCAGCTTGCGCGGTGCGGTGGGCGGTACCGTCGGCTCGCTTGTGTCCCGCATGCAGGGAGAGCGGGGCTGAGCAGCCGTGCCTGCAGCGTTGCAGCAGCAGTGAGCGGTCTGTCTGCGCCTGCCTCGAAGCAACAGCAAGGCTCCGTTCACCAGCGGCCCTGTAAAACTGCCAGATTTGAGTCACTACAGTGGGCAACGTGCACGCTGGTGGCCAGGAAGCAGCATGCAACAAGTATTTGCAGGTTTTGGTAGAGTGCATGGGGAATGAAATGGAGGTGTGCTAGCGCAGGGAGGGCATGCAGCCGCAGCATGCGCTATGGCGGTCTGGCTGGCCGCCAAGCACATGTGGAAAACACCAACATCTCCATCAGCTGGTGCAGCTGCGCTGATCAATCACCACTACAGCCTGCCTTCCGACCAGCCGGCGCCCACTGCTGCCACCACCGCTGCCGCTGCGCCTGCGACCGCCGGTCCGCAGGCTTGCAAAACAGCAACCGCCATCCGCTGCTGCTCACTGGCCGGCTGCTGGCTGCGCCTGCACCTGCCGCTCGGCCAGCAGCCGCATGACCGACTCATAGACCAGGAAGGTCAGGGCTGACTGGGGCATGACGCGCAGCACGTTGGGCACCAGCCCCTTGTAGAAGCCACCCACGCCCTCGCGCTGCGGAGGAGTAAAGGGAGAGGGGAAGTTGTATTCACGGAAAAGTGCCTGCACCAGCCCCTTGTAGCCGCCGCCCAGGCCCTCACGCTGCAAGTTTAAATGGCAGAGGACTTGACTGGACAGGGCCAGGCGCGATCACACAACGGACATCAGCATGGCGCAACCGCGACAAAACATGGCTGCCTCACCAAAAATTCCCGCACCTGCAGCGCCTTGACATCCCCCATCCAACTGGACGCGGCATCTATCACATACAGCGGCATGACTGCAGCCAATCGCACCTGCAGTGTCTTGCGGATGACGTCCCCCACTCCAGTGTACTGCAGCGTCCGGGCATCCATGCGCTGCTGCAGCCGGCTGCGCAGCACCTGCGGGCCAGAGGGCAGGAGGCAAAGCTGGGTGGCTGGCTAGGGAGGGTGGCAGGTGGGTCGGTGCTCCACACTTCTTCCTCACACAAACTGGCAGCCAATCGTCCATACCACCCCGTTCATCCGGATGTTGTGTATACCCAGGCAGAGCGCACCTGGGAGGGGTAGGTGGCCACGGAGGCCGCCAGCTTGGACAGCGCTCCGCACGCTGTGATGTCAGCAGGCGTCAGCTCACGCACCTTGCTGTGCTGCCGCCGGCTGCCGCTGCTGCTACTACCGTTGCCGCTGCTGCTGCTGCTGCCAGCGCTGCCCTGGCTCCTGCCGCCGCTGCTGCTGCCTCCTGCTGCACTGCTACCGCCGCCGCCACTGCTGCTGCCTCCCCACCCGAGCAGCCGGTCGAGGCTGCCGGTGAAGCGCTGCAGGGAGACGCCCTCAGCTGCGTGCTTCAGCTCCTCATACACCGCAAACTGAATGGCGCCATGGCTCACCTGCACGCAGGGCGAGCAGAAGGCGAGGGCATATCACGTGAACGGCAGAAGCCCGAGACGCAGTCACAGCAGACCTGCCGAGCGTTGGATGCCCGACATAACTACTTCAACAACTGGTTGGCTGTTCGTGCTGGGCCCACAGTCCGCCGGCTTCCCTGCTGATCCACACTCCAGTGCAGGCGCACCCCTACACTCGGTCTCACCAGCAGCAGGGAGGGCAGCAACCCCTTGTAGAGGCCCCGCAGCCCCTCGCAGCGTGCAATCTGGACAAAGGCGTGCAGGAAGCCTCGGTATTCAAGGGCACACGCCTCCGCCGGCGCCCCCGCAACAGCGCTGCTCAGCATCCGCGGAATGCCCCCTGCCGCTGCAGCAGCCGCCGCGCCGGGCGCAACAGCCCCTGTCGCTGCCGCTGCGGCCTGCCCTGCTGCTGCGGCCTGCCCTGCCGCCGCCGCCGCTGCTGCCTGCTGCACGGTCTTGCGCTGCAGCTGCAGCCGGGTCTTGACTACCCAGATCGGATTCGTGATGAAGCACACCTGCGGTGGAGCGAGCCATCAGCGACAGCACGGTTTGATGCCTGCATGTAGCTGCGGCGAGTCTGTTGTTCGCTGCACATGCAGGCGGCCTCATGCCGTGCACCTTGTGCAGTGCCCTCAGCACGTCGCGACGTTCAGAGCTAGGGTATGCGGCACTCACCACGGCGCCGGCCTCTGCAGCGCTGACCAGGTGCCAGCCGGGGCTGAGCTTGGACTGCCCAGACGACCGCTGGTACCGCTCCTGCACGGTGGGGCGGTGGGGCGGCGGAGCGGCAAAGTTCAGACGAGCGTTCAAGTGTCAGTGGGCAGTGCAGCGGCGCCAGGACCAGAAGTCCAACGGGGGGCAGACCATGGCAGAGACGTCCAAAAGTCTGCACGACTTCAAACAGCAGGAGCCCCACCTTGGCTCGGTTGTAGGCAAAGAAATAGATGCCCCAAGCCAGCCCGCTGCCCGCCAGTGCAGGTGTCAGCCCTGCACTCCAGAAGCGGCAGCCGGCAGGCTCAGAGGTTGCGCAGGTGCTGTGCATACATGCACCTGCGGCAGGACGGCGCTCAATGCTTCAGCCCAGGCTGCAGCCAGCCCCACCGGAGTAGAGCGCCCGCCAGCCCTCCTGCCGCACAATCTGCCGCAGCGCATCCACCGTCCCTCGGTACGCCGGCAGCAGGCCCGCGCCGTCTTGCACTGCAGGGACAAACCAGTGGCCTGTCAGTGGACAGCGGCAGCTCTCCAGCCTGCAGCCCCAGCCTGCAGCGTGCAGTGGACATGCACTTGGTTTTGCACTGGAGGCAGTCAAAGCACAGGCGGGAGCGCAGGGACGCACCCTGCAGCCGTGTCTTCACAACATCAAGCGGTTGCAGGATAAGTGTGGCTGCCAGTCCTGCGGTGCTGCCTGCCAGCGCATGCTTCCTGCGGCACGGCGAGGGAAGGGGGCGAGGTTCAATGGCGGCGGAGGCGGCGGCGGAAACGGTCGGCGTCCGCCTTGCCAACCGCCTCTAACGTGACTGGTAGCTGTTTGCTGCAAATGCTTCAGGGCGGCACAGGCCCGAGCGGCCGGTTTTGCCGCCGACCACAGGGTTCTGGGCGCTGCCGCCAGCAAACCGGTAGCTGCAAACATACCCACCATTGGGACTGGATCGACTTTTGCTGCGTTGCCGCCATCGCCCCGCCAGGCGGTTTTGTGAGCAAAGAGCGCGCCCAGTTGCGCCCACAGACCAGCAGCAGCACTTCTCTTTGCGCTGGTGAGTGAGGAGAGTGATGCGCAGCAGGACAAGATGGACGATTGCAGGCGGCCGGCTTCTGTGAGAGCGCCGCCAGCCGCCGCCCCCGCCGCCTGCAGGGCGTGCCGGTCCGTTCGCATGGCATGGCCAGCATTGCGCTGAGGGTCAGTCACTCATGCCTGATGTCCACTGCAGCGCAAATATCCTGAATTTAGCTGTCTGGCTGGCGGCCTAGCAAAAATCCAGTGGCTGCATGCAAGGCAGGCCGTTAGGATGGGCCGCACTGGCCGTGGCGGAGATGGGCAGCCCGATAGAACCGATCTGGTCGCCATATGTTGAGCAGGGCCGTCTCACCGTCTGCATCTGGCTGCCCATGCGACTGGCCTGCTTAGAGCAACTGAGCAACTGACTGCTACAGCCGGCAAGAGCCGCCCAGCACCGTGCTTGCTGCCGGGCTGTGCATGGGCACCTCCGCACCTTCAACCAGCATGCGCATGTGGTTGAGATGCAGTACGCGTTGGAAGCATGGAATGAATCAACTCAAGCAGAGGCATCACCTACACTAGTGGCAGCCCGCCCCACCAATTGGAACCGCGGCGCCGTGCGCTGCCCCGCCGCAGCACGCGGGCCTGCCTGCACGTCACTTCGAAATGGATGAGCCGGCGGTATCGGGCCGTCCGCGCCGGCGATCGGCTCTCCGACATCCCCACACGCCGATCAGAGCGCTCTTCTCGTGGCTGGCTGGCCGAGAGGCTCCGAGATGGTCGCCTTCGCTGCTGCCTGCGCTCCCGNCCTCCTCAGTCGGCAGGCGCAGCACAATGGGAGCTCACGCGCAATCAGGCGGATCGTGGCGCCCGCCGGCGCACCGGCTGGCCTGGCGCCCCGCCGCCGCCAAGCGCTCGCCCTGCCGCAGGCCATCTCTCGCGACTTTGGGCCGGAGCTGTCGTCGTTTGATGACTTCGACTTCCCCAAAGCCATTGATGACAGCCCCTACGGCGATCCCTACGTGAGCTTTCACCAGCGGCTGGTCTGCCGGCCGCTTCGCCGCCGCCCTATGTGGTAGTTGTGGGTGGGGCTCCTCCACCCTGCATTGGCTTGCACTGCTGCTGGCTGGCGCTGCTACCAGGCATGCTGTGCCACACTCTTAGCGCTGCCTACATTCCTGCCCTCTTTGCAAGCAGGTCCGAACCTCTGCCATCGTGGCCTCGGTGAAGAGCGAGCTTGCGGTGCTGCAGGTGCGCCGCTCGCACCTGGTTTTGAAGCGACGCTCCAGCGAGCGGATCGGGCAGGGCCATTGCTGCTCCTTGCTGTTCCCTTGCTGCTCGGTGGGATGATGCACCCTGCTGCTTCTGATGGAGCTAAATTGGCACTCTGGGCAGCAGTTGGCTGAGGGATACTTCTGGATGCCACCCAACATGCCCCAGGGCCTGCCGGCGCACTCTATCCGGGTCATGTGTGCGGTCTGAAACAGATCCTGGTCACAGCCTTGTGCTACACTCTGCCTCCCCTGCCTCTCCCTCCCTCCACACAGGCGGAGGTCGAGGCGTCTCGAGCGGCGCTGCAGGACACTCGCCTGGCTCTGAACGATGCAGAGGCGCCGGGAGGATCGGCCAGCGAGCGCCAGCGGCTGCGCGCTCAGCTGGCGCAGCAGGCCGAGGCAATCGACACCGCATCGGTGCAGGTGGGCAGGGGGCTGCAGGCCGGGGATTGATACTGCGTCGGTGCAGGTGGGCAAGGTGCCGCAGGCTGGTGATTGAATTGGTACTGCGTTGGTGCAATCGCTGTGGCGAAGACGCCACTGGGGCAGAAATGCAACGAAACATGGCAGCTCTCGCAGTGTTGGCCTTCAGCACGTACTGTGCGGTGCATTCCATGCCTGCCACCTGCAAGTGTCTGGGGGCGGGTGGGTAGCTCAGGCAGCTGCCTTAATTAGTACGCGCCTGTCTGCGGCTGGCTGGCTGAGGGAGCTTTCCACTCATGTGCGCCGCCTCCATGTGTCCCCATCAGTTGCGCACGCTCGAGGGGCGGCTGGAGGAGGCGCGGGCGGAGCGCACCAGCGCCTATGCAGGTCTGGCTATTCGCTAGTTTCCCGTGTCGAGTGTTTTCCTGTGTTGAGGGCATATATTGCCTGTCTCGCATGTGTGCGTCACCGGCAATGCTGTGATCCCAGGGCCAGCTGAAGAGCCGAGCACGCTGCAACTGTTGCCCATCACCCCCTCACGATTCATCTACTCTGTGTGCAGCCAAGATCTCGCGCGTGGCTTCCGCCATGGCCGCCAAGCACTTTGATGCGCAACCCTACTGTGAGTGGTGTGGCTGTTGGGCTGTCACACATTCGACGTGCGTGGGCTGTGCTTCCAACATGTTCAGCATGCCACCCGGCTTGAGGAAGAGAGCTGGCAACTCAGCCCGCTCATCGCTGCGCTCAAGTCTCGCTGCCCTATGCAGCCGGCACGCCTGCCCTGGTGGCCGTAGGCTGCTCACACCACACTTGACGTGTGCCCGCCCCTGCTGCCGCATGCAGCCGACACGCCTGCCCTGGAGGCCGCGGTTGTGGAGCTGCAGCGTGACCTGGAGGCCCTGCAGGTGAGCAAGACTTTGCCTGGCAATGGTTGTGCGACGTGCCTAAGAGTGGCAGCCTGCTTGATAGTGAGGGGGACGCGCGCCCAATAGTGGCAGCTTGGCTGGCAGAGTGTGAGGATAGCCACAGGGGCAGATGCCAAAGGCATCCAGCAAGCGTCCCCAAGTGTGTGGCTTGCATACCTGTGTCCACTTGTGCGCAGGACACCGCCATTGAGGCAACCGCCATCCAATCTCAACTTCACACCCGGTGAGATGGGTAGAAGCTGTGCAGCTTGGGTAGGACAGCCTGCCCCTGCTTGCTGCAGTGCTGCTAAGCGTCACCAGGCACCTGCAGCCGCTCGCGACGCAGCGCCCTGACTCTCATAGCCCGCCCACACGCCCTCCCGCTTCCATCCCAAACCCGACTATGCCCAACCGCAGCTTTGAGCGCGTGCGTGCCATGGGAGACAAGTGGCACGCACGTGCCGCTGAGCTGAGCACTGACAACAAGCTTCGCAAGGCTGCAGAGGCGCGTGCATGCAGTGCCGCGCTGGGCTCCCGCGCCGCACTGCTGCAGGAGCAGCTGTCGCTGCTGAGCCAGGCGGTGAGGGAGGTGAAGCGCTGCGTGGGTGAGCTGGATGATCAGCTTACTCGCACTCGGGCCGAACGTGACACAGCCCGGGCGGCAGACGCCGCCAGCCTGGCGGCCACAGCAGCCGACCTACCGGCGCCGCTGCTGGAGCGTCGGCTGGCGGCGCTGCGGGCGGCGGCGGAGGAGGTGGGCAGCGCGCGGCAGGAGTTGCAGAGCAGGTGCGGCTGGGTTGGCAGGGCGCAGCTGGGGGGTGTTTTGGGGTGGTGAGTGACCGGAGGGCTGGTAGGTATGCAGACGGTTGGCTGGGACGATGGCCGGGCTGGACCTTGTGAAGCATAGCAACCAACAAACCATGTGCACCCTTGTAGCTGGAGGCCAGATCGATGCACTCAATCCCTCACCACTCCCTGCCACGCTCGCAGGCACGACGTGGCAGCCGGCACGGCTGATTTCTGGGTGGGCTGGGCCGACAAGCTGCGGCGCCGCGGAGAGGACAGCCAGGCTGAGTCAGCCATTCGCCGCGGCGCCCCACACGCCGCCACAGCTGCCGCGCTGCGCCGCCAGCTCAACCAGACGAGTGAGGCCGCCAACTCGCTGGCTCTGAGCATCCGCATTTTGGAGGCGCGCCTGGAGGTGGCTCGCGAGTCGCTGGCAGATGCCACCACCAGCATGTAGTGCAGCTGTGGCCTCGCCATGTGGCAGTGCCTGCCAACCCTCTTGGCTGCAAGTCAGTGCACGGCATGCCACATTGCCTGGTGCACCGTGTTTGAAACTGCTGCACGGCCACTGTGGCACGCCATGGGGCCACCCGTCCCACCCCAACTGCTCTCAGTTGCTGTTGTACAATGAACGTTTCCTTCCACCCTCTGCCTGTGCATCTGCTGCGCACCCCAGCCGGTTTTGCCCCCATTTTTCATTCGGCCACCCATGCAGCACCCTTGTTGTATCTGCGCTGTCCCAGCAGCTTCCCCTGTACTGCGCCTAGGCCCCCTGCCTTTCATTCCAGCATTCCCATCTCTTCCACTGCTCCACTTTGCCATCTCTAGCGCGATTTGCACTCTCTGAAAAGTATCGCTCACAGCGCTGCACACTAGGCAATCATGGCTGGCGTCAAAGGGCTGCGGCTGCAGCAGCAGTCTCAAATCTGCTCACTCAGGGTTCGGCATTGCCACTTGCCGCCGCCTCCTCCTGCTCCTCCTGCTCCTCCTCCTCTTGCTCCTGCTGCTCCTCCCGCTCCTCCCGCTGCTGCGCCAGCAGGCTGCACACGTGGCGGTGCCCGCCGTCCCACCACTCGACCCGCTGGCAGGCCTCGCTGCAGAACTTGAGCGCCTTGCAGCCCCTGCAGCACACAGGCAGACGGCCACAGGAAGACAGAAAGAAAGCCTCAGTCACACGGCAACCTGCAAGATCATGAAGCGCGTGATTTGTTGCGGATGGGCGGTGCACTTCTGCCCTGACAACGTGCCAGGAAAATTAGGGGGCAAAGCTTGCAGCTGTTGAGGCTGGAGAAGTGGAGCGCACGCGGGCAGGCAGGTTAACAGGCAGCACACGCGCTTTCAAAGGTGGTGGGCGGTGCGGTGCAGCTCCCAATGCACTGAGCCGCTGCCTACACTATGGCGTGGCCTGTTGACGAGCTGCATGCACCAGCTCTTTCCTCGGCCCATCCCACCCACCTGCACGGCCTGCCGGGGCAGTCTTTCTCGCTGGCGCCGCTCAGGTTGGTGCAGCGCAGGTTGGCGCAGCTGCGGTGCGCGGCGGCKGCCGCCAGGCACAGCCGCTCAGCTTGCTGCTCGTCAGGCGGCTGCTCCAGCTGCCACACCCGCTGCAAGTGGCCCGCCAGTTGGACAAGGGCTTGAAAGTTGGGCTCCCGCTCTGCCTGCCCCAACTGCCCTCCTTCCTCCAGCAGGTGTATCGAGTCTGCCACTCGCTTGGCGGCTGCCAGCTCTGCGCGCAGCTCCTGTCTGTGGCTGCCGCTGGCGTTGGCGCCACGCTGGGGCGGCCAGCTGCTCGCTTGGTCGCCGCCGCTGCCGCCACTGCTGCCGCCGCCAGCCCCGCGCCAGCGCCGTCTGCAGCTCCTGCTGCATGGCTTGCTCTAGAGCTGCGCAGACCGCTTGGCAACCCATGGCGACCGCCGTGTCACTCCGCTCTTCCGCAGCACTGGCTGCTGTAGCAAGCGGCGAGTGCAGGCCGCTGCGTAGCAGGGCCGCCGCCAGGCGGGGCTGCCGCTGCACAGCTTGCTGCAAGACGGACAGCAGATGGGCAGCCAGGTCCGACGGGCCGCCGTCTATCAGCTGGAAACCCTCGCCGCCGATACCCACGCCGCCGGGCAACGCCTGCGCAGTAGAGGTGCAAGAAATTCGGGTCACAGGGCAGCCTTGTGGCGCAGGTGCCTGGGTCACATTGCGGCTCTGCTGTACCGCAGCGCACGGCAACTTGTTGAGCAGTGCCAAGCCACCCAAGGAAAGGCATGTGCAATGTGTTCACAGCGCTGCGAAAGGCAGGGAATGCAGCGAACACAAACGCAAACAACCAAACCATGCTATCCCCAATCGTTGGGAGGCTCTTTCAAACATGTCAGGTACAGCCCGGCTGGCATCCTGCTCTCTCACCTGCAGCACCGACTCAACTGCCGCCACCAGCGTGGCAGCAAACTCCCGCCGCAATAAGAACAGCGGTGCTTCACTGCCAGCCACGCCCACCAGCGCCGTGAACAGGGTGACTGCACCACTGCACGGGGCAGGCTGCTCCCCGGGTGGCAGCCGTGCCGGGCTGGGCCGCATGAATGCCCCGTGGCAGGCGTGCAGCTGCAGGAGCGCCAGGGTGTGCGCATCGCGCCAGCTGCAGCGGGGCAGGGTTAAGAGGCGGGCGGCCCTTCTCAGCGGCAGGAAGACTAGCCGTGCATGGAGCTCTGCAGCTCCGCATCCAGCTTCAGCCGGGCGTGCCAGCTGTCTCGTAGCGACCAGCCCAGTCGAGCTCCAGCTGGCCTTGTTTCAAGCATCTCTGCCCAGGCCCTACCTCTCGGCATCTGCGGCACCCGACGTGGCCCACAGGCTGTCCGCTGATCGCTGCAGGGAGGCGGCAGCAATGCTGAACTTCTCTATGCCTGCAGCCATGCAGGCTGCCAGCAGGGAGGGACCTGCAGGCTGCCCTGCAATGCCTGCCTCGTCTGCCTGCTTCACTGCAGCCTCCCCTGCTCCATGCGCCAGCGGCACTGCCCCCTGGTTTGCTGTTGCTGTTGCTGCCGCTGCCCGGCCGGCGGCTGCCGCACCAGCTGCTGCCGCCTCCGGATCCGCTGCCACGCTAGCTGCTGCTGGTTCCCCTGCCCCCGCTGCACGGTCCTCTGCCCAGGCGTCCAGCGCTGCGCACGCCAGCTTGGTGGCCGTCGCAAGCAGCTGCCACAGCTGCTGGCGCAGGGCTGGCGTGTCTTGCGCGGCGGGCACAGCGCGAGCCCAGCCGGCAGCCCAGCAAGACACACTCNAGCAGCACTTCAATCGCTGTTGAACCGGCCTTGAAGAGCTGCTCCTCCCCAACTCGCCGCTCCTCTGGCCCCGATATCTGCCGCAGCTGCTGCCGCTGGCTGTCCAGCAGCGGCAGTAGGCGCAGCAGCGCCTGGGTCGCCGCCAGGGATTGCCGCAGCAGCGGCTGCAGCGCCGCGGTCTGCTGCTTGCATTGGAGGCGCATCACTAGTGCTCTGATGGCCAGGCACCACTGCAGCAGACAGGTGCTGGAGTCCCGGCAGCCCTCAGGGAAGCCGACTGCTGCACGCAGCGCAGTCGCAACGCCGGGGGCGGCACGCAGCACTGCATGCCGAGCGCGGGTCGCCAGCCGGCAGCCGCCGCCGCCCAGCTGGATGGCCACACGCGGCAGCAGCGCCAGCTGCATGACATGTGCCTCGTACTGCACGCTGTGCGTGCCGGGAGGGAAGCTGCCGGGCCGTGCCACGGCCAGCTGCAGCGCTGACTCAGCCGTGTCAACCAGCTGTGCCGCCGCCTGCTGCTGCAGCGCACTGCCGTTGCCGCTTGCCACGTCAGCCCACAGGGAGCACAGGGCATCAGACCACAAGCTGTGCGCCGCCGCTGCGATGTGGTCGGCTGCCTCCAGTGGCAGCGCTGCCGCGGCATCGCTCTGCATGGCCTGCACCCTGCCTGCCAGGCCGGCAGACAGAGCAAGCCCCAGTGCTGTTTGGACCTCTGGGCTGCGCTCGACTGCCTGGTCGGTGGCCAGCCTGCAGGGTACCAGATGTAGGAGTGCGGCAGTGGAGCTGATACTGCAGGCGGCTGGCAAGGCGCCGGCAGCAGCGGCGGCAGCAGCGGCGGCACCATCAGTGCAGTTCGCGCCGCTGTGCGGGTCCCGGCGCACCTGCTCAACCGCGCGCACTCCTGTGGGCTGAGGCGAACACCCGACCCTTCGCCCCAGCGCTGCAGCTCCCGCTCCGCTCTGCTGTGCAGCTCTCTGCACGCTTTGCGCACGCCGTCTGCATGCTCGGGGGGCGGAGGCACGGCTTGCAGGCAGCTGCGGCACTGCTGCAGGGTTTCTGCCAGGCGGGACAGCGCCATCTCGCTGTGCGTGGCACTTGCTGTGCTCCGCACAATTCTGCACAGCCAGGGAAACGCCTACGGGCTCACGGTACCTGCGATTTTTTCACCCGTGAGGAGCCTGCTGTGTGCGGCGGCGCCATGCACAGCGCCGCGGCGATTTGTGTCCACAACTTGTACTTGCACAGCGAGGCAGGGCTGCAGCGCACCTGACGAGTCACCCTTTTGCAGTAAGCTGCAATTTGCAGATTTGCTAGACAACACAGCTCAGGCCGGCAAGCAGCGCGGTGCATGCAGTCGGTCACCCCTGCCGCCCAGCCTCCCGCAGCGCTGCCTGCGGCCCTTCATCCTCGCTGCTGCTGCTGCTGCCGCCGCTGCTGTGGCCGAGCGAACTAGCGCCGCTTCCATGGGTAATGCCGCTGCTGCTGCCCACTCCCCTGCTCGCCTCGCCGTCTGCACCGCCCACTCCTCCGTGGTGCTGCGCATCAGCAGCCAGCCGCTGGCCACCCTGCTGCTGCTGGCGGCTTGGCGCCTCGCCCGCTGCCCCGTTGCTGCTGCCCTGCTGGCGGTGCTGCGCCTCCTCTGCAGCCAGATGCTCTTCCAGCACCGCCTGCGCGCGCTGCATGCGCCACATGTCGTAGTACAGGCCGCGGGCTGCATTGATTGGATTGGAGGGGGCGGGGAAGAGACATTTGACAGGCACCAGACTGGCATGCATGGCCGCTGCACAGTGAAGCGGCACATGGTGAAAAGCGAGGCAGTGGCTGTGCGCCAATGGACATGGTTAGAGCAGCTGACGTGGAATGCAGGTGGAGCCACACTGCCAGCAAGCGTGGCAGCAGCGTGCGACATCCAGAGCTGTGCTCTGCTGAACCACGCAATGCCCGCCCTGCTGCTCACCTGCCATCAGCTGCGCATGCGTGCCCTGCTCAGCCACCACGCCGTCTGACAGCACGTAGATGCGGTCAACACTCTGCAGCAGGCAATGTATTAGGATGATGGGAAGGTCGTTGTCGATGAGCATAAGGTGAGCTAGCCAGGAACAATCAGCGCGCAAGATCAACACAATGAAGGCCCAAGCTCAAACTGCAGTGCTGGTCTCACCTGTATGGTGCTCAGGCGGTGCGCCACAAACACGGCGGTGCGCCCCGCCGCCAGCTCAGCCAGGCTGGCCATGATGCCCGCTTCGGTGCCCGAGTCCAGCGCTGATGTGGCCTCGTCGCACACCAGCAGGCGCGGCTGCCTGCACGACACAAAGGGGCCCAAACAATGGAAGTGGGAGGCTTTGGACTCAGATTCAGCGCAATGCGCCTCTTCGTCGAACACCAGCAGGCGCGGCTGCCTGCGGCAGTAGTTGGCGCCAGGATCACGCCGCAACAGTTGTAATAGATTGCACAGCGCCTCAAGAGCGTCCACCAAACTAAGGCGCCCGCGAAGGCTGCCCAGTTGCGCGGCATACCTTCAAATGCGACTTCGACCGCTGACATGAGTCAACAACAAACAATGGCAAGCGCACACAGCAGGCCCCACCTGAGTAAGGCGCGCGCGAGGGCCACCATGGCAGGCCTGAAAAGCCATGATGTGATGAACAGCTCACCTGAGGAAGGCGCGTGCGATGGCCACCCGCTGCTTCTCTCCGCCGCTCAGCTTCAGCCCGCGCTCGCCCACAACCGTGTGCCAGCCTGCGGCAGGCAGGGAAGCTTGGAGCAGGAGAGTCAGGGCAACTACGCATTGCAAACACATGGTTTTCTCTGCCACGCCAAATCAGCCCAAATACTGCCACGGCGCCGTGTGCCAGCCTGCAGCAACAAGGCGTAACAGCAGGAGCAGCCAGCAAAACAAGCCTGCAGACATCAACCATCCGCCGGGCCGCCCCAACAGCTGCCCACCTGCCGGCATGCGTGCAATGGCGGCATCCAGCTTGGCAGCGGCCGCCGCAGCGCGCACGTCGCCCATGCGAGCCCCTGGCCGGCCGTACGCCACGTTGTGTAAGATGGTGTCATTGAACAGCACCGTATCCTGCAGGCAGGTGGTATGAAGGACCTTGGCATGTTATGATGACAGCAAGATGATGAGTGCCAACGCTGTGGGCAAATTTGTTCACAGTTGTGGGCAAATTTGCTCACTGCTGTGGGCAAATTCGGCCAACGCTGTGGGCAAATCCGGCCAACGCTGTGGGCAAATCCGGCCACCGCTGTGGGCAAATCGCGCCACCGCTGTGGGCAAATTTGCTCACTGCTGTGGGCAAATCCGGCCACCGCTGTAGGCAAATTTGCTCACCGCTGTAGGCAAATCCGGCCACAGTTGTGGGCAAATTTGTGCACTGATGTGGGCAAATGTGTGCAATGCTCGGCAAGTTATCCAAATGTGCATTAAATGTTGCGGAGCCATGAGCACTCCCACCCACCCACCCACCCACACAACCMCCCACCTGAGGCACCACCGCCACAGCGCCGCGCAGGCTGTCCTGCTGCAGCTGCCGCACATCCACCCCATTGAGCAGGACTGCAAGCAAGGGGCGTCCAGGGGTCGTTGAGAGATGGTAACCAGGGCCAGTGCGGGGCCTCAAGCCCAGGTAATGCAGGAACAGGTGGACTCGCATGGCAACATATGGGTGCCAAGCTTTCAACCCGCCACAACGGCACGATATAAAGGCCGCATATATGCAAGGCATCCCTGCTGCACAAGGCAGCGATAGGCAGAGTCCAGGCAGCGCACCTTGCCCGTCGTCGCAGTCGTAGAGGCGGGTCAGCAGGCGCAGCAGCGTGGACTTGCCGCTGCCGCTGGGACCTGCACATACATAATGAACAGATCTTGGCCAGGCTAGCTTGATGGGCAGCACAGATGGCTAATGTGGCAGCTGCAGCTGCATCGCAAAGCCAATGCATCCCACAAGCAAAACTCCAGCAGCGCACACGGCAACAGCTCGGAAGCGCCAGCGGCAGCAATGGCAACTCACCCACAACCGCAATGCTCTCCCCAGGTTCTGCCGCGAGCGACACGCCGCGCAGCACCTGGCGCCCGCCGCCCGCCCCGCCCCCAGAAGGGTAGCTGAAGTGCACGTCTCGCAGTTCAAGCCGCAGACCCCTGGTAGGCCCGCTGCCGCTGCCGCTGCCGCTACTGCTGCTGCTGCTGGCGTTGCTGCTGCTGCTGCTGCTGCTGCCGCTGAGAGTGGTAACAGCAGAAGGGACAGTAGCGCCGCTGGTGCTGGCTGCG
>JADXDR010000154.1:113512-135580 GCA_025026875.1 Chlorella ohadii
GCACGGGCAGTGCCATCGGGAAGGCACACACCAGGCGCAGCAACGCCTTGGTGCTGCTGCCCGCGCCCAACTGACGCTCGTGCGTGTGGCGGCAACATGCCTCACCCCAGCACCCGCAAACCTGCAGGCCAGTGGTGCAAAGCACTGCTGTGGCACCCCACAGCCTGGCCGTGCACGGGCAGTGCCATCGGGAAGGCACACACCAGGCACAGCAGTGCGCCTCGATGCTGCCTTCGTGCCATCAAACSACGCTTGCACAGGCGGCGCCCGGCTGCCTCACCCCAGCACCCGCAAACCTGCAGGCCGGTGGTGCAAAGCATTCCTGTGGCACCCCACAGCCTGGCCGTGCACCCCAGCCTGCAATCCTTCAAATCAGTGCTTGGTGTCCTTGTCAGAAATCCACCTCCCAGCGGCTTGTCGCTTGAGCCGCTGCTGCGCAGCTCCATTGAACAAGTGGAGCAGAACAACCCAGGTGTGCAACATGTACAAACCAACTGAAGCAGTCCGTCGCATTCTTCTTTGCTTGTGTGGCCGCTACTGGCATGTTGCCCTAATCCCAGACGGTTCTTTTGTTTGTAGGTGCACGCCAGATGGCGAATGAGGTTTGGCAGCTCTTCCCTCATGGGCGCGCCGGCTGTTGCCTGACCCTCGACGGCACGTGGCAGCGTGTGTATGTGCCGCAAGCCGACCCAAGCAAACTGCTGCGGCTGCAGCAGCGCTACCCGCCTGACCACCCGCTCATGTTGCTGCTTGAGCAAATGCTCCCGCCACCCGGCAGCACCAGGCCAGAAATTTTTGCGCTGAGGCAGACCAGCTGCGGCAGCAGGTGACAGAGGCGCGGGATGCAGCCACCAGCGCCGTTGCAGCGAAGCAGTTGGCAGAGCAGCAGCAAGCGGCGGTGGTGGAGGCTGCACGGCGCGAGGGCAAGCAGCTGGGGGAGGCGGAAGCGGCGCAGGCCCATGCCTCAGCGCAAGCGGCTGCCGAGGAGGCGGCGCAGCGGGCGCATGCTGTGGCCACCGATAACCTGCAGCAGCAACTGGCGGCAGCGCAGCAGGTGGCAGAGGCCTACAAGGAGAAGTCCCATCGGGCAGACGGCGCATGCCAAGCGCTCCAGGCAAGTGCCAGCCGGTGTTCTGCGTGGCGATTGGTGGGGCGTTTGGCAAGCGAAAATGCATGGGGTGCACATGCTTGTTGCCCGGTGCGTCCAGCAAGCAACTTGGGCGGTTCACATGCCCGCTCTGCCACAAACCCTGCACATGGCACCCTTGCCCCCCGCAGGACCAGCTGGGCAAGCACTCAGCTGCCGCTGGACAGCAGCAACAACAATTGCGGCCGCTGCGGCAGCAACAGCAGCCAAAGAAGCTGCGGGCGCTACCTCAGCAGCAGCAGCAGCAGCAGCAGCAACAGCAAGAACAGCAGCCGAGGGATCGTCGGCAGCGGCAGCCGCCGCCGCCGCCGCCGCCGCCAAAGTGCCGGCAGTTGCAACAGCAACAACCAGTGCTTGCGCAGCAACAGMTGCAGCACCAGGCACAGCGCGAACAGCAGCAGGCAATGGGAGCTGCCGCCATGGCGGCCGAGTTTTCGAAGGAAGAACAAGATGCAATGTTGCGGCGCAGGGCGGCAGAGGTGCAGTTMGGATCGGGCACCAACTMGGTGGACGGCATGCMGGGCGGCGTGGGCCTKAAAGAGTGGCTGGCAACTAACGTTGCCCAGGAGCAGCCCGCCGCAGCCCAGGAGCCTCCTCAGGAGGGGCCCCAGGACCAGCCCACCGCAGCAGAGGAGCAGCCTCAGGAGCAGCCCCAGGAGCAACCCCAGGAGCAGCCCGTTGCAGCACAGGAGGGGTGGAACACGGTGGACCACCGCCGCAACGTGGCGCAACAGCTGCCCCGCATATTTAGAGCAGTTGAAAAGGCTTGTCGGGGCGCGGGTGGCCCGCTGCAGCATGTGCTGCTGGTGGCGGGACCCTGCCACGCCGCCTACCCCCGCATCACACTGGACCCTCCGCCCGAGCGAAGCCAGGCGAAGCCCATTTGAAGTAAGACAGAGCTGAGTCTTTACTGGCTGGGCAGTGGACAGGGTAGGGTGGCGGGGTGGCAGAGAGGGCGCCACCGCACCGGCCTCCTATTGCCGCTGCAAGTTCCGCAGCTGCACTTGACCTGTGCAACCCGACCTACACCCCTCCCTGCCCACACACTATACAGGTCCAGCCTCCTGTTCCATTATCCCGTTCTCCCCGGTTTTTGCCCACCGCTCCCTTGCCGCCGGCTCACCCCGCCACTCGGGTGCGAGGGGTTAGGCAGCCCAGCTGGGCGGTGGCCGGCAGTTGAAGAGCAGGGCTGGCTGCCCCAATGGTCTGCCTGATTCCGCATTGCTCTTCTGGCTCTGGCTGGTGGCTAAGCATAGAAAAACACATGTACAACTGCCTAAGGGGACAMTTGTGCGCACCACCCCACCGCAGTCTAAGCGGGCGCTTTGAGCCAACTTCAGTTGGCAACCTTGCTGCGAGCTCCCTCTCACCTGCACCGTCGGCATCAATGGCGCAGCTCTGGGGGCCACACCGGCGGGCCAGCAGGCGGCAGCGGCGCGCAGCCTGCCATTTATCTCAACACTTTGTAAGGCCTAAGAACGCTAAGTTTCATAGGGGTCTGAGATCTTAGCAGCGGCAGAGAATCATGGCTGGCAGAGATGGGTGCTGAGATTGGCAAAGTCTTTGCTGGCTGAGTCTTTGCTACCTGGGTCTCAGTCATGCCTTTGGCATTCTCAGGGGCTGAGATCTTGGCATGCGCTGAGGTTCTTTGCTAAGTCTTTGCTACCAAAGGGAACCACTTCTAGATTCTTTGCCACCGTTGCCCTCAAAGAATCTTTGCCAAACTCAGCCTAAACTCAGTCATCTTTGCCCCACCAAAATCTGGGACGTGTGTGAAGAACCGTGTTACTGCATGTATCGATCGCTTGTCGCAACCAGCGTGTGACCTTACACAGGCCCACGCCCTGGGCGGCGCTGCCTGCTGCCACAGCCACAACCCGCTGCCAGCACTGCAGCCATCAGGACACCTTTCAGTGTTGGCCAATGGCAGGCTGGCTGGACGCAGCAGCCGGGGAGCGCAAGCACTTGACGGCGCATGGCAGGGGGGACGGCCGCGATAACAGGGGATCCTGGAGCAAAACATGGACAGGAAGGCGAGGAGTTATCAGCCAGGCCTCTGTGCTGAACAGCTGTGCCAAGGGGCCCAGGTTGCAGCATGCAGATGTGGGGCCGATGCCCTACAGTACGAGGGCTAATAACTTGGGCTGATTGCAGGACCCCAGCTGCAATCCCATGGTTGCTGACTGACCCACATGCAGCAGTGGCGATGTCTGATGACACTTTAAGACAACTGCCAGGGCTGTGGCATCCCAAACACACCTTGCCGTGATGGCAGCGTGCCATGCGTCTTGCTCGCCGCAAAGTGCGGCGAGGTGGGGGCAATGACTAGGGTGCAATGCCGCTGCTATGTGAAGAATAATGTGCTTTGTGCCATCATGACTTCGACTACACGGACCGAGGCACGTGACAGCAGANGCAAAGCTGGCAAGGTGACAGGCAGCAGGCAAGTTGGCGCCGCCGCAGCTGCACCGGCGCAACCCACCTGACCCACGCTGACTGGCTTCAACATAATCANGCACGCTCCGCGATTCTCGAACGGGGGACCAAAAGCCCACCCGGCTTGCCGCNATGGATGATGAGGAGACATGAGGGAGCGGCTCCATGAGGGCCTATCCATGCGCTCCAGGGGCCGCCTTGCACGGGCCAGATCTGCGAACAGTGATAAAGCGGCAGTCTCCCAATTGCAGCAGCGCAGCTCCCAGGCCGCCAAGATGAACGCAGCCGTGTGCACCACCCAGAGGTGCGCCAGCGCGGGCTCGCAAGGCGCGCTGCCGCTCCCTGTTGCTTGCACAGCTGACAGCAAAAGTTCCCAACCCCTGCCGCAGCCTGGCGCGCACCCAGGCGCTCGCAGCCCGCCCNGCCCCTCGCCGCCACGCGCTGCCGGTGCGTGCGTCCCGTGATGCGGAGCTCAAGAAGATGCAGGAGTTCAAGGCGGGCCTGAACAAGCACCTTGAGGCCTCCAAGCGGCCCGGCGCCACGGGTGAGGCCCCAGGGCGTGCCTGCAAGCCCGCTGACGGGCAGCAGAGCGCGCAGCAGCCCGCATTGCAATCCGATGCGCCAGATCGTCGGATCGGGCCAGCCGCCAAGGGACCGCTGAGCTTGCCGGCGTTGCCGCCCGCCGGTGCCGCCGCCGCTGCTCACGCTCGCCCGCTCCCCGCTCCACCCCTCTGCCAGCTGCAGCCGCCGGCGATGCAGCGGCAGTGTCCACCGAGGCGCCAGCTGCCGGCAAGAAGCTGCAGGAGGTGCGGGACAAGTTTGCTGCTCGAGCGGCAGTGTTTTGGGGAGTGCACGCTGGCCGCTCGCAAGCACGCTCCTCGCCCTTACAGCACCCGCGCCTGCTGCTGATTCCCCGCCTTATGCTCAGCTGGCACCGCGCGCCTCCCAATCTTGTTGCTTGCAGGTCACCCAGGAAGACTTCTATGCCGTGATCAACGCCGCGGGCGACCGCCTGGTGGTGGTGGACTGCTACACCGACTGGTGGGTTTGAGGCCGCTTCATTTGCCGCGGCTGGCGTGCTGATAGTGCTGGTTGCTGTGGGCCCTGCTCGAGCACTTGGCTGTTATGCATTGCAGCAAAGCGGTTGTTCCAGCAGGCTGCTGCCCGGACCAATGCCGCCGCCGTGCTCAAGCCCTGGCGGCGTGCCACTGCATCCGCCGGGTGTGGCTGATCATGCTCGTTTTGTCTGTGCTCTACCTCCCTCCCCCGGCAGGTGCGGCCCCTGCAAGATGATCCTGCCCACGCTGCAGCAGTGGGCGGAGGAGCTGGAGGGGCGCTGCGACATCGTCAAGTTCAACTGCAACAAGGCAAACAAGGAGCTGGGCGTGAAGGTGGGCAGACCGACTGCGCTGCTGCCTTGGTTGCAGCGGCACTCTGATTGCGACAAGCATCGGGACTCTTCCTGCCGCTGGTGGGGCAGCTGGTCCGCGCTGGGTGCAAGTCGCGCTGCTTTTGGCGCTGCCTCGCCGCGCCCTGCGCTCACCTTGGTGGTTCGACTCCTGCCCCCCTGTCACAACTGCAGCTGGGCATCAAGGTGGCCCCCACCTTCCTGCTCTACAAGAACGGCGAGCAGGTGCGGGCCAAGGCCACAGCCTTTTACAGCCCGCGTTCGGCTGGGCTGCGGATTGCTCAGCGCAACGAATTGCTGGTACCCATGTGGTAATGCGAGCACTGGCATGCCTGCCCTGCCTGCTGAGCCCTGGCAGCCTCTTCCTTCTGCCCTGCCCGCCTGCTAGTTGAGCCGTGCACCCCGCTGCCCGCCCGCTTCTTGTGAGCAGGTTGCCATGATGACTGGCGCCAAGGCTGAGCAGCTGCGGGAGCTCATCGACAAGCACATGTGAAGCGGCTGCACCACCAGCTAGCTAGCTGCCCAGTGGGAGCTGGGCCAGGCTACTTGGACAGTAGCCCGGCTGCTCTGCCGGACATCAGCATGCACAGCCCATGGCAGCAACCACCGCACAGCGTGCAAGGCAGCTCTTTGCTTACAGCGCTTGGCGCGGCGCCCGCAGCCGCTTGCTCCCCTTGGTGTATTGGCCGGCGGCTGGCCGGCAGCAGCATGCTCTGCCTGCGGCAGCGCTGCAGCTGCTGGGGACAGCAGCCGCTGCCCGCCCTCCCCACCATCAATCCATCCATCCAGCCCCAACAATGAACGGCTCCCTTTCCCAGCCCAGTTTTCCATTTTCCCACCGTCTGAATATCCTGCCGCSGGCGGCGGCGGGGCACGCGGGGCCSGCAGCTGCCCAGCTGCTGCCTGGCCCGCCSCCCTGCTGCCGCCGCGCTTCGGCCTCGTATTATTTAAGGGCCGGCGGGCACACCCGCCTGCTGCGCCCCTTACCCTAGCCAGGAGAGCAACCCTTTCGTCTCGCATGCTCTTTCATCGCCCCTCCCTTCGTGCCAATGCATGCCTTCGACCTMACCTGAACTCGCCGGGCCTGTACTGTCCCGCTGTGCCGGTCCTGCCACGCAGGCCGCCTGCCCGCCCCCACCCGCCCCCATTTTTTGCTCCTCGTCGCTCCCATTCGGCATTTGATGGCAGCGCGGCGGTGCGGCTGCACCCGCACTGCACCGCCGCGCCGCGCCCCTCCCTCTCCCTCCCGTTTTCCTCTCCTGTTTTCACCCCAAGTCGACACGCCGAGAAGAGACCCGGATAGGCATAGGCACTGCCCCTCACCTGCCGCATTGTTTTCGCCAACCCACTGTGCTTCCCCAAAACTTGTTTGTTGTGTTGCCTGTACCCCCCACACCGCCCCTGTAACGACACGGAAGCAGCAGACAAAAGTGTGCTGCAAGCGAAGGTGGTGTGGCGCAATGATGCGTCAGGGAAGTGCGTAGTTGCAGCGGCAGGAGAGAGGATGCTGGTTATGCTGCAGGTATGACTGGTCATGCCTGGTTCTTCTGGCACAGAGCAACTACCATCCACCTCCCAAGGCAGCCCAATCAATGGTTACAGAAGGCTTCGCAGCATGGATTTTGCTAAAGTAAGAGCAGGGTACAAAAGAAATGCAGGCTGGCGGTATATAGCAATAGATGGCACAGCAGTTAAACATAGGCACTCAACACACTCCAAAGCGCTTACAGGGCAGCAGTAGCCACCACGGCAGTGCAGTTGCAGGCAGCGCTCGGTTCCCGCCAATCCAACACCAGCGGCACCCCAAGCGCTGCAGCCAGTGCGGGGCTGCCTGGCCAAAGCTCAGTGGCGCTTCTTCAGGCCGCTCCTCACACCTGTCACCCCGCCAGCGCGCCCGCGCTGCGTGCCGCCTGCCGCCGTGCCAGCTGAGCGGCATACAGGTTTGTGGGTGCCAGCGGTGCTGGCTCATAGAACCAAGACGGGCACATGCCGGCGGTGCTGCCCAGCGTGAGGCCAACCAGGTTGATGGAGGGCCCGAAGGAACAGTCCCCGGGCTTCTTGTCGCTCTTGTTGGGAGCCACGGGCTGGGCGCTGCAGGCAGAAGGGGTGGCGGGGGCACGGCAGTCAGGGCACTGGGTTAGGCAGATGAGCGCCACGGGCTGGGCGCTGCAGGCAAGGTGAGGTGGGTGCGGCGGGGCGGTGAGGGCACTGGGTTAGGCAGATGAGCGGCACGAGGTGCGCGGTGCCGCGGCGACGCTGCTACGGCAGGCGATGCCGGAGGGGTGGACTGAGCGCATCACCCAGCCGTAACTTGCGTACAATCAGTTGGCACTGCTGCCAGCATGCCACATGATCTCAGTGGTTCAGCTGCAACTCACGCTGTGATGCCCCACCATAGATCCCAGCCACAAATCAGCACTTCACGTTTACTATGCTGTATTAAAACTCACGCTGTGATGCCCCACCACGTTGAGAAGGCAACCGAGTTGGGCCCCGCCGACTTTGGCCCGCCCGACAGCAGCGCCTTGCTCCCCTTGCCCACACTGTGCAGTGGGTGGAGTGGGTGGTCAGTGAGTGCATGGGAGTGAAGAGGCCCAGGCAGGCAGGCGCACAGGTCTGCGGTCCAATCAGTAGCATCAGCACCAATAGCGGCAGCTCACTTGATGTTTGTGTACAGGGTCGGCCCCGCCAGGCCCCTGCAAACGAGGTGCACGACACGCCACATTATAAGGTGGAAAATGTCTCCTGATCCCTGCAACAGCACAACCTGCCCCCTGCCGGTAGCCCTGCTGCTGCCTGGTGACAGGTCACCCGAGCTGTGATGCAAGGTGTGCACACATGTGCTGTGCACACATGCTGCTGCAGGAGGCCGCTGAAGGGACACCCCCACCCACCTGTGCAGGTCCAGGTTGCCGTCGGAGCTGAGCCCGTTCATAAACACGCCAAACTGGCCGGCGAAGCCGGTGCCCACGTCGTGCTCCAGCGTCCCAATGAAGTCCCAGCCGTCAAAGAGAATGTCTTGCGCAAAGGCTGCACCGATGGGAACCATGGAACAAGGAAACCTCAGCGGCGGGCACCTTGTTGCCGGTGGGCCAGTGGTACAGGCAAGTTTTCCGCATACTGCACATCGTATGCGTGCCAGGCCTTTGCGACAACTCACAGTACACAAGGCCCCAGTGGCCGTCTGCATCGGTGGGCTGGTTGTGCGCATTCCTGCAGGCAGCAGAGGGGTACACCGATCGTCACAGGGTGCATGTGCGCTGCCCATGTGGAATAATGCATGCTGCCGCGCCCCTGCATACAGCCATCGGCTACTGCACAAGCAAGCGCCTGCGTGTACCAGCTGCTGCGGCAGCTTACGGGATGTTGTTGCCACGAGGGGCAGTGTAGCGGATGCGGATGTTGCGGATCGTGGCCTGGCTGACCATGTCTGCAGCGGGGCGGTGGAAAGGGAACAACTTTTTGGCGTACACAGCAACGGCGGGTCGGCGCAGCGGCAGCAGCGGCGGCCCAGAGCAAATCGTTTCAGCGCAGTAGCAGTATTGGGCTCTGGGCGTCATGCAGGGCGGCAGTCAGGCAGGCCAAGGGCAGCAGCCCTTCGGCGACAATCACAGCCCGTAGCCAGTGAGTCGGAGCAGCTTAGCAGTGTGGCCGGTTGACAGCAGCAGGCTTTTTCCACAGGCTTACAGTTGACCATGACTCCATTGTCCGGATTGATGAGCTCGATGTCCTTCGCCCAGCATCAATTGCAAGTTGGCAAGCTAACAACAACGAGAACAAAATACTCACAGTTGACCATGACACCATTGTCTGGATTTATGAGCTCGATGTCCTTCACCCAGCAGTTGCGCACGCCGTTCATCAGCTCCACCCCGCTCCAGCCCCGCTCCTGCAAACCAAAAATAAACAAGAGGTGGTGGGGGGAGTATGGGCTGACACAAATGTAGATGGCTTGCACGCCGTTCATCAGCTCCACGCCGCTCCAGCCCCGCTCCTGCACGCCATCAAAGTGTTAAAGAAACAAAACAAAAGATGGGCGGGGATAATCGCAGGCAGGCAGAAGTGGAGATGGCAGGCACCGTGCATCAGCTCAACCCCGCCCCACCCACGCTCCTGCAAGCGGGTTTTGGTCACAAAGTGAAAGCGTGCGCGGGGTGCGGCCAAGCAAGAGGGCTCTCTTGCATCACACGCCTTTTCCTGAAAATGGGCCAGGCCTAGTCATGCCACCTTTCCAAGACTGCAAGCCAGCATGGAATATGTTGGCCACATCATTCCTCACCAGGTGGTGCCCTGCGTAGAGCTCCCACTTGAAGCTGAAGGTNGAGNCCCCTCCACCCCCACTTCCTCCGTGGTGGCTGGCCGGCGGTAGAAAGCGGCGCGGCAGACGTCCGGGGCGATGGGGTAGGGCAGCGGGCGCTCCAGCGTGACACGCTGCAACCATTCAGAGGGAGGTGCAAATGACAGGTGAATAGGGGGGCTGGTGGGCGGTGATTTAGGGAAACACAGCCTGCGGAATCAATTGCAGTGAGCTTATTCTAGTCTAGTCTAGTCTAACAGCTTAGCGCCAGCCCCTGAGGGCCCAACTTCATGAGAGAATGAAATCAAGCACTCWTGAATGGTTAAAGGCATGCACCCGGCTTATTCTAGCCACGCAGCAGCACAGCCTGGCAACAGGCGGGTGGCGCCTGCGGCAGCAAGAAACCCGCACAGCACACGCAAGCGCCATAGAGTGATGCATCACGGGCCACCCACGTTGCCGACAATCTGCAGCACGCGCGGCGAGAAGCGCGTCCACGTCTTGCCGTTGAACTTTGGCGGCGGGTCCGCCTTGCCGTCAAACCTGCAGGTGAGGAGAAGTTACAGCTGAACCGACAGCTCACAAGCCATGGCTAATGGCCTGGCCGCCAACCTGCTACAGCGAGCAATGCACTGCAGCGCTGCTAGGGCAAAGCCCACAGCCGGAAAGGTGCGCTGCCCCGGCCTGCTCACATGGCCGAATTGAAGCGGCCGTTGATGTCGGTGAACCAGATGTCAAAAATCTCGCCCACGGTGAGGAAGGCGGGGTTGTTCACCTGCAGGCGCAGCCCAGAGAAGATTTTAGGTTTTAAATCTGGCTTCGCTTGCGATCCGCACTGCCCACCTCATCTAAGCGTGCCAGCCAATAGCCCTGTTACGGCAGTGCCTCACCGTGACTGTGTAGTCACCGCGATTTGCAACGCCCGTGATCTGTGCTACCTGCACCCCCTTCTGCGTCTTGCCGCTCACAGAGATGAAGGCGCCTGCGAGCAGGTGTATGGATTGCTTATGATTGGGAAACAAGTGATCAATCGGCTGGCGTGGCTGCCGCTGCTGCGTTGCAATGTTGCGAGTTGACAAAGCATGTGCAGCATCGCTGGTGATCGTCTGCACGGCCTCCATCAATCATCTACTAAGCAGCGTCCGCAGCAGCAGCAGCAGCATCCATGCCTCACTCGCCTGCATTCACGTAGCCGCCCCAGTCCGTGTCTTTGTTGGGGCCGTAGATGTCAGTCAGGCCTGTGGGTGGGCAGGCATGTTCAACAGGCTGCGGGTGAGACAGTGCCTGCAGAACAGTCAGGCAGCAGCTGCCGTGCCTGCACACATGCTGCTACTGCTGCTGCTATATACTAAGTGCAAAAGAAAGGGTGGAACGCAAAGCAAAAGGTGCTGCCGCTCACTCTTGGGCACTTGGAGCACGGTGGCGCCCATGCCCGCGCCCCGCAGCACCAGGCGCGACCGCTTGATGACCAGCTTTTCGGTGAGGGTGTAAGCGCCGGCCGAGATGGTGAGCACCAGATAAGCTGCAGTGACAGGCAGGAGGGTTGGGAAGGTCGAGTTAGCTTTTCAGTGAGGGTGTAGGCGCCATCCGGGATGGTGAGGACCGGATAGCCTGCGGCACAAACAGCAACAAGCAAAGTGGGAGGGAGGAAGGCCGGATCTGCTTACGGACCGCCGACACAGGCCATGCACAGGAAAGGTCCAACCTTTCTCCTGTAATCTCCTGCAATGCACCCACCGGTTCACACATGCCCATGCTCCAACACAAGCCACCGGCAACACTGCCCACCGTTGGGGTCCACAGGCTGGGCGTGCGCCCAAGCCAGTGCGTCCTGCAGCATCTGTGTGTCAGTGCCGCCCGCCCGCCGGAAGTCGAGCACGCTGCGGGTGGCCGGCGGCGTGGGCAGCGGCACGCCGCCCTGCCGATAGCCTGCAGGGAGCAGGGCAGGCGGGAGGGCAGGATGTGGACGGGCTCGCATCTCAATGCAGTGCTGACAGCTTAAGACTGCTCAAGGCTCGACACAGAAGCAGGATCATTGAAGTGCAACCGCGCGCCTGCCAGCCGGCGTGTACAGCTTGCCTGCAAAGCTGAAGTTGGGCAGTCGGCCCGCGGGGTTCCATGCCTCGCCGGCGGCGCCCCACAGCTTGCTGACTCCCGGTGCCGCCGCCGCAAGCGTTGGCGCCAGCATGAGGATGGCAGCCAGTGCCATGGATATTGTGGACATCCCCCTTTGTGGCGGCTGAGCTCATGGGGTGGCAGAGCGGGTGGGTGCATCTGTTGGATGGTGGCAGGCTCGCCAGCAGCAGCGGCGGTGGACGGCAGGGCAGCAGCGGCGGCAGTGCGGTCGCTCAGCGACATCCTCGCGGCTAGCCAAGCTAGCTAAGGCCGCTCACCCGCCGCGCCGCGCGCGCCATCCTCGGCAGTTCGCCGGCGCGCAGGCTAGTGCCCGTCCGAGGCTGTGGCTGAGCGGTGGGTTTGCGGCAGCGCGATGTATAGGTGTCACAGAACCGCAGATCTGGCCGGCAGCGGCGCGAACCCCAAGATGCCTGGGGCCGCTGGCGCAGCGCAGCGCGCCGCCCTGGGCGTCACTTCAACCGCCCCGATCAGGACTGTCACGGCACTGCCCGCACCTGCCACTGCCCGCTATGGTTGTGGGGCGTCGAGGGGCCCACTCTGCATGCTATCTGAACGTGGCCCATGTCAGGAGGTTACCAGCCGCACAAGCGCTCGCCCCACCAAGCGCATCCGCATCGGCAGCGTGCAGTCATGAAGCCAGCCAGCCATGGTGCTTCCTTGATCAATCAATCAATGTTATTTACAAAACAGTGCGGAGAGCTCGGTAATCGGCAACATGATGCGTGTGGGTGCAGCGGGGTTGGTGCACAATGGGTGCGTTCGTGGGGGCACGGGCGCGCGGCGGCGGCGGCGCGCTGTGGGGAGCGGGCAAATGGGCACAAGCAGGCAAAGCAGGTGCCGCAGAGCCCCTCAGGCGCGGGGAAAACCGGAGCGGGTCATGAAAGGGAACAACAAAGAATTGGGGGAGGGAGGGGGGAAGAAAGCACACTGGAACAGAGGCGGGGGCGCACTGTTGCGGGGACAAAAAAACAGGGGCGGCTCGGCCCGAGCTGGGCCAGCTAGGCGGTTTCGGTTCGGCCTGAGCGAGCTGCGCCTCACCACTTGGCCTCGCACTCCTCTGCAGGGACGGAGAGGGAGGCAGGGGAGGGTGGCAGGGTTGGGATGGGCACGTCCAGTGGGCACAGGCTCCGGCATGACGGGCGGAGGTGCAGCAACCACTGTCCCATGATCCCACATCACTTGCAACTGCAACGCAGCCGGCCGCACAACTGTGACCCAACAGGTTGCAAAATAGGCTCAAAATGGCGGCACAACAAGGAAGGGTACAGGCACAGGACTGCCGGGCGCAAACAGCGGACCCACCGGAGTTTGATGAGGTCGCAGGGGAAGAAACTGCGCAGCTGACGGCCAACTAAACGCAAGCCCGCAAGCTCTGACCAGTGAGTGGCAAAAGGAGGGCAGACAGCACCCACCAGGATTGCTCACCCGAGTGGATGAGGTCGCAGGGGAAGACGTCGCGCGGCTCGGGGTACAGCATCTGGTTCTTGCCGTCCAGGTACCTGCAAGTGGTTGGGAAAAGCATGTAAAGAGTCGGGGCCAGCGCGACTATGACTTGACGGCAGCGGTTGGCTGAACCCCCACAGCCCGAGCCACGGTCAGACATGTGCTGTTGTGCCACTGCCTGCAGCACAACTCCAGAGATCCTCCTGCCGCTGCACACAATCCAGATTGCCACCGAGGGCTGCTCACCGGTTGATCATCTTGCGGGTGGAGGGGTTGAAGCCGTCAGTGATGGTGATGCGGCGGCTGCGGGTGCGGGCGGTGTGCATCATGGTGCGTACGCGGCTGGCCAGCACCTGCTTGCGGGAAGTTGAGGTCAGTTTGGGGTTAGCGTGCGTGCTGTGTGCATGATGCGCTGCATGGGTGGCCAGCACCTTTGTGTGCCAGCATGCAGACACTTGAATCCCGCTGCAAATCGCTGCCAACCGCACCTTGCCCAGCTCCACGCCCCACTGGTCGAACGAGTTGACGTTCCAGATGAAGCCCTGTGTAGGTGCCAGAGAGTGGAGAAAATGACTGGGAAATACAAGTGGGGGTGTTTGGTCGAACGAGTTGACGTTCCAGATGAAGCCATGCCATGTGGCAAGTAGGCAGAGCACGTTGTTCAGATGGAGCATAGGCAGCAGAGGGCTAGAGTGTTATGCGGTGGCAACCTGGGGAAAGCGACATGGGGAAGAGCAAAGCAGCCCAGCTGCTTGGAAGCAAGTCAAAGACATAACTAAGCAACAGCTGCCCACCTGCGTGGCCACCCGGTTTTCGTACAGCGCCAGCAGCTGGCCCACGCGGAAGGGGCTCAGGCTGGGCAGCAGCAGCGAGGTGGAGGGGCGGTTGCCTGCGTGGGGAGAGAGCAACGGCCTTGAACAAGAGTCAACGCGGTGGCAGCAGGCAGCGGCAGCGGCGGCAAAACGAAGTAGACTTGTGGGTGGTAAATATGCAGCACGTGGCAAGCAAGGTGCAACAGGTCCAGGCGGTGAGGCAGGCACGCCATTAAATCAGCAAACCACAGACGTCTCCAGCACCACCCACCGGAGAAGGTCTTGTGGGGGATGAGGTACTCAGGCACGTTCTCCGCCCGCAGCGACACGCTGTCCTTGCCGATGGCAAGCGCATCCGCCTGCAGACAGGAAAGGTTGTTGGCGCGTTGGGGCACCAGCAGCAGGTTGCAGCAGCGACGCGCTGTCCTTGCCAATGGCAAAAGCATCCGCCTGCAGACATGAAAGGTAGTTGGCGCGTTGAGGCACCAGCAGCAGGTTGCAGCAGCGACACGCTGTCCTTGCCAATGGCAAGAGCGTCCGCCTGCACAACAAAGAAATAAGTTAGCTGAGTAAGCATACAAAGAGCACGCGGCATCGGGCTGTGCAGCAGTTCTATCGTTTGCAGCGAGGTTGGTGGTTCAGCTGCAAGATGACAGTCAGCGAACACAATTTCTCGCGTCCACTCCCACAACAAATGCACGATCCCAAGCACGCTGAAACCGCAACCAAACCCAGCCATAACCACACCTGCGCAAAGAAGTTGCACATCAGCTCGTCGTGGCTGGACACCATTGGTTCATTTCACTACATACAATGCACAGCCACCAGAAGTAGCCGACAGCAAGCCGAAACTACCAKTATGCAGAAACACACCTGCGCGAAGAAGTTGCACATCAGCTCGTCGTGGTTGGACACCAGCTCGCCCTTCAGGTACACGCTCTGCTGCGACTTGATGGTGCCGATGAACTCGCACGGCACCACGCGGCCCTGTGATTGGAATCAGTGGAGGAAAGGCATGATGTGAACAGCGTGGCAACATAAGAAGCACCCTGCTGCGACTTCAATGGTTAATGGTTCAGATTGACGAGCAACCTCGGACCCCTCAAACACCGGCTCATCACTGGGTCAAAACAAGGTCAAACCAAGGGACAGACACACTCAGTTGACCCCATGCCCACCTGGTGTATGAGCTGGTAGAACGAGTGCTGGCCGTTGGTGCCGGGCTCGCCAAAGTAGATCTCGCCCGCCTGGAGCATACACAGCAGTGCAGCAGAGGCAAACGGGGTTGAAAATGCGCACAGTAGTGTGGGTCTTGTGGAGGCGGGCTCGCCGAAGAGGATCTCGCCCGCCTGGAGCAGACGGACAATACAAGAGCAGGCAATACACAATGAGCTGGCAGGTGGCACAGTGCCCAGGGAAGCCCTGGCACGCCCCCTGGTCTCACACAAGCTCCCAGCCTCCAACAACAGCCGCAAGCCTGCCCAGCAGCCCACCTTGAAGGGCAGCGGCTCGCCCTCGATGGACACCTGCTTGCCCACCGACTCCATGGCCACCTGTGGTGGAGCAGTGGGAAAGACGGGGAAATTAAGGTCAGCCAGTGGCAAGAAGGGGCATGGCTGCTTGCCCAGCGACTCCATGGCCGCTTGTTGGGGATTGAGGAGAATAGGAACTCAAGGTCAGCACAGCTGGCTCCTTAGCTCCCAGGCTGCGCCGCCCAGCTTGCATCTGCTCCCTGAAAAGGAAGCTGCACCTGGGGCGGTGCTGTCTCAAGCTTTTGATTGATTGCTGTGCCGCACAATCCCAGCACCAGCCCCTGCCCCCTTGCCTGCTGGATGTGGGAGGGGAACTTGGACAGCGCCTGGCAGTAGGGCAGCACCGCCACGCTGCTGCGCCCCAGGAACGTGCTGTTCCAGATGCTGCACAAGAGCAGAGATAAATGAGACGTGTGTTTACTGGTGAGCGGGTGGGGCAGCCCCGAATTCCGCTGTTGCGGGCAGGCAACTATTGGTTTCAGCTGGAATGCACCTGATCAGGCCCATCAGCACGGAAATATTGCTTTGCAGCTGCTTCAGTCAATGCACATGCATCGAATGTGTCTTTCCAACCCATGCACGCGCACCTGATCAGGCCCATCAGCACGGGGATGTTCTCCTGGAAGGGTGCGTCCCGCCAGTGCACGTCGATGTCGTGCGCGCCGCGCAGAAACTCCTCGCACTTCTGCATCAGTTGAAGCAAATGGGCAGGCAACACGCGAAGTGAGTGGCAGTGAGAGCAGTGGGGGCAGGTGCCCAGTGCACATTGATGCCGTGTGTGCCGTGCAGCAACTACAGGCAAGGCTGCGCCCGCAAGTCAGCACCCCTACATCAACACACATCAACCTCGCCCCCAAAGCCGTACTGCCGCGCGTGCTGCAGGATGCCCACTGCTCTGGCATCCACAAGCAACCACCTGCCCAAGCAGCCAGTGAAAGAAAACAGCCCAAACTCGCCTCGAAGCCGTACTGCAGCGCGAGGGGCAGGATGCCCACAGCGGAGGTCACCGAGTAGCGGCCGCCCACCCAGTCCCAGAAGCCGAAAGCGTTCTGCAAAAGGATATTAGGGATATTAGTGAACACGCAGGTTGGTTAGACAGGGAGTCGCTGGCACGGAGGCTGCCCACCCAGTCCCACAAGCCAAAGGCGTTCTGCACTGGAAGGCAGGTAAGCGGATGCAGGCTCCGCCCTAGCATTCAGCCCGATCAGCCGTTGCTGAAAAGCCCACCTCGGGGTCGATGCCAAACTCCTTGACCAGCTTGAGGTTGGTGGACACAGCCACCATGTGCTTGGCCACAGCCTCCTGGCCCAGCTCCGCCGTCAGCCACGTGCTGCAGGTTAGAAAGGAAGATGGAAGCAGGAGACATACACACTGTGTGGTTGCAAGCTGGGGTCGCAGCGGTCTGTGTTTGGCCACTGACTCCTGGCCCAGCTCAGCATTGAAACAATAGGTGATCCGCATGCCCTGTGGCAGGTGAGCCGTGCTGCATGTGCGTGCATTGCCGCCAGCTCGCCGTGCATCTTTTGCACATGCCGAGCCTCACCGGACGGTACGCGCGTTGAGCATCGTTTCGGTGGTGGTGAAGGTCTTGGAGATGACGATCACCAGGGTGGTCTCTGCAAGGCAGGAAAGGTCAATGGGTACAGAAACGTAAAAACAAGCCTAACTTGGAGATGACGATCACCAGGGTGGTCTCTGCGGCACGAAGCAACCACAAACACGCAGACATGTGGGAAATCTATTGGCAGATAGGGAGGCAGGAAGAAACAATTGCAGCCAGGGCAGCTGCTCTGCTGTGCATACACCCGGTTGCAGGCCGTTTAAGCCATGCACCAGCTGCCAACAGCAGCAGCCGTCTGCAAAAGNCAGCACAACCATCGACAGCAAGAGCCGGTTGAAAAGGCAATGGCATCTGCACGCACCGGGGTTGAGGCCGTTGAGCGCCTTGGCCACATCCACGGGGTCCACATTGGCCAGGAAGCGCAGCTTCCTGCATTGAAGTGTTTAAGCAACACTGCCAAGTGAGACCGGGTTGCCAGCCAAGCCAATGGGCCTACAGTGGCCTCCACCAACATTGTTTGCTGGCAGCGTTGTTGTACAGCCCTGCCACGTGCCACCAAACGCACCTGCCGCTGGCGCGGTCCTTGCACTGCTCGTCAAACTGCATGGCGGTGTGCACGAAGAGCGGGCCCAGGTAGGAGCCGCCGATGCCAATGGCCACCTGCTCAAACGGAGGTTGGAAGCAAGTGGATTAGATAAAGCCAGATGGACATGTGTGTGTGCACAAACAGGGGGCCCAGGTAGGAGCCGCCGATGCAGATGGCCACCTGGAGAAGGGGGAGGCAGAAGGTGACTCAATCTGAATGTTGGCATGTGTGGAGTATTGGGGTGCACAGAGGAGCTGGCCCAGGTAGAGTCATGTGCCCTGCCCATCGGCCATTGCCAGCTCCCAGGCCGTCCTGGCAACTGCAGGGTTTGCGCTAACAACACCATCGATCAGCCACAAAAACCCACTCACCACATCCGTCAGCGGCTTGCCGGTGGCGCCCAGCCACTCGCCGCTGCGCACGCGCTCTGCGGCAAGGACAAGTGCACCGAAAACGGCTGATCAGCAGTGGCAAGTGAAGGGCATGAGGTGCTGACTGCTGCTGCTGCCGCTGCAAACAAGCGCTTTGCGCTTTGTGCACGTAAGCACGGGTATAACAAGCACGCACAGTGCTGCCAGCTGGCCTATATGGCATCTAACTGCTTGCAAACTTGTCTTTGCAACTCCTTACAAAGCGCACCCGAGAAGTCGCGGATCTTGTCCAGCACCTCCCACACGTCGGGGACCACGTTCTCGCCATCCACAAACACCTCCTGTTGAAGGGGGGTTGTTTCAAAGCCAGTCTAAGTTTTGCCTTCAATGCCATACTAGCAGACGGACCTGGCGCAGTGTGCTTGCGTATCGGGAGCCTCACACCAGCGGCATGCAGTATGAGGCACCGGCCCGCCACAGCAGCAAAGCGGCACAGCATGAGGCAGCGCCATGCCAGCACAGCACAGCAGGCAGCACAGCGGGCCCAGCGCACCGAGTCGCGCGGTGCGCGCAGCGCGGTGTGCAGCACAGCGCGGTCCTCGGTGTTGTTGATGTGCTCGCCTGCAGCAGAAGAGGTGAGAGTTACTGGTCAAAGCAGTGCATCTCGGATACAGCGGTGCTGCTTGGTTACAGCGGCAGGCTACGGTGGTCAAGGGGCGCCTGCAGCCGATGTGTGGCACTGCACTTGCACACATCCACCAGGGAAGCCATTCCCACAGCAGCGCACCCGCAAACATGGCGTTCATCTTGGTGCGCAGCTTGGCACGCTCCGCCAGGTTGAGCAGCAGCTGCGGGAGTGGGCAGCATTCATTAACATGAGGTCAGTTGAACCAACCGAGGTAATGCACCAGAGACGGCCCGTGGCCGTGGAAGCAGCAGCAGCCGCAGCAGCTGGGCATCAGCACTAGCTCGGTTCCTGCAGCAGCATGCGCCCAATGCACCCAGCAGGAGGCACGCACCTGCATGGTCGTCTCGTTGATGTTCTGGCGGCTGAAGTCCACGTACAGGCCGTTGTGCTCGTGAATGAGCGCATCGGTGCGCTCCTCGTCCATCAGCAGGTCCCGCAGGTGCCTGCGAGAAGTTCACATGGAAATCTGATCTTTAGCTGCTGGAGGGGCGGTTGCGCAACGATGAAGCAGCGCCAGTCTGCTCCTCGTCCAACAGCAGGTCGTGCAGGTGCCTGCAACAACAGCGACGCAGGAGTATTTCTCATTGGTTTCAGAGCCAGCAGGTGTAGGATGTGCAGCAGCATCGGTGCGCTCCTCGTCCAACAGCAGGTCGCGCAGGTGCCTGCACATGATGCTTGCAATGAAGCGCATGAGAGGCATTCAGCCATTCACCGCCCAACGCACAGTGGCAGGGTAGCACCCGCGCCCGCAGCAACATTCCGCACATGATGCACGCAGCTGAAAGAAAGCCGGCAGGCACAAATCAGCATTACAACAGCACCCATCTCCCAGCACCCATCAGCACCACCTCCCCAGCACCCACAGGCTCTCAATCTCCTTGGTGTGCTCCCGCAGCGCCATCCACTCGGGGCTGTAAGCAATGGGCAGCTTCTTGCCCGCGCCGCCCTGGCGGTAGGCGCTGCCCGGCCCATTCATGCTCTCGTGCGTGCGGTCGGTGTGGCCGATCTGCGCATAGGCGGCGCGCACGGGCGCCGCACCGCGCCGCGGCTGCCGCTGCTGCACCGGGCGCCTGCAGCGGGGGACCGGCAGTGTTGACCGGTGGACGGCGGCAGCGGCGGCGGCAGGGCTGCAGGGTGGGGTTTCGCTGCTGCATCCCGGCAGTGTTCCGCATTGTCAAACCCTGCAAGCAGGACACACCTGGCCCAGCCCAGGGAGCGGGACGGCCTCCCGACCGGCCACCACCTGGGCCCCAGCGCCCCGGCGCTTCGCAGCCCGCAATCGGCACTGCCCCATCCCCGGGCAGTGCGATCTGGGTGTCGGATGGGGCGCGGGGCCAGGGCCGGCAAGGGCACCGCGATAAGGGTCAGCGACGGCAAGCGCGCACCTGGCATTGAGGGCGGTGCCCGCAAAGCCGCTGAGGCAGGCCTGCATCCTGGCTGCTCCCCGGCTGCCGCCGAACCCGGTCGCTGGCCCTGAAGGACTCCCTGCGTCGACCACGCTCGCTGCGGCGCGGCACCGGCTGTGGGAATGCAGCAGAGGTGCGTAGCAAGCAATGTGGAGCGCGATCAGGGCGGCAGGGGCACTCGAGCCCCATCGCCGGCAGGCGCCACCCGTGCTCGCTGCCGCTGACGCAAGCGCTTTGCATCTTGCGGCGTTACATGCGGCTGGTGGGCCCTCAGGGCCCCGGGAAGCCGGCAGCCAGCCAATGAATGACACGCGGCAAGGCCAGATGGAGTACAAGCGGCGGAAAGGGGAGGTTGGTCTGCAGACCAGGCGCATGCCGAGCTGCCGCCGCCGCCGCACATGCCGTTGCAGCCGCCACTGCCGCTGCTGCATCTGCCTTCGGTCTGCTTTACCGCTTGACCCACTGGAAGGCCTTGCGCGCCTTCTTCAGGCCCGGCTTCTTGCGCTCCACAATGCGCGAGTCGCGCGTCAGCAGGCCTGAATGAATACAGAAGAGAGATGGGGGACGGCATAGGTGTCGAGACCAGCCCCAGCAGCTTGGTGGCGGCGCAGCACAGTGCACCTGGATGGCACAGTGACACGGGCACATGGGAAGCTGTAGTAATACAAGCACACTCTTGGTCTTGTGGAGCAGATGCAGCCCAGCGGCTCTGACAGGCCAGCCGGCGGACAGTGCATGATTGCGCCGACAAAATATCTATCCCAGCAGCATCGGCAGCCGTACTGAACAGCAAACAGCAGCATGGAGAACCAAAGCGCACCCTCCGTCTTCAGCAGCGGCCGCAGCTTGGGCTCCCAGTTTTGCAGCGCGCGCGCGATGCCGTGCCGCACCGCCTGCACAAATATGAGCAGAGCGAAATACATGCTCCGTCGGCTAAGAAGACAACTGTGATGCTGCTGGCAACGCATCCCTCTGCCACACTGCACTGGCACCATGACACCCCATGCGATCAAACCACTTGCAAGTATCGGCTGCAGATGAAGCGCACCTGGGACTGGCCCGTCTGGCCGCCGCCCCGCACCCGCACCATGACGTCCCACTTGCCCAGTGTGCCCGTGGCTGCGGCACGAGGGGCGAGGGAGACGATGTGAGATTAGACGGGAGCAGCCGCACGGTTGGAGGGGAGCCCTTGGGCTGGCCAGGAGGGCAGCCACACGCACAGGATGCCGCAGCCAAGCCGCCTCGGTCACAAGCAGCCTGAAGCTTGAGGCTCACCCAGAAATTGTGCCATAAATGCCTCCTGCGCGCCAGCTGCTTATAGAGCCAGCTGCACATGCCACACTGCACCAGCCATGTGCAAGGCCCTCACCCAGGAATGGCGCCATAATGTCGTTGCGGCGCATCAGGTCTGGGAAGTAGGCATCGTACGGCCGCTTGTTCACCATCAGGTGGCCTGGAATGGACATTTGCAGATGGGCGACAACGGTTGGGNCCGTGGAGAGCAATGCAGCAACAGCAGCAGGCACCGACAGAAGTCCCCCGGCAGCAGCAGGCAGCAGCGGCAGGCGGCGGCATGAGACAAAACAGCAGCAGGCGGCTCACCCGCGCCCTCCTTCAGCCAAACNTGCGCCACGNCTCGTCTTGCGTTTGCCCACACCAAAGGCAGCAGCAGCAGCAGCAGCANTCAGATCACCAGCACTCCCTCACCTGCGCCCTCCTTCAGCCAAACATGCGCCACGCTCGTCTTGCGCTTGCCCACACCAAAGGCGCGGCCGCTGACAGGGTCCAGCCGGCGCACCCACCGCGCTGCCGCCGCCTCCTGCATTGCATGGTCAAATGCAAGTGACTGATTGTCAGCACCTGCCCTGCTGCAAGACGTCCGCAGTTCTCCCCCAGCGACTCCCAACCAGCGCACCAAATTTCCAGCAAACTAATGCCAATGCCACGTGTGGACAACGCGGCAGGTTGTTTACCTTCAGCTGCTCCTCATGCCGGCGGCGCGCCTCGCGTGCCTCGTCATCCACATCGTAGCTGAGCAGGTCATCGAGGCTGGGGAACTCGTCGGTCTCAACTGGCAGCACCCCCTCGAAAATGTCCCATGCCGTGGACCAGTCGCCTGCAGCGCACAGACAGGTGCATGATCACACACGGGCAGGTGCGGCACAGCTGGCCTGCAGGCACCATGATCCAGCTGGCACAAGACCACCATGATGACATGGTGTCGATGGCATGAAACCAGCAGTGC
>JADXDR010000154.1:151939-164068 GCA_025026875.1 Chlorella ohadii
CAAGCGTTGCCGGCGGGCGGGTGCTGCCTTGGTGGCGGAAGAGCAGGCACAAGCAGGTAGGCGGGCAGGCCCGTTGTTTGGTGTGCAGGCAGGCTTGGTGGCGGGAAGACAGGCAGGCAGCAGGCGGGCGGGCAAGCAGGCAGGCGGGCAGGCAGGCAGGCGGGCAGGCAGGCATGTGTAGCGCGGTTGGAACAGCGGCCATGGGAGTGGCATCACAAGCCGCGCTGCGTACAGCGGTACCGCTGTACCGCAGTGCCGCCGCTGCTGCCGCTGCCAACGCTGCAGCCGCTGCTGTTGCACCGCTGCTGCCTCAGAAGACCACGGTGTCCAGCATGGCGCCCATGCACTGCACGATGTTGGCGCTCATCAGCTGCGCCACGCCGCCCTCCAGCCGCTTCTTGGCATCCATCTTGCCTGCAGGAGGGGAGCAGGCAGGCTTGACATAACAAGAAGAGCAGCTTCCTGGCAGACGCGCCTGCATCTGCAAGCCCAGCTGGCCACACCTGGCTGGCAGCCACGCTGCTGCCCGCACAATTGCAGCAGCGAGGAGCAAGATCCTGCACAACCGCAGCAGCAAACCAAAACTTGAGCGGCTGACTCGCCTGCCTTGGCCACCACACGGCGGTCCAGAGGGATTGCCTCCTCCTCAACCACAGCCTGGTCGTACTTGCCTGCAATGAACAAAGGCATTGGATTAGATTAATAAACAAAGGCGAGTGGCATCGCCACCACCACCGCCTGGTCGTACTTGCCTGCGGGTCGGAAGTGGGAAGGAGTGATCAAACAAATGAAATGCAGCAGGGTGTCGCAAGCAGGAGTGGAGCTGTATGCGTTCTTGTCCCGTCCTGGCTGCCCGCTGGCTGCCTGCGACACACTGGACAGTTTCTTGCACCCTCCACACGGCTGGCACAGGGTGCAAGGCTGCCACGCGTTCCACGTCCTAAACTCTGAAACATCTAATAATCAAAACTGACTGGACAGCTCCCTGATCTCCTCCACCAGCTTGGCGTTGGCCTTGGCGTGGTCCTCAAAATTGCGCAGGCTCAGGCCCTTGGTCCACGTGTGCTTCTGCAGCAATGTGAGGCAGGAGAGCAAACGATGAGGCGCCCATGACTATGCGGCATGCATCCAGCACAAGCATGGCTCCTCTAAATGTTGCAGCTACTGCGAAAAAGTGTCTGCAGGGTCCCTCAACAGGTGTTCCTCCACCAGCACCCAGCCACATGCAGCACCCACACAAGCCTGCACACTGCTCCACTGAATGGAGCAGCAGGCACCACAGCAGTTGCCTGCAGGTTGCCGAGCATGCGCTCCTCCAGCAGCTTGTTTGTGTGCGCAGAACCGACATTCAAAGCTTCGTGGCGAAGGGAAAATGTGCAAAAACAGCTTGCCTGCAGGTTGCCCAGCATGCGCTCCTCCAGCGGCGTCTTGCGGTAGTTGATGGCCAGGCTGTAGTAGTGCCGGTTCAGGCCGTGGATCAGTGCCTGTAAAAATGTTGATAGAGCAGCAGCCAGAGTGAGCCCATGCTCGGTGCAACAACATGCGAGGTTCATTGCTCATGCATTGCCGACTCTGCAAAGGCGTGTGCGTCTGCAAGCGACTGCCAGCCACGGCGAGCAGCAGCATGGCCCGGGTGGCAGAGTGCAGCCGCCACCAAGCTGCAGGGCACCCTCAGCTGCATGGGTGGTGGCTGGATGGAAGCTGCAAGGTCTGCCCACCTGGATGGACGGCTTGTTGAGGTGGCCCACATTCGATGTCGTCTGCCGCGGCTCCTGCCCAAGCATCATTGTCTGCGGGCTGCAAACAAGAAACGGAGAGGAAGGGTCGCTGGGCATGGATGCGACGCGCAAACAGGTAATGCCGACCGTGCAAGCGCAGCAGAACATTTACCAGCATGGCCAGCCCAAAAGCTGGTCAGCCGGCGGGCGCCATGCAAACTTGCAGCACTCTGCACCAGACCCTGAGCTACCAGCTGCCCTACAAGCCCACCCTCGCTTGCTGCCCATCCCACACCAAGAAGCACCTGATGCAGCGGAAGGCGTCAATGACCACCTTGCCCTTCACCGACTGAATGGGGTCCACCACCACTGCAGCCCAATGTGGATTAATGAATCAAGTTGCGAGGTGCAGCGGACAGCAGCCGGTGCAGAGGTGCAGCGGACAGCAGCCAGTGCAGCGCCAAGCCTGGGCATGCGCTGCGTCTAGCTGGCTCGCAGCAGCGGTGGAGTGTTCGCCCGCCGCTGCCTGCTGGCTCAACGCGCCTCGAAACCCTGCTGCGAAGTGCAACCCGGCATGCTGCTGCATGCCCACAAACTGTATTGAATGCTCACCCGCCACCGCTCGCTGGTTCAGCGCCTCGAAGCTCTGCTGCGTGTTTACGTCCACGCCCGACAGCCAGCAGCCAAAGCCGGGGTGGGAGTGGTACCAGCCCACCACCATTTCTGGCCTGCAACGTGCAGAAACAGATTGAACAGTTTGAAGCAGACTGTGGCAACCAGCAGCCAAGGAGCCAGCAGCAGCCAAAGCCGGCGTGGGAGTGGTACAAGCCCACCACCATCTCAGGCCTGCAGCAGCAGCAGTTTATAAACGGCGCAGGACCAGTCAGCAAGTGTCCACATACGCACAGGGCTGATCAGCAGGAACAGTGCCGCACCCCGGGTCTGCAGCCAGCACAGGGGAACGCATTGATCAGCGGCTGAGCTGCTTGGGCCGTGAAAGTCGAGCAGCAGCAGCTTGGCGGTCTCCGACCTGACGCATGGCAGCAGCAGTGCCTCACCTGCCCACTTGTTTGAGCATGTCCAGCATCTTTGTCTGGAACACGGGGTCCACCGCCTCCACGCTAACGCCCGTGCCGCTCTGTGGCATGGCAAACACGTCCACCACCTGCAGCCACAGCACATGGACAGAACTTGCGTGATGTTGCTTGCCACGCTGACCGGGCTGCAGCCAACATGGTGCCGCTTGGCGGCATCGCAAACACATGCACAGCCATGCAGCAGCTGCAAATTCGACACAGTTAGGGCAGGCGGGTTGCAGCATGCGGCACAATGAGCATTTTGACAACAAAGCAGCTGCTGGCCAACAGCAGCAGCATGGCGCAGGCGGCTGCGGCAGCAGCAACAGCAGGAGCAAGGCCAGGGCGCGGGCTGGAACGCATGTAGCCAGGGCAGCCAGCCGCACAAAAAAGCAGCAGCCAGAGGAAAGCAGAGCCCACCTTGACGGTGTACTCGTCCACAAACTCGCCCAGCATGAGGCCCATGACCTGCATTAGAGCCATGAAAACAAAAGGCGGTTTAGCAGCAGCATCGCGGCCACCAGTCAATGCCGCGAACCGACAGGCGGCGGAAAGACAGCGGCAGCGGCAGGCGGTGCAGCTCAGAGGCATTGTGGTGCCCGCCGCCGCACCTCCAGCGGCACGCCGGCGCGGCCGTGCTTGAGCATCTTGAGCAGGGCCAGGCTGGAGATGTAGATCTGCTCGCTGGTGTCCTGCTGCGGCGCGTCGCCCGCGCCCGCGCCGCCGCCCATGCCGCCCGCCCCCAGCATCCGCTGCAGGCGGTCCATGGCTGCCGCGGCGCCCTGCCTGGGGCACCTGGGTGCGAGGTTGGGCTGCGGGAGGGGCGGGGAGGCGGGAGGAGTGAGCCAGCAAGCAGAACGACGATCGAGGGCGGCTTTAGGACGCTGCCGCCGCTGCCAGCCACCCAGACCGGCGATCCAGCCCACCTGCTGCTGCGCGCTGGCCCTTGGGCTGCCGGCTGGCGGAGGAGCGGTGGCTGAGCAGACGCTGGAAGGCCTTGACTGCCTGTCGAGTGATTGGGCGGGTCACGATCTATCGGTCGGGAGGGAGCAGGGCGAGTTTGGCTCAGCTCCGGCATGGGGCTTGCAATGCCGCCTTGCTTCTGCTGTATTTCTAGCCCTCGTCAGCCCTACAGCCTCGCACATCGCTCCACATTCGCGTGGGATTGCCGGCCGGCACCCCCACTCTGTCCGTTGCGTTTCGGCCTGGGCGCGGGCAGAAAGAGCTGGAGTAGCGGCCCAATTATTCGAAGCAACGTCCATAAAGCGCAGTGAGATCGCTGGGCGGGCCGCCCGCGGCCCAACAGCACCGCCGCCGCCGCCGCCGCCAACCGAACCCTACCGACGCAGCTGAGCAAGTGTGAGCCTGTTTGCCTTTGCAGCTGTTCTGCACAGGCGACTCTGCATTGCAAGATAGCCTCTGCCAAGCAATGGCATGCGCTCCATGATTGCCATAGCAAGCGCTGCCCCATGCCAACCTGCACCCGCTCGCCGCCCATTGCTCAAATCCGGCCCCCCRRGCCGCAGCCGGCCGCCATGGAGTACGAAATCAACCTGGAGAACCTCATCCACATGAAGCGGGTGTTTGAGGTGCGCAGAACAGTAACAGCATTTCCATCCCTGGAGCAGCAGCCGTGACACCCGACACTGCTGACATGTCCCTCAGCTGCCACTATGCTGCCGCTCCACACGAAGCGCAAGCGCAAGCGCAGCCTGCAACCAACCTTCCGCGCCCAGCACCCACCTCCCGCTGCTGCCTCTACCCCCCAAAGCAGGAGGCGGACGAGGACGGCAGCGGGGAGCTGGACCCCGACGAGTTTTACGAGAAGCTGGGGCCGTACCTGGGGCAGTCGCTGTCGCAGGCAAAGGTGGGTGCTGGGCGCCGACGACGTGCATGCTGCAGCGGGGTGCACTTTGCAGGTCAAGCCATGCCAGCCTGCGGATGCATCTGGGTACAGGCTCCTACCGCGCCCGTGCACATCACACAACATGCAGGTGGCGCAGCTGTTCATGCGCATCGACGCCGACTGCGGCGGCACCATCGACTGGGAGGAGTTTGTCAACTACTTCTTCCTGCAGCGCGCCGCCAGCGGCGGCGGCGAGGGAAGCGCCGACTGGCGCCTGCACCTGCAGGTGGCTGGCGGGGCAGCAGGGCCTGGGAGTTGCTGATGAGCCAAGGAGTTGAGCTGGATGGGCCCTGCAGGATTTGCTGTGCCACATCGGATTTCTCCTGGTCACAACACAAGTGCCCGCCTAAATGCCAATCCAAATCCTGCTTCGTTCCTCCCGCAGGACCACTGGCGCAAGGAGTGGCACGGCGCGCGGCACAAGGAGCCAGCCGAGCGCGTGTACTGCTGCTCCGCCCCGCTGGACAGCTACGTGACCGCCGGGCGCGGCGGCCAGCTCAGGTGTGTAGCTGTGGAGGCTTGCGGCTGAGCTCCTTGCTTTCCCTCGGTGGTGCAGCTGCAGGCGGGGCTATGTGCATGTGCTGCAGGCTCAGCGTCCACCCGGCCGCTGGACCCCACAAGCTGACTCCTTTCCACCACATAGGGTGTGGGCCGGCGGCGACCTGGCGCCCCGCCAGACGCTGGCCAACGGCCCCGGCTGGGTCACCGACTGCCTGTTTGTGGACAGCCCCGCCTGGCGCAAGCTGGTGGTGGCGGCACAGGACCGCACGGTGGGTGCAGGCTGCTGGGAGATGTGGAGGTCTGCAGGCTGGGCTGCATGGCTGAGGGGGTGGGTGCTGGGCCGGGATTCTCAGGTTTGCAAGATGTCTGCACACCGGCTATGCTAGGCAGGGTGGCGTGGAGCAGCTGCAGGGCAGCCCGCTGCTGCAGAATAGCCCAGACAGCTGCTCCTCGTCTGTTCCTCATCCTCACCCTATTCCTAGAACCACCCCCCTGCCCCGCCTCAGCTCACCTTCTACGACCCGGTGCGCTCCTCCTTCGAGCTGTCCTCCCGCCTCACCTGCCCCGGCACCATGGGCCCGCCCCAGTGCCTGGCGGAGCTGCAGCGGGAGGCGGGGGCGCCGCCCGGTCTGGTGTGGGGAGACACAGGTGGGCGGGCAGCGATGTTCTGGGTGTGTGTGCTGTATTGGGACTGCAGCTGTGTGAGAGATAGCTTGGGAGCAGGGCGACGTCAAAGGCAGGCAAACAGGCAGGTCCGGTGCCTCCGCCTTGCGGGTCTGCTGCCGCTGTTCTGCCTGCAACATGCATTGCCCATCCCCTTTCCCTGCCATTTACTTCATGCCTGCACCCGCAACCTGCCCTGCAGAGGGGGCAGTCATGCTGCTCAAGTGCGAGCCGCCGCCGCTGCACAGCGACCGGCCCTTGGCGCCACGCAAAGATTACGAGGTGGGGCGCTCGCTGTGCCGGCCGTGCCATGCTGTGCTGTGCTGTGGAGTGCTGTGCTCTACAAATCAAAGGACCCTTACATGTCACCCCTGTGCGAATTGGGCAGCCCAGGATGCCGCAGCTTGCAATGGAGTGATATTGCTGCAGCTTGCCCAACGCCCGCCTGGCCCTTGTGGTGATGCAGGTGCTGCACAGCGGCCACTCCGACTGGGTCACGCGGGTGGAGCACATCCCAGGTGGGCTGGCGGAAATGGGCTAACATGTTCTGCTTGTGCAGCCCGTTTGCAGCAGGCAGCCAGGTGGCAGCAGTCGTGCAGCAGCGTGGTCCGCTCTCACGCGCATGCATAGCATGTTCATCGCCCAGTGCGCGTTTCCTCTCACCCCAACAACCCAGATGTGGGCCTGGTGTCGTCCAGCCTGGACGCCAGCCTGGCAATGGTGGACCTGGAGCGCCGCAAGCTGGTGGCCTCTGTGGCCCTGCACCGCAAGCCCGTGCGCACCTTTGGCTACTCCTCGGCCTTCTCGCTGGTGGCCAGGTGGGTGGCGGGCTGGGAGGGGAGTTGGGTCTGCTGGCTTCCTGTTGCTGGTGGCCAGGTGGCGCAGGGCCTGGCATTGCGCTGCGCGGCAGCACGTGCATCATGTTGCAAGCCCTGCTCGGGCAAGTGTTGGTCCTTGCACTTTGTCCCATCTTGCCCTGCAGCGGCGGCGTGGAGCGCAGCGTGCTGCTGTGGCAACCCAAGGGCAACGTGAACCGCAAGGTGCGCTGTACGGTAGTTTGCTATCGCCTCTGGACACAGTCGGCTGCTGCAGCCAGGTTTGGTCGATCTTTGTGCAGCGTGTGTGCAGCTGTGCAGCGTGTGTGCACCCTGAACAATGATGTGCATGCCCACACTGCTGCCATGCGTTTACAGGTTGGGGAGCTGGCGGGGCACTCTGCCGGCGTGAGCCAGCTGGTGGTGGCGGACGAGCAGAGCCAGGTGGGGGGCAGCGCTTGCCTGGAGGGCAGACAGGCTGATTGCAATACATGTGGAGTGCCAGCATCATGCTTTGAAGAGCGTGGCTGGAGTGCCCAAATCGCAGTGCCACTTGTTGTCCTCCCACAAAACAGTCAACTTGCTTTTCAAATGTCACAGAAGCTGTCGCATCTTTGGCTCCCCTCGTTGCCGCCAGGTCATCACGCTGAGCGACGACCACGTGGTGCGGGTGTGGGACCTGCGCAACCACAAGTGTGTGCAGGCGCTGGGCCGGCAGGGTGAGAGAGGGGCATGCAGGGTGGACGGGTTAGGGGCAGGCAGGGAATGCAGGGCGGGTTGGAAGCCATCTGGCTGGTCCAGGCACCTGCCATCAGCCTGCAGTCACACCAACATCTGGTGTGCGCCTGTGTGGCCCAGGCTGGCTCTTTCCAGCCCAGCATCCTAACCGGTCGCTGCCTGCCACCGCAGACTGGCTGCGCCCCGAGGACAGCAAGCCCTCGGCCATCGCGTACGACAGCTCCCGCCGCCGCCTGGTCTGGTGAGCCTGGCCCTGTGCCGACCCACAGGCCAGAACTTTGCAGGCTGCGCTGACTGCTGCACTCCCCCGCTCAGTTGTGCTTGGCATCTAGCTACCACGAGCGCTGCATTCCCACACCTGAAGCCCACTAACGCGTGGTTTTGTGTACCCCCTTTGCAACCCTGCAGCGCATCGCACCGCCCCGCTGTGCTGGCCCACCGCCCCGTGGAGGTGGACCGCACCCACGACTCGCGCCTGGTGGCCGCGCTGTACAACGTCACATTCTCAGGGGMGAGTGGGTGGGCGGGTAGGGGTCCTTGAANNNTAGGTGTAGGCCAGTTGTGCTGTTGTGCGGCCATAATCTAAGCAAATGTGCCATGGAAGCCCTGCCCATGCATCGCACCAGCCCCAGCCGCAGTCCGCCCTTTTTCTTATCAGTTGCTTGTTGTATGCTTGGCAACTKCATTTTCCAGGTGGTGTCTGGGGATGAGGGCGGCKCCATCGTGCTGTGGAACCTGGCTGATGGCCGCCGCGCTGGCGGCTTCTCCCTGCATGCCGCCCCTGCCTCAGCCGCTGGTGGTGCCACGCACGGGGGCGGTGCCACCTCACCCTCTGCTGCGGGCAAGAGCGGTGGCGAACATGGCGGCGAGCGGCTGACGGCCATGGCGTTCGATGCAGCGCAGCGGCGCCTGCTGACGGCCACCGATGCCGGGGGGCTGCGGGCCTACAACTTCAACAGCGGGTGAGCTGAGCGGAAGAAGGAGGCCCGCGTGGTTGCTGTTGTTATGCTTATGGCACCGCACATGCCTGCTCTCAACTTGAATGCGCAGACATGTCGCCTGCTGTGTAGCCGTCCAAAGCCTGCCTGTTGCCACACACATCTCACCAATCCTGCAGGGCTGTGCTGCGCGAGTTCCGGCAGGACGGCAGCCGGCGCGGCAGCCGGCAGCATGACGCCGGCAAGGAGATCACTGCGGTGGCCTTTGTGGCGGCGGCTGCACCACCGGTAGCAGCGCACCAGTATGCAGATGCAGCTATTGCTGAGGAGGAGGGTGAGGCTGAGGCGGCCGAGGCAAAGCTGGCGGCAGAGCAGCAGGAGGGCAGGGGGCAGCAGGCAGCAGAACAGCCACTCATGAATGTGGAAGCGGCGAGCAGCAGCGAGGGCTACTCTGAGCTGTCGGAGCATGCCCTGCTCAGCATGCAAGTACAGCGTGCCAGCCAGGCGCACGGGGCGGCAGCAGAGGCCTCTGCTGTAGGCAGCGAGAGCAGCGGCGGCAGCAGCGATGCTGCACCCAACCTGGTGCTCGCCTCCGGCTGGTGCCGCAGCCTGTGCATTTGGGAGGAGTGCGAGGAGCGTGTCTGTGACGCATGCCGGCGGCTGCCAGGCCATGCGGCGGATGTGCTGAGCCTGGCGCCGTTGGTTCCTCATGTGGCTGCCACGGGTGAGTGGGCAGTAGGGCAGGAGCAGTAGTGTCATGGCCAAGCGAGCAGTCATTATTGTCCACAGCATGCATGGTGTTATGCCTACAGACACGTGCGGAAAGCCATCCTGTCTGCCCCTGCTCCTCTGCCCCACAGGCGACTTTGAGGGCGAGGTGCGCGTGTGGCACCTGCCCACTGGCGCGTGCCTGGCCTCCTTCAGCTACGGCGGTGCCCAGTTTGAGCGTGCGGTGCGCAAGCTCTGCTGGCTTCCAGGCAGCAGTGGCAGCGACATCACAGCGTCCTGGCCGCTGCTGGTGGCTTGTGGTGAGGACGGCGGTATGCAGGTGTGGGCTGTGGAGCTGCCGGCAGGTGTTGTACACGGGAGCAACGCTGGCTGTGTGCCCGGCAGCCCGTCTGCTGCTGCGCCGGCGGAGCAGGGTGAGGCAGCAGCTGCGCCGCCGGCAGTGCCATGCCGCCTGCTGGCTCGGGTGGCGGCAGCGCACCGCCCCCAGGACTGCATCAGCGCAGCATGTGTGGACCAAGCGGCAGATGGTGGCACGCGCATCTGGACTGGGGACAGCAGCGGGCACGTGGCATTGTGGGACATCTCTGGACTGGCTGCTGCCGCAGCCTGCACAGACAGCAGCTCTGCTGCTCCGCTGGACGCAGCGCCTGCCGCTGCTGCTGCACCCGCTGTGCTGCGGCGGCTGGCGCACTGGCGTGCGGCCGAGGCAGCCATCGTCAGCTTGGACCCTCTGGCCCCTGGCAAGGGGCTGCTGCTGGTGGGCGCTCAGGACGCTTCGGTCACCGTGTGGACGCAGTCTGGCGGCCTGGTCGGCGTGTTTGGCAAGCACACCTGGGACCTGGATCAGCCCGCCACCTGGCAGGACCCGGATGCACTGTCGCCGCCGCCGCNTTCTNGCCCCTGGACAGCGGAGGCAGCGGNCTGACCCSACGGNAGCTGATTGCCAGCACGCCCCGGCGCAGNCAGCTGGGCGGTGCGGAGCGGCAGCCGAGCAGGNCGCTGTGCTGGGAAGCGGCGCCACCTCAGCGCGCCACCTGGGCGGCAGTGGGAGTGCGGCGGGCAGCGCCCTGCCGTCGGCCCGCAGCATGCGTGGCAGGGCAGAAGCTGGATCTGGAACTGAAATGGTTGATGCGCATGCTGAGCAGCGGCCTGCTGGCACCAGCATGCCCCCACCGCTGGAGGGCCTAGCTGAGGCGCTGTCCTGCCTGGCGCAGCTGCGCCTGCCCATTGCTGAGGAGCCCGGGGAGGGCAATGACAGCCTGGGAAAGACAGGCATGACCACTGCTGTTAGCATTGAAGCTGCCGCCCCGGCCGGCCAGCCAGACATGGGCACACCGCTTGCTGCTTCAGAGCAGGCAGGGGCATCAGCAGCCCCCAACCCCGCGGGAGCGCGCCTGGCGGCGCTGGCCGCTGAGGCGGCGGCTCGCAAGGCCGACCGCTGGGCCATCCCGGTGCATGTGCAGGCGCACTCGGCGCTGGCGCTGCAGCGCATGGAGGCTGTGCCGGTGGAGACAGGTGGGTGCTGAAAAGGGACGAGCGGCTCATGACACCGAATGCTGTACAGCACATGCGCACATTTGGTCTGCCCTGAGAATGCGCTTGCCTGCCCACCCCATCCAACTGACACACTTGCCGGCAGGGGTGATGCAGCACACTATGCAACTCATGCTTCGCCCGCCCTCTCCCGCCCTCTGGTGCAGCCGACATGTGGGCGGCAGTCAAGGCTTCCGGCAAAGTGGCTGGCTACAGTGGCGCAGCCGGACGGGAGGCTGCTGCACGTGCAGCCAGCCCCAGCCCGCCCAACGGCCGGCGCAGCAGCGCGGCAGCGCCCAGCCTGGCTGCCATTCTGGGCCGCTCTGCCACCGCCTTTGGGCGGCGCGCCACGCAGCCGCATGCGCCAGCACCGGGCCAGTGACGTGTGCAGGGTGGAACACTGTGACCTGTCTCTGCCGGTGGATGTAAAATATAAAGCGGTAGATTGAGCAGTGATTTTGAGCGGGGGGAAGATTGCCCATGGCCAGGCCGAGCGCTGGTGACGTGGCGGGCGGCTGATAGCCAGAACCCAAAGCTGCAGAGTTTCGTTGGCGGTGCAAGCACGTCACAGCAGCTTTTGCCAGCTCTCGAGGGGCTAAGCGGAACAGAGAAGCCCGGCTCTTGCTGGGCGGGTGAGCGCTGCTTCTGCAGGCTGGGAAGCCCACGAGGCACACCGAGGCACACCGTGTGTGGCACGACCTCTATCGAACCTAGCGCCGCCGCCGCACCTGCTGCCACCGTAGTTGCCGCTGCCACCGCCTGTGTGCCGCTTGCACCGCTGCCCCGATGCAGAATAGGATGGATAAAGCCCGTCGAGAATACCCGATTTCGTGGCAGCTCAGCAACAGCGGCTGGTGGTACAGGCTCATTGTAGAGGGCAGCTTCCAGTGGGGACACACATTCCACAGTGCGCGGTCTTTCATGTGACCGGCTGGCCGCCCGCCGTCCTGCCGACACTAACACCCACTGGCTCCAACTGTGCCCATGCAGCACTCGTGTTTGAGCGCATTGCTGGCAGGCCGCTCGATGGCGACGATGACTGGCTCACTGCACACGGCGTGCAGCTGGGCAAGCAGTACACCATGGAAGTGCGCCGAGTGATCACCGGCGGAGGCCCAACCCGGCGGGCTAACTTGCGGGTGCGACTCGGGAGGGCCTGTTTCAGGGGAACAGTCGCCTTGCAATTATGCCACACCCCCTATGCCATGCTGATACTTTCAAGCCTAAACGTTGACGCAGGGCGCTGAACTTTACGAGTGGCTGGTGGACCACGGTGCACAGCCTGGGGACATCGTGGCATTCAAGCAGCAGGACCAGCAGCTGTTAGTCCGGTGCATCAAAGTGGCCGCAGCGGATCTTACGGAGTTTCCGCCACTGACCTATGCTGATGCTTCTTATGTACGGCAGCGGCTTATGGCGGCCGGCGCATTAGGAGTTAATGGGACAATTGGGCAGCCTGAGCAGCAGCAGCCTGAGCAGCAGCAGCCTGAGCAGCAGCAGCCTGAGCAGCAG
>JADXDR010000154.1:164330-174361 GCA_025026875.1 Chlorella ohadii
TGAGCCCCAGCAGTCTCCAGAGCTTGGGCCTGCTGCTCCAAGTGCAGATGCTGCGGCGGCGGCTGCCGCTGTAGGCGGTGCATTGCAGGAGCTGGCAGTTGAGGCCGCCCCTGCTGTGCCCCCTGCCCCTGCCGCACCCGCGGCACCGGCGGCGGCTGCCGCCCCTGCCGCGCCTGCTGCACCTGCGGAGCCTGTGCCGGCGGTCGCGGCCACTGCGGCCGCAGCCGCTGCTGCTGTACAGGTAGCAGGCCAGGTTGGGCTTGCGGAGCTGCAGCAGAGGTTGGTGGCGCTGGCAGCACCGCGCAAGCAAAGGCGACTGGAGCAAGCACTGGCAGCGTTTGAGGTGGCTGCAGCAGGGCAGGCTGATGCCGGCGGCATGCTGCGCCCGCTGAGGCTGCTGGCGCTTGCAGGGCACGGCGGATCTGTGCTGCAGGTGCGGCGGGCCTTGCGTTATGCCCGTGCCACCGTTTGCTTGCAGCATGCTGCTTGGTGACCATGGTGAACAGGCGGCATTTGTAAAATGCGTGGCAGTACTGATGCATGCACTGCTGAGCTGTCTTCCAACTGCCAGCATCAGCATTCCGCCATTTTTCCCGCCCCTGTTCAACATGCAGGATATCATCAAGCAGTGGGCCACCCTGCCGCCAAGCTCCCAGGCAGCGGTGTTTGACACAGCACTGATCGCTGCTGCAGACGGCAGCTGGGCGGTCCTGGCGGATCAGCTGCAGCTGGCTCTGGATGTGGCTGGGCCCTGAAGCGGCACGGCTGGACTGTTGGCTGGTTGTGTGGGCCTTGCTTACTCATTTGCAAGTGCAATCCTCGTTTGCAAGTGCTGTGAACAACTACTAACGTAAAATCAATGGCAACAGATAGCAATACGATCTCCATACGGTTGCGAGGGAAGCTATTAGTTCCAGCAGGAAACAAGCAACAGCCGCACCAGCCTACACGCTGTCCTCTGCCGCCTTGCCCTCACTATCCGGCTTGCCTCCATTCTGCGCCGCCGCGCCGCTCAGCTGCAGCTGCTGCTGCTGCCCTTCTGGCTTGCCAGCTGTGATAGTCTCCCCCTCTTCATCTGCCACTTCTGGCACGCCTGCCTCCTGAAGCACGGCAGCCACCAGCTGCGCCTGCTGCAGCAGCACGATGCAGGCCGCTCGCGCGCTCTCGCTCACCGCAGCCGCCGCCGGTGGCAGGGAGCCATGCTCCGCATGGGCTGCCTGCACCAGCCGCTGGTAGGCCGCAGCAGCGGCGTCCAGCGCCGCTGCACTGTCGCGGGGTGGCGTGCCAGGTATGGTGGGCAGGTCCGGCATGCGGGGGGCCGCCTTGGCGGCAGGGCGGCGGAGGCACGGGGCACACACCGCCTTCTCCAGGTGCCAGCGCTGCATGCACACGCTGCGCAGCGTGCCGCGCAGGCGGGCCGCCAGCGCTGCGAAAGCGGCAGCCAGGGCAGCAGCCACCTCGTCAACAAGGTCCTGCGGAGAATTGGATGGGGTGGGCATCGAGGCATTTTGATGTGGAAGCCAGCCATCACATGCGTTGGGCAGGCCACATGTGTTGCTGCGTGAGTAAGGCTGGGGCGAAAAAAATGCTCAACATCCTGCCAAGCCCACGGTTGCTCCGCCAGGCATGCGGCCGCATGATCACCAGCATCAGCAACGCCCCAAATGCACGCTCCCAGCCAGCAGCCGCACCTCGAGGTGTTGCGGCAGCGGGTGGTAATCAGTGCCGGCCAGATTCTTGTGGGCCGCCTCCAGGACCGCGCTCAGGTGGACCGCCGTGGAGCCCACAGCCGCGGCTGCGTCCACCAGCGAACCAAAGGCGGCTGCGCTGAGCGGGCCAGGCAGGAGCTTCAGTTCCTGTGTGAGAGGAAGGGGCAGAGGGAAACAGGAGAGTTGGTTAAGTTGTGAGCTGAGGAGGCAAGGGGCAGAGGGAATCAGATTATGGGAATTACGGGCAGCAGCTTCAGCTCCTGTGTGAGAAGAAGGGATGGAGGGGATCAGGAGTACTTGGTTTCGAGGTGAGAGATGCCAGCTGCAGCATGTGGCGGCCAGCAGAGGGACCTGACCCCAGTTCCAAACGACTTCCGCAGCCTGTACCTTACACGAGCGCCACAGTACCCACAGTCTCACCACTGCCGTGGGACCCAGTAGGCTGTCCAGCCCAGCCGCCTTCTTGCGCTGCTCCCGCTGCAGCGCCGCCGTGCGCCGGCCGGCCGCCTTGCCCTTGCTGCCCGCCTTGCGCCTGCTGGCTCCGCTTGCATCGTCGATGCGGCCGCCCAGGCTGGCGCTGCTCACATTATCCTTGGCTTTCACGGCCGACTCATAAATGAGTGATACGCTGTCCTCCAGTGCAGCTGCCAGCCGCTCTGTGAGCTGGCGGCGAGCAAACACGGGGAACACCAGGACCTGGAACAGGACCGCGATGCCAAAGCCAAAGAGGATGGACAGCATGCGCTGGATGGCGGGCCACACCTGGCCCTGGCTGGCCCTGCATCGGGGTGAAGCAGGAGTGGAGTAGAGGGGTTTGGGGGTTTGGGGGCTCTTCGGCAGTCTGGTAGAAGGCTGCAGTGAACAAACAAGCAGGAGGTTGCCGGTCTGTGCTGCATGCGCAGGCGGGTTGGTGGCGACACCCTCCCGCTGGGCAGGACTTGGCACAGCGAACAGGTTTGCCTTCGCCAAGCAGCCCTCACCTCAGGCCGGGCACCCAGATGATGGGCATGGTGAAGACAGCCACCAGGTAGGCGTAGCTGTATGCCGGGTGCTGCACCTTCCACACCAGCAGCGCCGCGGCAAAGAGGGCCTGCGGATGTTGGGGAAGCGCGGCAATGAATGAAAACCATGGGTAAAAAAGGGGGAAAGACACGGCAATTATAGCTACAGTGCCGCTGCAAAGAGGGCCTGCAAAGGATGGGGAAGCGCAGCGAGGCGGTGAAACAATCGCACACGGGCAGCTGCTGGCAGCCGCTGTACAAAGCACACGGTGCCCGGCAGCACGGCGCTTCGCACCTGGACCACAGTGACCATCACAGCCATTTCCACAGACCCGTCTGCAGTCAGGGAGCAGCGACGGTGAGGCACACATAGGCATGTCAGACATACTGCAGTTCTGCTGGCCAGCAGTGCTGGGCAAGCCAGGCGGGGCGGCGAGTGCACAATGGCCTGAACCCAAGCACCAGCTGCCTCCATTCCGTGGCAACAGAGGCAGCCAGCTGCCTACACCGCACCCACCTGCCCACTCCTTGCCGCCCGCGGCTGCAAAGGCCAGATATAGCGCCGCAAGGCCCGCAAGGCCGCCTGCCAGCGTGCCCAGCACTCGATGGAAGGACTTGCGGATGCCACCTCCCATGGTCGGTTCCAGGGTCACCATTACCGAAATGATGACCCAGCTGCAGCAGAAACAGAGCAGGCCAGGAGCGTGGGCACAGGCAAACACGTTTTGCCAACAGCAAGGTCGGCGCCTGAGAGCTGCCACTGCATCGCGAACGATCAACACGGCACGGGTAGCAAGCCAGCACGAGGCGCAGCTGCTGGCGCCTGCCCTGCCAGTATCCGCATGCACGCGCAGCTGCCCCCAGGCCGGTTCAACTCACGTGCCGTTTGCGCCCCAGTGCGACCAGAGTGGGTCCACCACAGCAAAGAGGCAGGCGACCGCCACAGCCAGCGCGGCCTGCGGCGGGTGGGCGCATGCACATCAGAGACTGAGAAAACTGGGGCAGGGCATACATGTTGGGGGACGAAACCCACAGCGACCGCCACAGTCAGCAGCGGGCACATGCACTGATGGGAGGCTGAGCGAGCAGGGCCAGGGACCACAGCCACATTGGCTGAATCACTTTGAAACCAAACCAAATGGAGTCCCACCAGCCCGCTGTAGCTCACCTGCAGCGCCAGCCGGGCCTGGTCGGCAGTGAGCGGAGTGCAGGACGGCATTGCAGGCGCTCCGTATCTGGCTGCTAGAGGCGCTGGTGGCGGCCACTGAGCGGCGGCGGCGGCGGCAGCGGCGGTGGTGGTGGCCTGCTGCCAGTGCAGCTGCGCGGGTTCGTTGCGCTAACGAAGTGCTGCCTTTGTGAGGTACTCGTGAGTAGACGTTTAGGCCGCGGCTGTGGTCGAGTCGCACGAGGGCAAAAGCGGCGAGCGTGCAAGCGGCCCTTGCGCGCTCGCTTGCTTGATGGCAAGTCGCAAGTCCGAGGCGTGATAGCCAGACTGGCGAGGACGGTGCTGGCGTGCAATCAGGCTGGCGCCGCCCTGCTGCCGGCTTCGATATCTGGGCGGTACAACAGGCTGACCGTAAACCACAAACAGCTGCTTGCCTGCTGTTCCAAAACATGAGCAGTGGTCCAATGAGATCCCTCAGGCGGCCTAGCAGGTGCTGTTGCATTGTGGCAGCACAGCGATGCAATTAAAGGCAGACGGACACGCACAGCGAACGGCCAAACGCAAGAGCTATTGATAAATGAACCTAGAGCAGTAGACGGGCACGCCGTTGGCAGCTGTGCGGAGCGCAGCATAGCGCTGTGGTGGTGTGTGGCCGGTTGCAGTTTGGGCGCTGGACGCCGGCCGCCCTGCCTGCCCAACAGGCAGCAGAGCAAGCAGCAGCCACTCTGTGCTTTCCCGCTGGGCGGTCCCAAGCTGTTGTTCCTCAATTCTTCTTGTTCTTCTTCTTCTTGCTGCTCAGCGGGGCGCTGCCCGTGCTCTGGCTGCTCTCCCCCGCCTGCACACACAACCATACAGTCGGGCAGCAGTGCTGGAGAATGAGCGCTGACGAGCCGAGGGCAAGAAAGGCGAGAGCAGGGCAAGGCACGCCAGGCACGCATCCCGGCAAACCTGCCATAGCAAGCACTCCAGCAAAGCCGCTCATACAGAACTCGCCCGGCGAAGCGCACCTTGGGGCCGGCGCGGCGCAGGCCCAGCAGCGGCAGGCCAAACGTGACCAGCGGCACCAGCACGCCGGCATACACCTGGAGGGCGCGAGAGGTGGGGCAACATGAAGAGTCGGTGGGTTGCAGTGCAATCGTTGATTGCCAATTCAGCCTGTTTTCTGGTGGACGGGTGTGCTCTTGTAAAGCGGARCTGGCGCCTCCGCAAATCAGCTGATCCACAAGCTGGCCCCGGCCCAGCAGGGCGGAGCACGCAGGCAAGTACACACATCATATCGATTCGCCCTACTAAGCCCCAAGCAATCCCAGGCCCTCTCACCATGTAAGTGACGTAGGGGCGGCGCGCCAGCGGCGCCGTGTTGTTGTTCTTGCTGAGCAGGCTGTGGGGGGTTGGGGCGCAGCACAGCATGTCGGCGCCAAGCATGACGAGCAGTGGTTGGTTGGACATGCGGTTTCAAACAGCACAGAGACATTGAAGTGCCATGCTGTGGTTCGTATGCTTGTGCCCAACACCACACGAAGCCCGCCAACGCAGCCCCAGTGAAGCAGCCTTGGTACACAACAGGCAGGACTCACTTGATGAGCATGCCTTCAAGCTCGCCCTGCACCTGCTCCCACATTGCGCTGGCCTTGGCTGCGCCGGCCGCCAGAGTGGGGCGCACAGCCGCCAGCGCCTGCAGGGGGGATGAACAGAGCATGGCGTGGCACCTGGTTGAGCAATGGGCAACACACCATGCTACTCAACAAGCGCTTGCCAGTGGGCTTGGTAGCAGCCGCACTTCCTTGCCACATACCCTGGCATCCTTGTGTCACTTTTTCCAGTGCACTGCACCTCACCTCCGACTGCCACACGGCCTGAGCAGCGCGGCTCGCCGTGCCCCACGCCGCCGCCGCCGCTGCGCACGCTTGGCGCCACGCTGAGGCCACAGCGGCCTGGGCCTGGGGCCACTTGTCGCCCGCCTTGGCCTCGATCGCCTTGTTCAGCTGAGCGCCCTTCTCCTGCACGGATGGAACATGAAAACTAAATGCCCCTTTGAATCAGAAGAGGGTGGAGGCTGGCGGCCTTTGGTCAGCTGCGCGCCCTTCTCCTGCGCTGCAAATAGGTGCCGCATTTGAGCCTCAGAAGATGAGGTTGCACTGGGCACGCATCGCTTTGCAGCAAACAACCCACAGAAAGGACGCCCTCCAACGCCGCCCACCTTGGCCAGGCTGAGGCCGCGCTCCAGGGCGGGCTTGCCGTGCGACTGCCACAGCTGGCCCGCAGCCTTGCCGCCCTGCGGGAACAGGCACAACGAGGCGCAAAGCATGCCGATGCAGTTGGGGCACGGGTGCTTGTTGTAGGTACGCTAGGCAGGTGCCGAGCAGCGTTGCAGGGGCAGCTTGGAGCTGCTAGGGTTTGGGCAAGGAAGAGAAGAGCAGAAGCTGGTACACAGCAACACCGCAACTACACCAAGCCTGCAACAGCTCACCCCCGCTGCCCCACGCACCTCAGCCGCATATGCAGTTGCCTGGGCCACAGCGGGGCCGGCCGCAGCGCGCAGCGAAGCGGTCGCCTCCTCAGCCCAATAAGGCAGCCAAGCAGCCTGCAATGCGATTTGAAGTAATGTCAGTATGGAGGAACGTGCGTCACCAAGGAACTGGGCTTGCAGGCAGAACACCGCAGAGCTGGCAGGCAGCAGGCAATGCAAACATAGCAAACACAGTCTTGCCTTCAGACGCTCCAACTCCGCCAGCTGGGCACGGCTAGCGGACGCCTCGCCGCGCACCTGCAGCAGAAGGCGCAGGGAATGGCTGGGAGGGGCACGGAGCAGCATGCGCATGCATTGCAAACGGCTGGCCGCCATGAAGGAAACGCCGGCGCACGAATGCAACAGCGTATGAATGCAACAGCACACCAATGCAACAACAGCATGCAAATGCAACGGCGCTCACCCGGTCCAGCTCGTCGCGGGCCTTGGCCAGATCGGCATTACACAAAAGTACACAAATGCAACAGCATGCAAATGAAACAGCACTCACACGGTCCAGCTCGTCGCGGGCCTTGGCCAGATCGGCCTTCAGAGCAGCCTGGGAGGCCTCAGCCGCCTTCAGCTTGGCGGCAGCATCCTACAAGGGAGCAACAGGGCAGGATGGGAAGCAAATGAGATGCACGCATGCAATCGGTCCGCACCGGGCCGACAACCCTGGCTGGCCAGCGGCAGGCGGCGCACGGACGGCCGTGCCCACGTGGGCTGCTGCTGCGACCACTTTAGCCAACCACAGACTTCCAGGTAAAGGCAACACAATTCCAGCCAGGCAAAATAAATGTGCCCCTCAGCAGAGCTTGCCTCGGCCGCCTTCTTGAGAGAGCCCTCCAGCTTGCTCTTCCTGGCGGAGCAGCTGCCAGCCTCGTCCTTGGCCGCCTGCAGGCGCAGTGCAAGCAGCGTGCAAGTTACGCCATGAGATGCCTCAAGCACCTATGCTGAAGGCGGTCATGTTTGTGTCGCTCATGTTTCAGTGCCAATGCTGCGGACCGACACGCCTGCCCAGCACAGCTCTTCGCGTGCTACACCTGTATCCTCCCCCCACCTGCACAGCCGCCTTCAGCGCTGCCAGCTCCTTCTCTCCAGCTTCCAACTTAGCGGTCGCCTCGCTCAGCTTGCGCTCGCTGGCGGTCAGGCTGGCCTGTGCGGCGGCGGCCGAGGCCTGCAGCAGGCGGCACAGGCAGTCATGTTGCATGCCCTGTCGCTGAGTTAGCCCTGCCAACCCTGGCAGGGGGAGCAGCCGCGAGGGAAGACGAATAGTGGTGCTGCGTATGGTGGCAGCAGCGGCAGCACCCACCTTGGCTTCGTCGATGGCGGCGGCTGTGGGTGCTGCCTCCAGCTTGGCCTGCAGCTCCTTGAGCGACGCTGCACCCTTGGCTGCGGCCGCCTCAGCCTGCCAGGGCAGTGATGGGGCAAGAGCACAGCAGGCGGAGGGTCTGCAGGGCGCTGTGTCGTGCCCAACTTGGGCAGGCAAGGCAGCCGGCAGCTGAGCGGGGGACCCGCCTGCAGGCACGCCTGCGGGCCGCTTCCAAAGTGCTCAGCCGGCTCTGCTCTACAGCTGGGCAGATACAGTGCTGGAGGTTTGCCCATCGCCACCAACACGGTGGTCCCCTCACCTGCTCCAGCTTGCTCTTCAGTCCGCCCGCCTCCTTGGTGCAGCTCGCACTGCTGGCCTCAGCCGCCGCCAGCCGCTTCTCAACCGTCGACAGCTTGGAGCGCAGGTCGCCGCACTGCGAATGGGGTTGAGCATGCCTCCAGGGTGGGTGCGAGAAGGCAGCTACAGGCAACGGGAGAGGCTTGTGGCAGCGGCGGCAGGCGGCGGCAGCGGCAGCAGTGGGCGTGTACAGCGCAGGGCCTGATCGCGCCTCAACCCCGCCCTCCGTACCTCTCCGGCCTCCTGAGCGGCGGCCAGGCAGGCCGAGGCGCTCAGCAGCAGCGCCAAGACCGCGAGTGCCTTCATAGCGGCTGCAACCGATCCTCGCGCAGCTGTGATGCCGTCCTGGGCGGATGTACAGCCTGATCCACAGCCGTCAGCCGCGGTTCCGTGCAAAGCCGCGCTGGACCACCAACCAGTGGCCGCAGCACCGAGTCTGCTACCGATCGGCCGGCAGAGATCGACAAATCGAGGCAGGAGCAGCACTGCCAGTCGCTCTTGCGCCCTCCCGCTGCCCATGCAGGCGCCCATCTCAGGCTGTGTCAGCTGTCGCGGCCCAGCCGTGCCGGCGCAATCCCATTGAATTCCAGCAGTGCTCGACATCTGCCAGCAGCGCCCGCGCCGGCTATCATGCCCGTTTAGGCCCGACTGTCACCGCCCCCAAGCTGCCCAGAGGCCCGGGGCGCCATGGCGGACTGGCTCACGGGTCACTGGGTGCTCATCACCGCGGTGCACCCACGGGAGCGCGACGAGCTGGCCCGGCTGGTGGCGCAGGCGGGCGGCGAGAGCCAGACGGCCTTCTCCGTGAGGGACCCGCCCCACTTGGTCATCACCCGTTCCGTGCGGKCCCCCAAGTACCGCGCCSTGCKGCGTGCCCACCCCCACACGCCGGTGGTGACGCCCGAGTGGCTCGCCGCCAGCGCTCAGGTGAGTCCGCTGCAGCATGGTCCTTACACCTGCCAGACGATKGTGGCTTGGGGTTGAAGATTGCGTAATACGACTCAGCAACCCTGCATATGCTTGCTGCGGCGCCAGCACCCGCGGCAGCTGTCAACAGACGGGCCCGACAGCCGCTGCCTCCCCGCCTCCCGCCGGCCCCCACCCCTGCCACGCTGCACCCACCTGACCCCCACAGGCGGGCCGCCTGCTGCCCTATGCCGACTTCAAGGCCGGCCCATTCACCGGCCTGACCGTCTGCTTCTCGGGGCTGAGCGCCAGCACCAAGGCGACGCTTGCCGCACTCGTGGTGAGCGCCTTTGCATTTCGGCGTCTGAAACGCAACGGGCCGCGCTGCCGCTGCCCCGCACCCTTGCATGCCCTGCTGCCGCTGCTAGCACGCCGCCGAGTGATCCCTGGTTGCTGCACTGGACGTGCCTGCAGATCAAGAACGGCGGGCAGCACTCTCCGGCCCTGGACCGCAAGTGCACCCACCTGGTCACCAATTCCACCGACAGCGACAAGTACCGGTGCGCTGCTTGCTGCTGCTTTCTGTGCTGCTTTCTGTGCTGCTGTGCTTGCTGCTGTGCTGCTACGCTGCAGGTTTGTGGGGCTGGCGTCGTGTCTATGTGGGCAGGCTGCAGGGTGCGCGTCGCTTGGTGAGTGGTGGGTGCTGCCGCGGGAGTGTCGGGTGCCCCAGCAGGGCACCTTTTGCATGACTCAACGCACCGCTTGTGCTGCCCCCTCTCGATGCATGTGCCAAGCAGGAGGCTATTACAGTGCTGCCGCGCCAGGCGCCCTGTGCACAAAACGAACTCAGCCCTGCGGCGCTCCCTGCCCTGCCCACCGCCGCTTGCTGCAGGTTTGCCAAGACTGAGGGCATCACAGTGGTGACCACTCGCTGGGTGGACGCCAGCCTGGAAGCGGGGTGGTGTCAGGATGAGGCGCCTTTCTTCCTGGTGGCCGATGGCGGGGCGCCACGGGAGGGCGCCGGCGACAGCGCCGCCGCAGCGCTGCTGCCGCTGGCTGCAGGGGTGGAGCC
>JADXDR010000154.1:182813-210239 GCA_025026875.1 Chlorella ohadii
CCGCWGGYMCMGNSSCACNYCAGNCCRCTKCNGMARCSCWGCNNCSTCNAGCACCCGCCGCAGCCGCAGCGTGCCAGCCATGGCCGCCGCCGGCACGCTGCCGCTGCTGCTGCCGCTGCTGCTGCCAAGTGCCGCGGACGCTGCGACCGCTCTGCACCTCCCAGAGGTCAGCGGTTATTGGATGGCGCTGGGCCTGGGCGGCGCAGGCGTGGCCACCACCCTGCTGCTCACCAGCCGCTTCCTCGTCAGCTAGTGAGTTTCGGCGAGGGTGGATTGTTGCAGTCGCGACACATGCATGGCTGTAGGGATTTGGAGTGTCGTGCAGCAAACCCTCTCGGTGTGCCTCCTACTGGCTTCTAAGCATTTGATCCCAGAGTTGCCCTTGGTTCCGGCTTTCTTAGGCTTGGGAAAAAAGTGTCAATGGCATGGCAGTCCGATGCCAACCACTTTCCCTCAAATGCTTCATGTCTCCTGGCTAACTGCTCTCCAATCCCCTCTCTTACGCCCTGCAGCTTCCCGGGCCTGGAGAAGAAGGCCAAGGCGCGGCCCGCCGGCACGCTCTTCCGCCTGCTCACCGTGGCCGACCCGGTGCTGGACCCGGTAAGCAAACAGTAACCTGGCTGCGTATTGCTGCCCTGCTTGTTCCTTGCTTAATTTCATCCTGCCAGACTTGCCGCCTGCTCACCGTGGCCGACCCTGTGCCCGGTCAGGGAAGGGATGGCTGCTTTTCGGCGTACCATTTGTGCCGTCTGCTGCATTGGTGGTTGCTGTCCTACTCGCTGGTTGGTTCGACGCAATCCAGCGACCCTTTTGCTGCGGTCGCACAGCCATATGGCGCGGGCATGCACTCGCTAGCTACCTATTCAGGCCCAGCTGACAGCCGCTGTTGTCTGTCCTTTGCTCATCYCCTCTGCGTTGCAGATCACCAGAGGCTTCTTCCGCCAGGTCAGCAGTCAGCTCTTGTGTTGATTTACTGCACAGCTGGCTGATGGATGGCACTTGCTGGAGCAGCACTCGCCTGCCGCCGGGTGGTGCGCTCGCAGGTTCCACCGGCAGCACAGCAGCTGCCGCGGCCCTCGTGCACCATGCTGCTATTGCTGGCAGGTGTGCGCTGGCCTGTTCTGCAATGCTGTTGAGGCTGCCGTCACCCTTTGTGCCTCCCCTGCCTGCCCACAGACCCAGCAAGGAGATCTGAATTATGGAGCCATGGCGCTGCTGGCCCTGTCCTCCGGTGCGTGCTGCTCAGATCTGCCTTGCCTGGAAACCGTCGGATTTTGCCGACTTGTTTGCAGCTACACATGGAGCTCTCAAGGAGGCCTCAACGCCCAGTCGTCACCTGCCGATTCTGCGGATGCCCATCATGCCTGCTCATGAGGCCCTCTCTGTTGTGCCACACCTGCCCTTTGGAGCTGCCGCACTGTTGTTCTGGGCCACAGCTGAAGCAGCCGACTGCCCCGCCCCTGTGCCTGCAGCCCTGCTGACGTGCATTGTTGGGGATGGCGGTCTGCTGGTGGACCGCGTGCCCGATCTGGACACCCTGCAGGCAAGTTTAGTAGCGTATGGTGCACTGTGCTGCTGTGCTGTGCTGTGCCATGCGGAGCGGTCTGCTGGTGGGTCGCTGCCTGTGACCTGGACACCCTGCAGGTGAGAGTTGCGCTGTGCTGTGCTGTGTTGCTGTGACACGATGCTGTGCCATTCAGTGCCACGCTGAGCGGTCTGCTGGCCCAGCCGGACGGAGCAAGGTCCCCACTCCTGCTCACCTGGCCCTTATCAATGAATGGTCCCGCTGCTGGACCCTTCCTGCCCCTCCACGCAGTTCCTGCGCTACCTCTCCTACTTCCAGCACATGCAGCTGCTGCCGATGTGGGTGATCGTGGTGAGTGCACTGCTGGAGCATGCGGCCGCTCACAACGGGCAGAGAATGGAAAGAGAGATTGCTGCCACGGCACTGCATTACTACCAGCTGACCAAAAGGCCCTGAGCGCCGCGAAACGTGCCCTGTTGCGACAAGCTGCTTCTGAAGCAGCAGGAAGCACATGTGTCGCTGTTGTCGCCGCCGCGGCGGCGTGCGAGCTTGTGCAAGGCTGGCATGCTGATCCTGCTGATCTCTTTTTGTTCACATTGCGCAGGTCTTCCGCTTCTTCCTGCTGATCTGAGGTGGTCAGAAGCACACGTCTGGGGCACAACCGCCTGCCAGACCATCCACACGCCGCCGGCAGGTCCCCGCTGGCTCACTGCCAACCCCACCTGCCCACAAGGCCACCGACTGGGCAGCGCCGCGGGGCATGCACCTGTCAACCGAAGGCGCTCGGCCGCTGCCCTGCATTGAGCAGCTGCCTGTAATGCACGTCCCCAATGTCGGAACCCAACCCACTGCCGCGCCTCCGATGCACCAGTGACTGCGCTTCTTTCTAGCTACCCGCCTCCGGGGATACCCCGCCGCCCTTCCCATGCCGATGCTGCTGCGCCTCCCTACCCACCCATTACTGTTTCTTTCCAGCTGCCGAACCTTGCCCATGCCGATGCGATCCGATTGCCCCATGCTTGCGTACATACACACACTGCCTGCCTTGCTCAGCCATCCATCCTTCTGTGTGAATTTCCACCCAAGTGTTTCCATGCTTCCTTGCAAGTGCCTGCCCCTTTGCCGCTAGCTTCCAATCTTCATAGGTAGCGCCCCAGTGGCACAGACTTCTCCTGCCGCAATGCTCTGTGCGCCTGCCGACAGCACGCCACGTTGCAGCCACCCTTCATCTGTGCCCGCCACTCCCACCAGCCCCCCGCGCTTGCAGTGTGTGCTGCCCTCCTGAGATTTCTCTCCTCCCCTTCCCCTGTACTCTTGCCAACTTGCGTCCTGCCCACCCACCCGCGCCGATTGTACATTTGCCCTCCCAATTTTTCGCAGCCGCCTGCCCGCTGTGCTGTACTAAGCAACCCGGCCCCTGCTGCCATCTGATGTGATGCGCGCTCTTGCGCCGCCCCAATGCTGTACCACACCACCGCTGTAAATCTGCGCAGTCCAGGCATTTCGGTGCAAGGGAAGGGCCGCCGATTACACTGCACCTGGAGCGGCAACATCGGCATGCAGAGTGGTTGTGCTCGCACGGCAATATCTAGCTCTCAAGCCGCTCAAGGCTCCCACTCCTCTGCAAGCAGCGCCACCTTCAAATCTGAGTCCACACCCTTGCTCCKGCCCGCTGCCGCCGCCGCCGCTGTGGGCTCCTGTGCAACCGCCGGCATACAGACAGCCGGCGCAGGCAGCGGCGGCGGCAGCGCSGCTGCCGGCACATCCGGCCATACACGCTCGGCAGCGGCGGCGCAGTAAGCGGCATGCCGCGCCCGGGCGCGTGCGCGAGCCAGCCTGGCGGCCGCTCGCTCAGCCTCTTGCAGTACCTCCTGCCGGTACCGCCGCCAGCTCCAGGCGGCTTCTCCGGCAATCAGCACCACGGCGGCGCCGCCCTCGATCCACCACTGCATGGTGTATGTATGAGTCGGGCAGCAGAGTGGCCAGCAGAGTGGATCGCAGGCACTCGTAAGCCGAATGGCCGCGCAGAAATCAAGTTCGGCAGCACTTGCATGCATCCTTGAGAAAGCAGTGCAGCTCACCCGCCAGTGCCTCAGCCCCAGCCTCCCACACCTCCCGCCTTTCACACGTTTCACACAGTACATATCTTGCAATTCTCACCCGCCAGTGCCTCAGCCCAGGCCCGCCGAAGCGCTTGATGGCCCACCATCCCAGCGCCAGCAGCAGGGCGTCCCACATGGCGAAAAACACGCAGGCCATGCCCCAATTGTTGCGCAGGCGCAGCGGCTCGCGCTGCAGTTGGGGGAGATGGGTTGGCGGGGCGTAGGAGTGCGCGGCTGTTGGGTTCATGCAGCTGCAGCCGCACTGCAAACACAGCTGCTCTGAGAGCAGGCAGTTGAGACTGCCCAGCAGGGGCNGCGCTGGCCCATGCCAGGCAGGCTCAACTGCAGCTCCTCTCTTCCTGCTGCCTCTGCCCCTGCCGCTAACCAGCCCCTGCTGCCCCCACCTGCCATCCCGCCCCTGCTGCCCCTGCCTGCTAACCCGCCGTCTTTCCTGCCCAGCTCACCTCTGCACGCTCCCGCGCATCCGCCATCACATCATTCGGGATGAGCAGCACGGCCAGCATGAGCAGGGCTGGGGAAGCAAAGGAAGCATGGAGAAGGGACGCGTTGATGCTGGGCATGGTGGCAGAGCATCCGGGTGAGCCGCACAGCCAGCATGAGCAGGCTGGGGGAACAAATCACAGCAGGGAACGATGGGGATGGCCGACGAACACTGAGGCCAGCAGGGCAGGCAGGCTGTAAAAGCAGGTGCAGCCAGCAGGCTCCAGCGGCTCTTGCCCAAGGAAGGTGGCTCGCACCCGGCACAATGATGAGGTCATCCAACAGGCCGATGACAGGGATGATGTCCTGCAAAAGTAGGATAATCCCATACAACTGAGTAGTTTGCTAGTAAGCCTGCTTGGCTGCGTCGCGCATCTGTCTAGGCTCAGGGCTGACTCGTGCCGCATGTGTAGGTGGGCGCCCACACGCCTCCCGAGGCACAGCTGCATGCACATGTGGCGCCGCTACACCAGCCTGAACCACCCACTGCCCCCGCACCGGCAGTAGGTCCAGCGGGCTCAGCAGGTAGGCAATGGTGAGCAGGGCCAGCAGGCGGGGCAGGAAGCCCACCCGAGGGTCCTGTATTGTGGGCAGGTGGGCAGGCAGATGGCCAAGCAGGTTGGTCAAGCAGGTGCAACTTGCAGGGCCAGCAATTGCTGGAGGCCAGCTCAGGCTACATGAGGTGCCCAAACCTGCAAGCTCTTGCACCACCAGCCAGCAGTCACCTCACCTGTACAGCATAGTTGAGCGCCTTCACTTCTCGCTTCAGCTTGTGCAGGGCCGACTTGAGCCCAGCCAGCCACCCGCCGCCGGTGGAAGCAGTGGCGGTTATGCTGGAGGGGTCGGTCGAAGGGTAGGAGGGCGTGCGAGGCAGCCCAGGCCCCGCCCTGCTCCAGCTGGCGCCGTCATGATGACGGTCATCCTGGGGGCTGTCAAGCATGCCGTGCCAGTGAGGGTCAGCGTTGAAGGCTGCGGCTGGTGTGGCAGGAGCTGCTGCCTCGCCGCCGGACGGGGGAGCCGCAAGCAGCCGCAGCGGCGGAGAGCGGGSCYGAGGSGAGCCGCYCCCGCCGCATACGCAGACGTCCCGCGCTGCGCCCGTCTCAACATCCTCCAAGGCGCCGCCAGCTGCGCAGCCGGTCGTGGCAGGGCGCCGGCCCGGGACCAAGCWCGGAGTTGCGGCGTGCATAGCGCCTCCTCAGGCTTGTGACATCAAGAGCGCTGCTGATCGAGTGGTTGCAGCAATGTCGGGGTTGGGTCCGAGGCCTCATTGTCGTCGACTCCGCTAGGGTTTTGACTGGGCTTCAACCGGTGGCGGCGGCGAGGTCAATCATGATGGCAAGCAGGTCCGATCAGGTGGAGGGCATCATGTGTTGCATCCATGTCGTTGAGCTCCAGACGCAACAAAACTGCTGAAGCGCAGATGCGCCATGATGGCACCGCCATCATTCGCCATTGCAGCAGCCGTCCGGCTGGCCGCCGCCGCCGCTCTGCGACACACCTCACTTCAACGACGTAGGGTAGGGATTGTGCAAACCGCCCGGAAGCGCAGTCATGTTTGTGTCACGTAAATCAGCGTCTTGCTTGCCGAATGCTGTTGCTGGGCTGCGTTGCCGCCACACGTGCGGGCCTGCCCCATGCGGCGCCACATGCGAGGGTGCCATGCCCCTTCCTGCCACCGCGTCGATGCCTCCTCGTCTATCGACGATTGATATAGAGCGATCCCACAGGCGGCAGCGCTTGTAACGCCCTCTGCGGCCCGCGGGCAAACCCAAGGGCGCAGCCCGCCTTCTGCAGCGCCCGCCCCACACCGCGTTGTGGCGCCCCCTCGAAGCCCACTGCGCGCCAGCGTAGCCCAGGCCATGGCGAGGCGGCTAGCGGCGCTGCTGCTGCCGCTCCTGGCGGCAGCGGCGGTGCAGGCGGCGGCGGTGCGTGTTGGGCGTGAAGTCAGGCTCCCTCAAGCTGTGCTGCACTGTGTGATGGCGCACTTGTGGTCTGACTCCTCAGCTAACTGCTTGGGGAAGCCCCAGCCACCTCACTCCCACCATCCTTGCTCCCTACCACCTCCCACCCCGCAGGGCTCCCCCGCCTGCCGTACCTACACCAGCAAGGGCCTGATCCAACCCGCCACCGGCTCCCTGCAAGACGTCATCGTGGTGCAGGCGAGCCAATAGCGCAGCGCCTGTGCAGCGTGAATGCTTGCAAGCATGTCAGGGAGGGAGGGCGCAGCGTCCATGGCGGCAGCGGCCTGTGGCGCCTTGCGCACACCGCCGCTCCATATCGGGTGTCTCGTCTGCCTCACGATGCCCGCGGACTTCACTTGCTTGCACCTACCTCCCTGCTATACAGGACGCGTTCTTTGTGAACGATGCATCGGTGACGCTGGACGTGGCACACCGCCGCATCGGCGCACTCAAGGCAAGGGCAGGGCAAGGAGCAATCATCACTGGTGGCAGGGCTGATCAGACGTGTTGCGTGGGAGATAGGTGCCGCGGCATGGCAGCCTGCAGCTCTCCCTTTGGCTACCCTGGCTGTTCTTTTACACCTCATGCTCAGCGGGATGGGGTGGCTGGGCTGTCTTGCCTGCCCACAGGATGCACAGCAGCCCAGTCCCCTGACACTTGACCCCGGCCTCCTTTGAACCCTCGCCAAACAGATTTCCCTGGGCGCGGCCCCCTTCTCCAACTCTGGAGCCCCCGCCACCGCCCACCCCACCATCATTCTCAAGACGCACGGCCAGGGCAGGCAAGCAACTTGCTGGGTTTGGGAGCATCTGTGCTGCTGGGTTGCAGGGCAGAGCCACCTGTGGCTGCTGGTCTCCCTGCCGCTCGGCCGCCCCACATCCTGCCTCCATGTGGTCCGCGCAAGTGAGCCCTTCTTGTCGGCGGGATCGCGCTACTTGCAGCGCTGCCGCTTGCTGCGCCGGCATGTTGTGAAACCCAAGTGCTGGCAGGCACAACGTCCCAGCGAACGTAACTGCCGCCGGCTTGTGCCGCCCATTCGGTGCAGGCGGGGCGACAACCTGTACCGCACCACGTTCAATGACAACGCGGCGACTACATTCCCCATCAATGCGGTGAGTACAGCTGCCTGGTAGCGTAGTCCCCTCCAGCCGCTGTGCTGCTGTGGCTGCTGGCCCTGTGGCTGCTGGCCCTGCTGTGCTTTTTCGCAGCTTGTTCAGCAGTGCCCTCCCTGCGCGGTTGCCAACACTGGCACCTTGCCTGCGGCCGTCCGCCTCTCCCGCCCCGGCTGCCCCCGTGGCACTCTGCTGCTGAGTTGCTGCTGATTCAAAGCAACGATTCCCTTTGTCGTCCTCGCCGTTTGCACCCAACACCACGGCCGCATGTCATCCCAACCCCCGTGCAGAGCTTTGCGCCCTTTACGGGCACCTGGCGCCCCGTGCAGCGCATGAGCTTCCTGTTTGATGGCACCCAGACCAGTGAGTTTTCTTGGGAGGCGCTATACAGTGCACCTGAACAGCGGTGGGGCGTCCGCGGAGAGTTTCTTGCTGTGTGGCGCAGAGTTTCAGACACACATCCGGGCGTTCTGCCCCTCTGACGCCCATCACTGCCAACTTTGTGCTGCAGCCGCCGGGTCGGGTGGCAGCCAGGGCCTGTGGACGCTGACCGTCGCTGACGTGGCGCCCAACAACACCCTGTGAGGCTGCCCTGCTTTGTGGCCTCTGGAATGCATGTTTGCAGTCGGCTGGTGTGCTGCGCCTGCTGCGTCGTTATGCCGCGGGATCCACTTCAGCAGCCCAGCTGCCTTCAAGCTACACCGCCAGACTACTTGCGTGCTTGCTGCCTGGCCACTCAATTGTTTCTGCAGGCGCGACATCCACCTCAACGGCTGGACCCTGGTACTGTGCGAGGCCGCCAACAGCGCACCTTCTGGCCCCAACCCCTCCCCCTCTCCCGCTGTCGACGGCGACATGTCGAGCGGTGCCACCGCCTCGCCCTCGCCTGCTCCTGTGCCCCCTGTTGTTGCCTCCAATGGCCCGCCTGAGCCGACTGGTACCGGCACTGGTGCTGGTACCGGCAGCGGTACTGTGGGCACCCCCGGCCGCGGCAGCAGGTGGGCTGCGGCGAGCAGAGGGGTGGGAATGTGGGCCTTGCTTTGCATGCCTTGCATGCCTCACCAACACACGCCATACCTGGCTGCTCACCCGCCCCGCCCTGCCCCACTCTCCCCTGCTATTGCAGCATTTTTGGCTGGCAGGTGGTCTACAAGAATCAACCCCCCGGTGCCGCCGCCCCCGTGCCTTCTCCCCCTGCCGCCGGCACCGGCATTGGCACCGGCTCTGCGCTGGGCCCCGTGCTGCAGCCCTGGCAGCAGCTGCTGCAGCAGCGGCCGGTGCTGACAATGATGGAGCAGAATATCGCTGCCATCGCCTCGGGCGTAGGTGGGTTGGCTGCATGCTGTGGGTTGGGCCACACGGTGGTAATGTGGCTGTGTGCATTCTGCTGTGCTGACGGCGGCAGGCTGGGTTCACTTTGTGCACTGCACCGCTGTCCGCCAATGCCCACCTGAGCTGAGCCCGCCTGCCTGCCACATTGCCCCGCGCCTGCTGCAGGCGGCAACTGCGATGAGGCATGTGCGGCAGCTAAACAGAAGCTGTGGCGTGCCGGTGAGGCGGGGCGTGCTGTGCTGTGCTGTGCATGCTGTGCCTGGCTTGCATGATTGCTCTAACATCCGCAAGTTTCTGCTACTTATTCCAAACCTGCCCTCATCCGCCCGGACCGCCACAAATCTCTTGGCCCCCATGCTTCTCTATTCCGCCCTCCATGACTTGCAGCCGTGTTTGGCCTGTACTTCCACGCCCTAGCGGAGCACCGCCACCACAAGCGCCACCCCGACGAGCCCTCCCTCACGCACGCCTGGCTGCAGCGCATGCAGGACTTCCTGCCTGGGGTGAGTCGGGGAGAAGCACGGCAATTTGTGCAAAGCTGGCTGCTTGCACGCCGGCCCGGCGGTTGCACTCCAGCTGCAGCGCATGCAGACATTTCATGTGCGGGATTGGGGTGTGGCAGTCGGGCAGTCAAGCTGCATGCCTGTTCTCGCTGGCCATGCCTATTCTCGCTTCTCACCTTCAGCAATCACCCATTGCTGCTCCTGCAGGACAACCAGCGCCTGGCCAAGCTGCAGGCGTGGCTGGAGGAGCGGCACGTGGAGATGCGGGGCCTGGGCGACTGGCTGCGCTCGCACCTGCAGCTGCCCGAGGGCGGCGCTCTGCACATCACCCTGCCCAACATCCAGCTCGGTGCGTTATTGTGTTACCTGTTCTTCAGACAGCTACATTCGGTTATCTGCGGGACACCCGGCTGCTTGCCTGCAGCACCTGGCTGCGAGGCGACACCCCGCCCCTGCCTGCTCCGTTCTGCCGCAGGCGGCGGCGACGGGGCGGCCCGCTTGCAGGCCGCCCTTGCATCTGGCGGCGAGCGCATGAAGGTGAGAGACACTATTGTTTTGTCTACTTGCTCGAAACCATCCATTCTGTGTCCACTGTATGTTGTGGTCGGGTGTGTGTTGCCGCCACTCCGGCCCATTCCCACCAGCCTGGCCCCCGTAACAATGAGGCCTTGTTGGTTGCACGTCCAACTTGCCCACCCACACCCTCCCTTTCCAGGCCATCATGGGCGTGTTTGCCGCCGCTGGCGACGGCCTGGGCAGCCTGGCCAAGGGCCTTGCCTCCTCCCAGGTACGCTGGCTGGCTGGTGCGCTGCATGTATGCTTGGATGGCGCGCTGGCTGGCTATGCGGTCAGGTATAAACATATCTGTTGTACGGCTGCATCAACTTGAGCAAGTCTCTTTCTCCCTGCCCTCCTCCCTCCCCTCCCACAGGTCAACACCGCCAAGCAGCTGGCGTCCGTGGTGGGCTCCAACTGGCAGCAGTGGCAGCAGGCCATGGGCACCAATGCCGGCGCACTGGCCAGCATGTTTGCTCAGGGAGCGGATGCACTGGCTGCCGCCGCTGTGGGCGGCATCGACCGCCTCAGCGACGTGGCGGGCAGCATCGACAGCCGCGGCGAGGCGGTGCACGCGGTGAGCCTGCTGCATCTGAGCCTGCTGCTCTCCTTGTTGCGTGGAGGCTCATTGCGACTCAAGCTGTGATGAGGGAGGTTGGGACGGCAGGCGGCGCGGCTGTGGCACACCGTCAGGCTGGAGACCTTGCACGCTTGCCGGCATCTGTGGCGCTGCTGCGTGCGGAACAGCATTGGTGGTTGAAATCATCCCATCCCTGCCGCCGCTTCTCCCACCCTCTCGCCGCAGTCCCCAAAAGGGCCAGCCTGTCTGAAATGTGCGCTGTGGTTGATCCTTCTGCCCCTCCCCCAATCCATGCACTGCAGTTCCTGAACAGCATGAAGGGCCAGTCGATCGACCAAGTGACGCAGCAGAGCCTGAGCGAGATCGCCAGCCAGCTGGGCGAGCTCTTCAACCAGTAGAGGCCTCTATGGGGGGCAAGTTGATCGCCGGCCAGCTGGAGTTGAGGGCAGCCATGGGACGGCACCACTGGCTGGAGCGGACGTCGCCGCTGGGCACAGCCGGCAGCTGGCTGGCTGGCGTCGGCATCAGCCAGTTGGCCTGGACGTTTGGGTAGCACGGCTGGCTCGAGGAGAAGTCAGCCAGTGATCTTTCAGACAGCGGGCTGCAGCGGACGAGTTGATGCGCGGCGCGCCCCTACCACTGTTTTCTACCCGCACGCAAGCAAACTCTCAAGACACACACCAATAACTCTGCCTCCACTATTTCCATCCATCCGACTTGCGCCGCACATTTCTTGCCAGGCGTCCCTCGGCGCATGCCTGACAGTTGGCCCCTCTCAGATTTAGCATGGCGGCTTGCAGCGGCTCAGCAGATTCGTTTGCATGGGCAGCCCTCGGGGCTGGAGAATAGTTGTACAAACAAAACATGATAGAGAGGATTAAGGGTACAGGCAGGAAAACTAGCAAGCGGACAGAGCAGCATGAGCAGCGGGATGTTTGCTCGCACCCACAGCAACTAGCATGCAACATGTGGGCGTGCACATGATCAAGCATGAACAGCGCAGCCAGAAACGCTGGCAAAGAACGCACAAACCCGCAAACACAGCCGGGGGCTGTTCATTTGCGGCCCTTCATTCCCTGCACAGTCGCTCCAAATCGAGCTCTGCTTCGAGCACCGGTACGTCCGCCTCCATGCCCTCTGCGCTGTTCTCAACCGGGCCGTGGTCGGTCTCGCTGCGCGCCGCATACAGGATCCTGCGGTGCAATTGGGTGGGGCTAGAAAGTGTGAAAGATGAGGATGGAACAGAAGGAAGGAGAGGCCATGGTGTGTCTCGCTGCGGGCCGCGTACAGAATCCTGCAGTGTAAGTTGGGTGAAACTAGTTAGAAAGTGTGAAAGACGAGGATGGAAAGAAAGGAAGGAGGGCCGCGGTCTGTCTCGCTGCGAGCCGCGAGCAGAATCCTGCAGCAGGCAGAAAGCAGCATGATGCAGACAGCGGCAGAGGTGAGTGACAGCAAAAAGTAATGCACACGGAGCAGAGCACGGAAGCAAAAAAAGAGCAGGAGCAAGTCGCCAACAAGACCCAAGTGGCTCAGCGCACCTGCCCACAACGTTGGAGAGCGGCAGCGGTCCAAAGCTGCGGCTGTCAATCACGTGCGGCGGCTCCAGCTGCTCGTTGTCGGCCAGCACCCAGCAGTGGCCCTGCACACAGAGCGGAAAGCAGAATTTCAGCCCAAATTGACACAGCTGCTGCAAGGGTTGGCAAGCTGATCTGGCTGCCACTGCGGGTGCAAGGTCGGGTCGCAGGCTGGCCACCCATAGATGCTTGCCTGCGGCACCACAACCGTGTCCTCGTGTTTTTCATGCTCCCAGCCTCTCAACTTGCCAAACAGAAGCAGATGCATATGTCGGTGCACACAATGAGGTATATCTCGCCTGGGGCACCACAAACGTCTCCTCGTGCTCCTCGCCCTCAAAGGCAACCAGCTCGTCGCCGGGCATGGCCGCCACCCGCCGAATCATCGTGTTCTGCAACAGAAGTGGGGTGGAAACAACCATGGGTAGATGAGGCGATGGAGTGATGGAATGGGACCAGCTGGCCGCCAGGCATGGCCACCATCTGCCCTGTTCTGGTATTCTAAGAGGGCCGGATGGGTGAAGAGCAGCTGTGAGTAGGTGTTGCTATGGAGTCGCAGCCCAACAACACCCAACCTCATGCAGCCCACCTGCAAGCTGCACTGCCGACCAACCAGCAGCACAGCAAGCATCAACACGGCAGCCACTACACACCTGCAGCAGCTCCGGCTCCAGAGCGACAAGCCAACAATCACAGGCCACATCAGCGGAACACACCTGCAGCAGCTCCGGCTCCAGCGCCGCCGCCGCAAAGCCGCCCAGGCCACCCACCCCTGCCCCCGCTGCAGCTGCCACCGTGAGCGGGCTGCGGAACGCCACCACATCTCCCGCGTGCACGGTTTTGGGGGTGGCCCGCGGCAGCAGGCGCACCAGCAGGCGCTCAACCGCGTCGGGCTGGCTGCGGCAGGGGCGGATGGAAATGGGGCAGGGGAGTGTTAGGGTATGCGGCACATTTCTGCGCTGCTGCTCGATACACCGCCTGCAGCAAAGCAACTGAAGAGTGTTGGAGCCCTCACGAGCAAAGCAAATCTTCTGCACCGCCAATCACAGCTGGCTGTTTGGCAGCCTGCAGCGCACCTGGCTGCCTTGGGGTTGAGCGTGGGTGCCATGGCAGTGGCTAGCAATGCAGCAAACCAGGCTACTAACCAGTACCGGCGCACCTGGCTGCCTTGGGGTTGAGCGTGGGCGCCATGGCTGCCCCGGTGATGAGCATCACACTTGTGAGCGGCAGGCGGAAGGCCTGTGGCAGGGCGGGAGGGAGCGTGCAGCAGCGAGGCGGGCTGAGCCTACAACCCGCGGCACTGGCCGCCAACAATGCGTGCACCCCTGCCTTGCACAAGCAGGGCCAGCATGAGGGAGCAGCACACCTTCGCATTGCGCAGCAGCACGGTTGGCGCTGGCCAGTAGCATGTCACAGCAGCGGGCGGCGCCGCCGCACCTTGTGCAAGCACCCCGCGCACACCACCAAACCCAGGCTTTGCCAGGCCAGCAACACCCACCTCCATCCCTCGCTGCAGCGCCTCTGGAAGCGAGGCAGTGGCCGAGGAGAGCGCCGCCGCCGCCTCTTGTGCCGCCTGAGAGATCTTGAGCGACACGTATCGCAGGTTGGTCGCCATGGCTGCTGGGGCTCCCTCGCCTGCTGCTGCGGTCTGACCCCGCTGCGCCGCTCGGTGCTGCTGTTGTCCTGTGTGGCACCAGATGATTCCTGCAGCCCGGACACTGCAGCGAGCAAGCAGGCTGGCAGGACTGTGAGCGGCGGCGGCGGCGGCGACGGCGACGGCCAGTGTGCAATGCGTGCAGCTGACAGTGACACCAATGCACCAACCGTGCTGCCAATACGATCACGAACACGATGCAGGCGACAGACAGCGGCAACGCAGCCCTCTGCTCAGCTCGGGTGCCACCCTGCGCCTGAGCCGCCCACCGCCTCATGCAACGCATACATCTGCACTCTGCATTCGCTCACCTTGTGCTGGGGGCGAGCAGCGGGCGGCTGGCGACTGCTGGGTGGGAGGGCTTGGCGAGGGCTGCCAGGCAGGGGGTCACTCAGCAGAGCAATTCAGCGCAAACCCACTGTGCTCAGGGCGCGATTGGCCACGCAGTTTTTCGCGCCCTCACAGGTGGCACTGCCATTTCTGCTGCGCCTGCCCCAAACGCCGTGATCGCGCCTTTGACCTTTAATTGGGGAGATTGCGAGTCTTCACAACCAACTGGCCCTGCCACAGACACCCACGGAAGAAGCTCGCCGCTGAAACTCGCCCTGTCCCACTCTCTTGGGCGGCTCATCGCCCCTGCCCTAGCGCTACAGCGCATTAGCATCTCATCCACAGCGCCGTCCGCAATGACAGTGCCCTCCGACGGCTCCGCCGCCGCTCCGCCGCCGCCGCCGTCTGGCTTGTGGGCGCGCTTCAAGGCTGCGGGTGCGCACGAGCATGCTGCATAGCATTGGCTCGGCTCGCACACATATCTACCTCTGCTTGGTTCACTCAGTCAACCAGTAAGGCTAGAGCAACTCTCAGGCGGTTTCCTTCCACGTGCAACTTGCAGCCAAGCGGCTGAAGCGGGAGGTGCTCGCCCTGCACTATGCCATCCAGGTGTGTTTGCCTGCATTTCTTACTATTGCTGCATGCTGGCAGCTGGCGAAGATGCATGCCGATGCGGGGCCTCGCTGCGCGGTGGCCTCTGATTGGCACATCAGCACATGCTGACCGCATGCTGTAACCTTCGTCGCACGTGCAGGACCCACGTGTCGGCTGGCTGCCCCGCATCGTGGCTCTGCTGGCACTGGCATGTGAGATGCCTGGGCGATAAATGCAATTTCGCTCTGTGCCAGCGGCATCGCATGCTCACTTTGGGCAGTGGCGGCGCTGTGTTGCTTGGGCGGCAATGTGCCGAGTGGACCTGCCTTTCAGATGTCATCCCTGCTGCTGTCCCCATGCAGATGCGCTATCCCCAGTGGACCTGATCCCKGATTTCATCCCCGTTCTGGGACTGGTGGATGACYTGCTGGTGCTKCCAGGTGAGCTTCTATGCTGCTGCTGCTGCTGCTGCTGCTGCTGCTGCTGCTGCTGACTACCTGCATGAATTTCGCAATGCAAAGCTCATTGGTGTCGCTGCCAAGGTTCATCCATTCGTGGGCGATTTGCTGCTGCCGCCGCTGCTGCTGCTCCCGCTGCCACTAGTCAGTGCTGTTGCGCTGCTGGCGGTTGCATCTGCGCCTGGTGATGCTCGGTGAGCGGCTGCTGCTGGGACCCTTAGCTGCCTCATGCTGCCGCATGCCAGGCCATGTGGCACCCTGTGATGGTCGGCCATGCCATGCCTTTGCCACACCCCCGTTGCTGCTTTGCTTCTGCTTGCTGAGCCGTGGTGCATCATGCTGTGGCTGTCATGGCACTGCTATGGCTTCCNACATGACTGGCATGCCGTGCCATGCCCATGCCATGCCATGCCCATGCCCATGCCATGCCATGCCATACTGCATGCATGCCACAGCATCTGCACTCATGATGCCATGCTGCATGCCATTGCTTTGGCGTGTCATGCCATGCCATGCCATGCCATGCCATGCCATGCCATGCCATGCCATGCCATGCCATGCCATGGCGRGAGTTGCAAGCACATGCCATGCCATGCCACGCCGTGCCATGCCATGCCATGCCATGCCAGCTGATGCTCTGCCCCAAGCCATCACTGGGTTGCTTACTGTCTATTGGTGTTGCGTCTTGCCAGCGCACCCTTCCTCTTTCACGCAGATTGCACCATGCGTTGCCAAGGCACGTTCAAGCTTTGCTCACTTCCCCATGCTCTGCCGGCACCCGCCAATGTTGTTTAATTAAACCCTAAACCCTAAAAACCCTAACCCTATTCTTGTTGTGCGCTGTGTGCTCACGCTTGCTATGCGTCATGCTCCTGCTGCGTGTGCAGGCCTGCTGCTGCTGGCGCGGCGGCTGATTCCAGCGGATGTCATGGAGGCCGGCAGGCAGCGTGCAGAGGTGCGCCGGGGCAGCAGCGCTGAAGTAACGAAGTGAAGAAAGTTGATGCACTCCTCTGAGGGGCCTGTGGTGTTCAGCCATCATTCTGCAACTGCAGCTGCAGAGCGCACGTGGACTCTGATGCACAACCAACATGCCCTCGCACCCCGCTGCCCCACCGCTCATTTGTGCAGCGCGAGCCGCTGCGTCTGCACAAGAACTGGGGCATGGCGCTGCTGTTCTTCGCCATGTGGGACGCACTGCTACTGGCGCTCGTCTGGTGGTCCTGCCAGCACTTTGGCAGCCCCATCGTGCAGCAGTACCAGGTGAGACGGCTGCGATGGTGCCTTGTGTGCAGCAAGGTGCATTGGTGTAACATTTGGCCATGCAGGAACGCTGCTGCCATTAATTTATCCATGCAGCTGGTGGCAAAACTTGCTCTGCGGTTTGCCCATCAAACCTCCTGCTTCCGCTGCTTGCAGGTTTGGATCGTGGCCGGCTGCGGGCTTGCGGCCCTGCTGGCGCAGCTTGCATGGTTCGTGGCAGCCCACCGCAAGGACGCTCGGCTGGCTGCTGCACTGGGTGCCGCGGGCGTGTGCAACCAGCGGCAGCCGGAGCTCCAGGAAGCGCTGCTGAGCGGCGGCAGCGCGGCGGTGCAGGAATATCTGGAGCCTTGATGGCGAGTGATCTGGATTTTATTCTTGTTGGTTGCTCGGCACTGTCCAGCACTGCCGAGCCGCCCCAGTGCCGCCCCAGTGCCGCCCCAGTGGCCAGGGCTAGCAAATCCTACTCAGTCTGACCCACTTGCGCTCTACCTGTCCAGAAATTCGGTCTCTACTATGTCAAGTGCCTGCTGTCATTCTCAGCCTGTGCGCAATTGCCGCTCTCTTTTGGCAGCCTCCCATCCTAAATAATAGCCGTGTTTGGAGGCATAGATGCATCATATGTAAGAACCCCCGCACCGGCCATGCTGGCAAGTTGCATGAAGGTTGCGGCTGAGACATGCAGCCACCGGCTGCTTAAGTTGGCTGCTGCCGCTTTTGCCGTTGCCACCTGGCTGTGGTTGTGTCTGCCGCCGCTCCGGCAGCGCCGCCGCGCCGCCGTTGATGCACTGATCAGGACGCCGCACCACATGCGCCCACATGCACGCGCCTGCATTCGCGCATCACCACCCGAGCCTGCTGCTGCGGCTGATTCATCGTGGAGATCCATTTCGATATCTTGCCCTGAATGGCTGGATGGCGGGGATGTTGCTGTACATGTACCCTGAAGGCCATGTGTCCGCTCGCTCGGGGCGGCGGGCGGCGGCGGAACCGCCGGTGGACAGTCCCCACTGGTCGGCGCCGCTCGCCAGCTGCGGCCCTCTTTGAGGCCCATTTGGCTTCCCATGCACGACCGCGCCGCCAGAGGGGCCGGGGCAGCGGGCAGGGCGCACCAAATCCAATCTGCACTCGTGATATGCTGTCATGCCGCGTGATTGGAGGCCACGTCTCCTCGTGCCTGCTGCATTGGTCGGTCACCCGAACATTCGGTCACCGCCGCGTATTCGTTTGATTGTTCTCGAGCTGCCTCCCCCGCGGCACCCTCACGCGTGACGTTCAAGCTTGCACCGCCGTCTCTGCTCACTCCTGCCCGCCTGCACGGCCGGCCACATACACKGAACATGGCCGGCATCGCKGCCCCGACCTGCGGCCTGCCCGCGGCGGCAGCTGCCCGCGGGCGGCGCGCGCCCGCCGTCGCGGCGCTCACCCCTGCCGTGGTGCGCACGCTGGTACGCCGCCGCACCATTGCCATGGCCAGCCCGCCCCCGTTCCTCACCAGCAGCCAAGACAGCGCCACAAAGTGCGAGGCTCCCCCGGCGCTGCCGACCCCCATCGACCAGCCCGCCACCGCCCGCAAGACACGGTGAGCAAGGCCCCTTTGAGCGGCAGTGCCGCCGGCCACTGCTTCAACCCAACAGCCTTGCGCCCTCCAGCGCTCACCGGCTGTTACTGCTCCTGCCCTCTCGACTGCAGGGTGGTGGTGCTGGGCAGCGGCTGGGGCGCTGTGAGCTTCATCAAAAACCTGGACCCCGCCGCCTTTGGGGGTGCGCCATCCATGTGCCTGTACTGGGGGAGTTTACTAATGGCGCTTAGGGTGCCCAGCTGCGCTGTGCATGCACCTGAGCAGCATGCATGCCGTGTGCTCCCCATGGTGAGCATCCTCCTGCAGTGCGGCACAGCTGCGTGTTTGTCCTCCCTTGTCCCCCATGCACACCCTTACACTTGTGGCTGCTTCAACCCTCGCCCAGCGGCGCTTTCTGCCTTCCTCTCGCCCCACCTTGCAGAGAACGGCGCGTACGAGCTGGTTCTGGTCAGCCCCCGCAACTACATGCTSTTCACGCCCCTGCTGCCCAGTGAGCTCAAGTGGGGGGTGGCGGGCCGTGCACGCTTGAGGCTGACCTTGCGCTGATGTGTGGCGGCCCTGGGCTGGGGTGTGGGCAGTTCCCCTTCAGGCGCTTTGAAGGCGTGCCTCAAGCATAGGGAACGCTGCCCCGTAGGCCGCGCCTAACCGGCTTGCGCTTCATCCCCCCCTGCCTCCCCTCCCGCTCCAGGCGCTGTGGGCGGCGTTGTGAGCGAGAGCAGCATCGTCGAATCCATCCGCACGCTGATGCAGGGCAAGGTGCGCCCGCCCGCCCAGATGCACAGCGCTTTCTACACGTTACGCGTTTCTTGCAGTGCCGACAATGCGCTAGTACGCTGGGTTCCCTGTGCCTGTCCAGTGTTTGGTCAGCTGCTGGTACGCACGCTGGTCAGCTCGCAGCTCTAGCTGTACATTCTCTTTTGTGCTTCGCCATGGCAGAGCAAGCAGTGCCTAGGCGTATTCCGTTCCAGCGCCTGGCGCCATTACTAACCCTCTCCAGCCCACGTACAGCTTGCGTGGCCATCATGCCGCCTGGGCCTCTTTGCCACAGGCCTCACCTCCTCTGCTCTGCCTCTGGCTGCATGTATTCAGGGCAAGTACTATGAGCACACGCCGGTCCATTCGCATCCATTCAATTGCAGTTTGATTTTTCTGTTTGCGTGCAGGGCAAGTATTACGAGGCACGCGCCACCGAGATCGACCCAGAGCGCCGCGTGCTGACCTGCGAGGTGGTTGGGCAGGGCGACAGTAAACGCTCAATGCTGCCCGACCGCCGCCTTTGTACCCTCGCCCATGTGCTGTGCGTGCTGTGCTGCACATGCTGGCGGTGGGCATTTGCTGCCTGGGGGCGTGCGCAAGAGCACTGGCCTCTCAGCGCCTTCAGCTGAAGGGTCTAAGGGTTGCCTCACCCTGTTCCTTCAGCCCCTTCGTTCTGCCGTGCAGGTCTGCGCTGTGCGCAAGAGCCAGGGCGGCAGCATGGGCAGCCAGGACCATGGCGAGCAGGACCACACCTTCCAGCTGCCCTACGACATCCTGCTGTGCTCGGTGAGCGCACTGGACAGCTGCCAGCGGCGCCTGCAAGCCGGGTTGCTGAGAGCTGATGATGGGCGGGATGTGGGGCGGCAAGGTATTGGGCCGCCAGCGCTTGACGCTAAGCCGCTTGTGCGCCAGCCATGCGCTAGTCAGAGCCCGCGTGCTCCCTTCTAAACTTCCCACCCTTCCCGCTCTGATTGTCGCAGGTGGGCGCGGTGAACGCCACCTTTGGCATCAAGGGCGTGCAGGAGCACTGCTTCTTCCTCAAGTCGATGGAGGACGCGCAGCAGCTGCGCCGCCACATCAGGTGGGCAGGCCAGGCCCTGCAGGGCGCAGCTGCCAGGTGGTGGACAGCAGCCTCCTGTTTATGCAGCGTTGCCACAGCAGCCGGCACGCGCCTCACGTGCATGCATCTGTCCTGGCGAATTGGGTGGTCTGAGCGCGCTTGTGCGCCTGACACGGCCGCCTGCATGTCCGCGCCGTGCTCCTGAGCAATTGTACACTCCCACAATGTCTAAAACAAACCTGGCGCAGCAAGACGCTGGAGCACGCCGCCCTGCCAGACATCAGCCCTGAGAACCGCAAGAAGAAGCTGTCCTTTGTGGTGGTGCGCTTGGCCTGGTTGCCTTTGTGCTCAGGCAGAGACATGCAGCAAGAAGCTGTCCTGTGTGGTTCTGTGTGCTGCCCGCCATTTGCCGCTGCCTGGGCACGTGTGTCTTAGAGTGCACTCGGTGGCGTCTGTGCCGTGCTGCCACTGCTGGATCCTACCTGCTGGTTGACCCCTTGTTCCATCTGCCAACGTTGTTGCGCAGGTGGGCGGCGGCCCCACGGGCGTGGAGGTGGCTGCAGAGCTGCACGACCTGATCAAAGAAGATGTGTCCCGCAAGTTCCCCAGTGTGGCGGTAGGCGATTAAGTTGCAAGCAAGCCGCTTGCAGTCGTAGCGCTTACAGTAGTTAGCCCATGAGCGCAATCCATCAGCACGGCTGATCTGTTGTGCCTGCGCTGTGCACGCAGGCGTGCGGGCTGGTGGCAGCCGCGTGTTGCATGTTGGTCTGCACTGCAGAGGCCTGCTTGCAGTCTTCCTTCAGATACGCCGCCACGCCACATCTAACATACTGTTTTCGTCCACTTCTTCCTCATGCAGGAGGATGTGAGCATCACTCTGGTTGACGGCACAGACTCCCTGCTCAACTCCTATCACACGTGAGTGGGCTGCAAGCCAGCTGGCCCGGAGCGGACTGAATGCTATCGAACTGCGCTGCGGCATGGTGGCAGCATGCTGGCGCCTTAGGCCCACCCAAAATCTCAAATTCTGCGCCAACCACACGGAGCCTGCCCTTTCCTGCAGTGAGATCCAAACCTACGCCGGAGAGGTCTTCAGGCACAATGGCATCAGCCTGCGCCTGGGCGCCCGGTAAGGGCTGGGTGCAGTGCTCCCTGCACGCTGGCCTGCCGCTGCCCACAGCTGTGAGCATCAGGTGCATATTTTGCGTTGAGGTGCTCAGCTCATGAAGGTGTGTAAAGCGGCCTTCTCTTGCTTCTGCCCGTGCTTGCAGCGTGACCGAGGTGCAGGACGGCGAGGTGTGTGTGGAGCTGAAGGAGGGCGGCCGCGACTCGGTGTCCTTTGGCACGTGCGTGTGGGCCACCGGCATCGCCATGCACCCGCTGGTGAGCAGTGGTTAGTTTGGGTGGTGCGCAACTTGTAAACAACACTTGAATGGCGGCTGCACCCCGCTCCCTCCTGCTCCCTCCTGCCGTCCCCTGAGGCACGCGAGCAAATGGCAGTCATCCACTGCTCGATCTACTCCAGTCCCTACCATCCCACGTCTCAGCTGCCTCAAATGCAATCAAACCCGCCGCCCTCTCCTCCCCTCTCCTCCCGCACTCCAGGTGGCGCTGCTCAAGGACCGCCTGCCCGCCGACGTGCAGACCTCGTGCCGTGGCCTGCTGGTGGACGAACACCTGCGGGTGCGCGGCAGCCGTGGCACCATCTACTGCCTGGGAGATGCTGCCGTCACGGGCGACACGCCGGCCACCGCGCTGCCGCCCACCGCCCAGGTCAGCAGCTGCAGGGCCCGGGGCGTGAAAAAAAACGTGACCCACGTTGTCGGATGTGAGGTTGCTGTGCAAACGCTTCAGTTCCAGCAGTTGGGGTAGAAACAGCAGTGCAACTGGCCTGTGCCTGTGCTGCGATTTCTGTGCACATGGGTGGGTGCGAAGAGTCACACCAGCAGCATGCTACGAGCGTGTCTGCACCCGCGCTCACCCATCCCTGCACCGCCCCACCCTGCCCTGCCAGGTGGCTCGCCAGGAGGGCCAGTACTTGGCCAGCCTGCTGAGCAAGAACCAGCTGGCTGTGGCGGAGCCTGCCGGTACCGCCAGCGAGGCAGCAGATGGTACCGCGGATGCTGACCTGGTGCCGCTGCCGGCCGGTACGCGCCCCTTTGGATACACGCACCTCGGCTCCCTGGCCTACCTGGGCGACTCCAAGGGCGCCATGGACCTGCCGGTGAGAATAGCTAATCACCAAGTGCTGCGGCGGCGGAGCCAGCGGCGGCGGCGGGTGCTGCTGCTGTTGCGCCTGCTGCTGCTGCTGCTGCTGCTTGGTCAAGAGGTGTTGGCCTGTAGCGCTCTACCTGCTCTTCCCACCTCGCAGTTTGAGACGCTCTTCCTCAAGACGCTGCACGGCTCCCCGGGGTGTCAATCGATTGACCTTTCCTTGCCTCCTTGCTTTCTCTGCTCCACAGATCAAGACGCCCTTCCTTAAGACGCTGCGCGGTTACCTGGGTGCCCAGGCTTGGCGCACTCTGGAGACGCTCCTCCAGGTGGGGGGCGCACGCTGACTCAGCACAGCAGCATTATGCGGGCGGGAAGACCGATCGACAGTGGCGGGACAGCAGCAGCATTCTGCCTGCATGGCGCCTGCCGCAGTGCCTGCGCAGCATGGAACTGTTTGAGCTCATGCTCCAACGGTCGTTGTCGCCAGCCCACGTGCCTGCTGCTTTGATGCGCCCATTCCCTCAGGTGTCCCCGCGCACCCGCTGGCTGGTCGCCCACGACTGGGTGCGTGCCAGCGTGTTTGGCCGCAACCTGTCCGACATCTGAGGCGCTTTGTCTTCGTAGCACCGCCGACCAAACCGAGTCCTCCTGCCAACCACAAGTTGTGCGCATTGGCGCACTGGCGCCTCAAATTTACGGCCAGCTCCTGCAGCTGAACTGCATCAGGGCTGCTGTTGCATGCCCGTCGTGCGTCAAGGGAGTGTGGGCTGCAAGGCCCGTTTCACTGGAATTGCTACTGCTGCAGATGTGATCACCCGCCTGCTTTTCGTGTTTATGTGCCATGTTCTTTGTTTGACCAAAAGTTGGCCCGCCTGCATTTCATAAACCAATGTACAGATCAGCATGCCTGCATGAGCCATTCATCGTTCGTGTGTGCTCCGTTCCATCCCCTTCCTGTCTTCCAGCTCCCAACTGCTGATCCAAATCCTGTCTGCTGACCCTTTCACAACCTCGCTTCTCTGTGACTTCCCTCACGCGGAGGGTTTCCAGATTTTCTCTCTCGCTTGCTGGCTCTCCACTTTATTTTGTGCCAGGCTGTTGGCCCCCCCTCACGCTTTCATGTCTATTGCTGGCTGTTCGCATCACTCGCATCCATCACGTATTTTTTGCGCGGCAAGCTTTTTTCTTGACTTTCAAAAGCTCTCAAAAACCCCTTTGGTCGAATCTGCATGCGAAATTACGGAGGAAGTCTCAACAGCGCTTGAGACCCTCTGCGCATCCCTGTGTGTGTCTGTTGTGGCAATATATTTTTTCATCAAAATCTTGTCAATTACTAGTGTGAGAAAGTGTAAGATGTGTAATCATGGTTAGTGAAAGTTGCAACAGGGCACGCTGTTGCACCAAAGAGCATGCCCGGCAAGCGTCGACTCCTGCCTCCGCCGCTGCCTTGCTTTGAGCTGCACCTCATGCAACCACCACGCTCAGCTCAACACGGGTACCTTCTCGTAGGTCGTAGCCTCCATTTAATTGCCTTATGCTGAGCGCATGTCTGGAGGATACCGCCCTGCCCCTAGCTTGCCCCATCATCAGCACTAGTGCCGCCGCCGCCGCCGCGCTGCGCCGCCACGGTCGGCTGACCTCAACCCTGCCTCACCCCAGGCGCATTGGAAATCGCTTCAGCATCTCACATTGCCCCTCTCCGGCCATTGACAGGCACGCTGGCGACCCGCGGTAGCAAACCCTGCAGCCCGCTCGCTGCCCGGGCCCCGCCCCGCCCATTTCATCGACTTCAAAGTCGCGCGGTTGCCATGGCGGCACATGGAGCCTGCGCCGATCTTGCTGCCAAGCGCGACCGGGCCGCAGGAGCAGGTGGGCGGCGGTGGCGGCGGCGGCTGCGCCGGCAGCAGGGTCGTGAGCACTGTTGCCAAGCATGGCGTGCTGCTGCCTGCATCAGCTGCTCAGCTAATGAGCTCGTCGACATCTCAACGCTCCTGCAGTGTTGGGCCTTTTCATTGGCGACGCCCTGGGCTTAGCGCCGCACTGGTAGGCCAGCAGCACCTGCCACGCCGCGATGCGGTCAGCCAACAATGGTCGGATGTGTATCTTGCACTGCATGATTCTAACACTTAGTAACCACGGTCGAGCAGGTATTACGATCTGGATGAGCTGCGGCGGGACTACGGCGAGGTGACAGGCTATACCGATCCCAAACCAGGGCGCTACCACTCTGGCTGCCGCGCGGGTGACCTCAGCCAAACAGGGCAGGTGAGCAGCTGCTCTCCTCAGATGTGTCGGAGACAGACGACAAGGTGACCTGAACATGGGAGCTCTGGACTGCAACACGTATTGACAGCGGCAGAGCGGCCACACCTGCGCCGACCCATGCCCCCAGCCTGTCCCTGCCTGTAGGTGTGCGGGCTGCTGCTGCGGTCGCTGGCGGAGAGGGGGCACTACGACGAGCCCGACTTTTGTGCCAGGTGGGCAGCCGCCGCGGCCCGCTGCTTTGGAAGCAGGAAAGACAGTGGCATACAGCCGCGTCCTTCCGGTGCTATGCCTGCCAGAAATATCTTCGGCATTCCCCATTCTGCATCCACGGCTGTCCTCCTTCTTTCTTGGTCCTTCCTGCCAGGCTGGACTCCCTGCTGGCGACACTGGATGGTACTGCTGAGGGCGGGCGGTACACTGATGTCGCCATGCGGGAGGTGTGGCGGGCCCGCATGCGAAAGGGGCGCCCCTGGGGACAGGCAGCCGGATGGAGCAACACAAGCGAGGCAGCACAACGGTCGGTCCTGCTGGCGGCCAGGTGCGATGTTTTGGTGCGTGTTTCTGTGCTGCTTGCTCTTCAGCACCAGGGACGCTGTTGCAAAGTGCGCCGCCGGTGCGCTGGGTTGCTCTCTTTCCCTAGCTTACTCTGATGGGCTGCTTGCGCTCCTGTGTCTCCAGCTTAGGCACCGCGGCAAGCTGGTCTTTGTGCCGCACTTGTCGTCGGCAGGTGGTTGCTGTGCATTGCGTCTGCAGACCCATTTACCCGCCGTGCCTTGCTGCTGCCCTGCAGGTATGCTTCAGACCTGGGCGAGGCGGCACGGCTGTCCATGGCCAACATCCGCCTGACGCACCAGGTGCAGGGCTGCTGCTGGGTGGGGTGCCTCTCAATCGAGTGGCAGCATTGCTGTAGCGCGGCTTGGAGTTTGCCAGGGTCCCAGTTGGGAGCAAGGCGCATCATCTCTAGAAGAGGAAAAATGCAGCTGCACCCTGCAGGGCACCCAGCTGGGCTCCTTCAAGTTTGCCAACGCGAGCTGCACACAATGCCGCCAAACCGCCGGTACCGCTCTCCCTGTCACATGCAGGACGCGACCACAGCAGGACAATCCATGTCCTTTGCGATCATCGTTGCTGCTCTGATCCAGGCAAGAGTTATGCCGGTCTGCATGATTTCTGCGTCAAACATGACCCTGCTGGATCACATTAAGCTGTGGTTTGGAGTGGCTCATTTGCCGGCGGGCCCTGTTTCACCACGCCTTGGTCGCTACATGAGCGACGCTTGCCTCCTGCTTGGTATTCCCACCCCTCCTATTCTCGACCTAACGACCTGGTATGTGCAGGGGCACAGGCTTGATGATGAGCTGGCATGGGGGCGGCTGTGGCCGGCGGCCAAGGCAGGGGAGCTGCCAATTGCGCACGCAGGTGGGAGGCTGCAGCCGCTGCATGCTTGGTGCCGCCGCCGTTGCCGCTAATGCCTTCGTTTCAGCTGGGGAAGATGGGGCTGGCAACCGTGGCAGAAGAGCCGCCAATTGGTACCACATGCAGGTGTATATCTGCACCCCCAACCTGCTGCAGTGCTGGCTGGAGAGGAGCGGCAGGTGCCGGTTGACTCCACAGCCACCATGCCGCGGCCAGACAGCCTGTTCCAGGCGGCCTGGGTGGCGGCGGTGAGCGCCAGGTTTTAGCGGGGATGCCGCCAGCTTGTTTGAATGAAGAAGTCAAATATGCAGGATACAGAGCAGCTGCAGCATTGCGGTTGGGGGGCCAGAGCTGCCGCCGCCGGCGTGACATGCTGACGAGCAACCGGACATCCAATGCTGCTTCGTGTTGTGTGCAGGCGGCGCGCAGCTCTCGGATAACCATCCCCCCAGAGCTCGTGGGTCTGGTGTATGGCATGGGATGCAACCTGGTGAGGCCTTGAAAGGGCTTGCTTTCTTCCTCATGGCTGCCGGCTTTGCAAAGCAGCGCCACCTTCTGACGGGGATTGGGTTCGATGCCCCTGCTGCTTTGTGTCATTTTTGCGTGCGGCCAGCCAGCCAGCCGTCTGTGGCTCCTTGTAATCGTGAGTGCAACAGCGCCCATCCTGCACATGCCTCACACTCCCACAGTGCCCTCTCTGCCCCTGCCCCCGCCCGATGGCAAGCGCAGGACTTTTTGCTGCCGGCATCTTTCTACCTGGCCACTCTGTTTGAGCGGGAGCCCACGCCGGCGGCGCGCTTTGAGCAAGCGGTGCTGGCCGCCGTGAACAGCGGCGGAAACAACATGTGCGGGCTGTGTGGGTCTGGGAGCTGGTAGGGTTGATCGTGACAACTTCAGCAAGCGGCGCTGCCAGCCGCTGCCAGCTGGCCATACATAACACATGGGTGGCCCGGAGTTGAAACAGGTGGGGATGTTCACTGATGTTCGCTAGTAACTTGCGCACCTGCAGGGCTCGAGCGGCGATGACAGGGGCACTGGTGGGCGCGCAGGTGCGCCCATCGTCTGCCCGTGTTATGAAGCTGCCTGCATCAACCTGCCGCTGCCACTGAAACCTGGCTGTCAATTGATGCGTTCGGCATGACCCCACTCCTGCCTACGCTCGTGCCCGACTGCCTGCAGGTTGGCCTGTCTGCCATCCCGCCTCGATTTGTGGAGGGACTCTCTGACGGGCGGGAGCTGGCGGCACTGGCATTGCAGCTGGCGACTGCCGCATTCCCAGAACAGGGCACTGCAGCAGGCAGCGGCAGTGGCGAGGCAGTGCAGGCGGCTGGTAGTTGAGCGCCAAAGGGGGCATGCTGCATTTAGCAGCTTGCACTCCTTAGCAATTATTGTTGCTGCCGCTACTGCCTGCTGCCAAGCTCGTGCGCTGATTGTACTTGTGAGTTTGCTCTATTCAGCTGGAGGAGAGATCAAGCTCGAGCAGGCAATGCAACAGTCTCCGAGGTTGGTAGGGCACGCCGGTGGCAGGCATGTGTCACAGCTGGTGGCAGATGTCCAGCACAGTCTGTGGCAGAATTCCAGCACTGCCGGTGGCATACATGCACCACGATCAGTCACTGCCACGGTGGCAGCCCAGTCGCGGAGGTGCCGGGGAGAGGAGCAGGCAGCTCCCCTCCAAGGTTGCCAGGGCTGACGCACGGCGCTGGCAGGGCCACTAGTGCAGAGTCGCCAACAGGCCCAGCCCCCAGGGCTGGGGCTGGTTTGTGCTCCAAAAGTAAACTAAGACAGTAGAGTTGTGCACAAAGACCCGGCACAATCAAAGGCTGGGGTTCGGGGGCTTGCAGGGCCGCCGAGGCAGGGGATTGGCAGGGTGCGTGCAGGGCGGCACCCAGCCGGCCGCGCAGCGGCCGCCGCGGGGTGGCGTTTGCAGTCGGGTGCGCGGCGGCTCCTTTGCAGCCGGTGGCGGTTTGGTGGGCCGGCTGGCCRGCGGGCGCTGGAGAAGGTGCAGGTTATGGGGAGTGTTGTGTGGGCGCGTTGTGGAMGSAGKGAGGAGGCAGSAAGGGCCTGGCAGCGGCAGCGGTTGGGTGCCGGCCTG
>JADXDR010000154.1:213622-244858 GCA_025026875.1 Chlorella ohadii
GCTGCTGCTGCTGCTGCTGTTTCTGACTACCTGCATGAATATCGCAATGCAAAGCTCATTGGTGTCGCTAACAAGGAGGGTTCATCCATTCGTGGGCGATTTGCTGCTGCCTCCGCTGCTGCTCCCGCTGCCACTAGTCAGTGCTGTTGCGCTGCTGTCGCTTGCATCTGCGGCTGGTGCTGCCGGGTGAGCGGCAGCTGCTGCGACCCTGGCAGGCGGTCACACCGTCTGCCGAACAAAGCAGCGCTTGCATTGGTGGGACGAGTTTGCCCATGCCTTGGCGCTGCAGCCAGTCGTGCGCCTGCAGTTGCTGCAGTTGCCGCACTTGCAGCAGCCGGCAAAGCTTGCTCTGCGGTTTGTGCCCACGCGTACAAGATGCCCACTCAAACCTCCTGTGTCCGCTGCTTGCAGGTCTGGATTGTGGGCGGCTGCGGGCATGCGCAGCTCCGATGCTGCCATAGGGTGGGGCAGGCCACACCGGCCAGCTGGGTGTGTGTTTGGACCAACAAAACATAAAAATTACTAAAGCCCTAGTTTGGGGGTCACAAAAATGAAAATAAACACAAGCCAGTACGCAGATTCGAACAAGGCAGAGGGGAGAGCGGCGGCGGCGGCGCCAGCCAGCNGGGGCAGGCCTGGGCAGCGGTGCTGTGCATCGGCCGGCTGCATGGGGGCAGGGCAGGCAAAAGGCAGGCCTCCTGGGCACAAAATAGGTCATAGCCAGTACGCAGATTCGMGCARSKCMGAKGNKGMSAKMGGCGGGCGGCGGCGGCGGCAAGCATGANGSACCGGTGTGGTGGTGCCAACNAGGTGGCTGGGGCCAGCTGGGTGTGTGGTGGGTGGACAAAAGGCAAAAGAACTCATAGCCAGTACGCAGATTCGAGCAAGGCAGCAGGAAGAGCGGCGGGCGGCGGCGGCAGGCAGGGCAGCGGCACCGGTGTGGTGGTGCCGGAGGGCAGCAGGGACCCCCAGGGGCCAGCAGGGCATGTTTGGGGGTCACAAAAATGAAAATAAACACAAGCCAGTACGCAGATTCGAACTGCGGTTACCAGATTCAGAGTCTGGGGTGATAACCACTACACTATACCGGCCCGGGACGGGGTCCCGAAGAAGGCGAGACGTGCGGTCGTGTCTGACTCGCGGCACATGACCCCGCAAAATTGCCCGATTTTCGCAGGGGGGCCGCGACTTTTTTGAAAACAAGACATGCATTTTAAAGCCCTGCAAGTTCCCAGCCGGCCGAGCGGCACGCGGTCTACCCGGCGGACCCACCGCCGGCGGCGCTTCGCGCCGCTTGCGGCGGCGGTGCCGCCGCCGGGTTGCCGCTGCAGCTACTTGCAAAAGCCTTCCAGCAGGCAGGGCACTCTTTTGATGCAGGCAGGACGCACTCTGCAATCGACAGTGCAGGGGTGGGGCAGCAAGGGCCATACATGCCATGCCCCGCACACAGCGGCGCTCCGCGCCGCTGGTGGTGCACGGCTGCCTGCCATTGTTCCCTTCCTCCCACCAGCAAGCCAGCGGCTGCATCCACTTGCCTGCTTAGACACAGGCATCCTGAGGCCGCAGCACAAAGGCTGCCGACCGCGCTTCACACCTGCCCCACTCTGGGCGGCGCTCCCCGCCGCCCCCAGCCAGGTTGCCAAGCACACATGGAACGATGGGCGCCCAGTGCACTGCTCTCTCCTCACTTTGCCAATGTGCAGAGGGAGAGGGACTTCAGCAGGAACAGCGGGCTGTGAAATTCCACCCACACTTCCACTTCCATCGTGTCACGCAAGTCCAGCTCCAACCTTGCCCGCACGGCAGCAACATCAACGCCCCCTGCCTGCTGGGGCACCGGCATGCTCACGCTGTGAAACCCCTTCTGAGAGGTGGTCCGCCAGTCACTGTTGAGTTGCTTAAGCTTGCATGTGCAGCGGTACAGGCTGACGCATCTGCATGCCAGCGGGGAAGGGCGTGCTTGTGAATCGCTGCCAGCCCAAGGGACTTGGGGGCGCCTGCCGACTGTCAGGCTGCAGCCCGAGCGATTCCTGCAACGGACTCAGTGTAAAAGAACATCTTGATTCCAGCTGATGGGCGCTGACGGCTTTGCATGCATGCGTTCTGCCGTATGGTGCAGCGCGCTGGTACGCAAGCTGGCGGCAACGATCGGCGGCAGCGGGCAGCGGCGGGAACCAGCCCAGGCATCTTGGACGGCAGGTCCCGCATTGCCATTGTGATCGCTGTACCAGCGCGATCGCTGGCTGCCGCATTGCGTGAGGCCCTCTGCTCAGCCCGGGCGCCCCCAGCGCTCAACCCTAGGGGCAGCTCCTGCCGGGCCGCTCACACCGCTGCATCGGACTGGCAGCGGTATTGCGAAGCTGAATTGCTGACCAGCCTAGCAGTGCGGACACCCTGCAGCCCTCCCACAATGGCCCCGGCCCTGCTGGCCCTCCTGCTGCCGCTCCTGCTGGCCTGTCAGGCCGGCGGCGAGCTGCTGATGGTCTACAGCGTGCAGCGCCACGGCGCCAGGTGCGCTGGGGGTTGCAGCGCTGCCTGCCGCCGCTGCCGCCGCCGCCTGCCGCTTGCTTGTGACTCAGCAGGGATCTGGTTAAGCGTAGCCCACCGACCTGGCTGACTGCGTGCACCTGCTCTCGCATTGCAGAAACGTGTTGCCCAAGACCGCCACGCTTAAGGTGCGCTGCTGCCCGAGGGCTCACCCCTGCTCAGCGGCACAGCCGTTTGTGACGCGGACAACCCCTGCCCTACACCATCCCGCTGCCAGCTAGGACGACTCTCCAAGAGACCCGCCTGTCTCCCCCTGGCAACCCGTCCAATGCAGGAGTCGGACGCCGCGGGCGGCCCCACGCTGCTGCCCGAGGGCCAGCTGCAGGCATACAATGTGGGGGTGGCGTATCGAGAGCGCTACCTCAATGTGGAAGGCTGCGGCCGGTGAGGTGCTGGCTGCCAAAACATCCGGCTCTCTAGGCATAGCAGGAATGCACTTCCGCCTGCATGTGTCACCCAAGCGTCACCTGCTACACATTGGCCATACACCGGGGCAACACAGCGTGCGGCATGCCACAACGCAGCCGACACATCGATTGCCTCGCTGCACGTTCTGCCCAACCCGTGTGCAGCAACGCCACCTTGGCGGGCGCCACCTGCCTGGATGCTGAGCTGGAGCAGCCAGGTGCGCTGGCTGCAGCGCAGCTCTTGTGATGTGAACCCTTGGGGGGTCAGGAATAAGGATACTATCAGGTAGTACCAGTTGTCCTGGCAGTTCCTGGCCGCCCATCCGTGCTGTTCCCTGCCCCCTGCCATCTGTGCAGGCCCAGAGTACGGCGTGGTGGGCAGCCCCGACGGCCTGTTCAACATCTGCTGCTTGCTGTTCTCTGGCCGCTTACCTGTGCTGTCCTCTGCTGCCCATATGTGCATGTGCNAGGCCCGGAGTATGGAGTGGTGGGCAGCCCCGANGGCCTGTTCAACAACTACAACACTCACGTTCGCTCCTCCAGCCTCGATCGCACCATCATGACCGCACGGTGGGTGCATTGTGTGCATTACCTTTTGGGTGAAACGGTTGAATCATAACCACTTGAGTGGATCATAACCACTTGAGCGCTCCTCCAGCCTGGATCGCACCATCTTGACCGCACGGTGGGTCTAATCTAGTCGGTTTCTTATTACTTTTCACCAGCCCCGGAGCGGTCAGCTTGTACCAGGACCCTATGAAAGGGTGGTGGTCACAGCCCCTGGAAGCAGATGCATGCACGGTGGGCGCATTGCCTTACTAAGGCTCAGCGGCAGATTGGCAGCACGTCAGCAACGCTCTGCGTCACTTGCCTGCCGGGACTTCGCTGTTACGTTATTGCGCATCTCCCGTGCCCTGGAGCGCTGCTATAGCTGGTTGCTGCTAGCCCAGAATAGACCACAGCGACACAGCAGCTGCGAGTGGCGCAAGGCCGTGCGAGCTGCCGCTATCATTGGCCTTGCATTCACACGTGTGTGCTCTGTTTGCCGCCTGCCCTTGGCAGCTCCTTCCTGGACGGCGCGTTCCCGCCCATCAACCAGCCCACCGCCACCAAGTACCTGCCCGATGGCCAGCAGGTGCGGTTATAGTGAATTTAGAACCGCAAGGAAAGCGAAAGCGAGCTGCCCCGCTTGCAAGCGGTGCGGGGTGGTAGCAGCGCCTGGCTGGGCCGCCACGCCCTGGAGAGCAAGGGCTCCTCTGCAAACGTGATTTCCAGGACGTGCAATGCACTGGATGAAGGCTCAGGCGTCCTCATCCGCTCACTCACTACTCCGATCCTTGCCATTTTTGACTCGCAGGTCGTGCCGGTCTACTCCTTGCCCGACGACAGCTCACACTCATCCCTCATTCACTATTCTGATCCTTGCCAATTTTGACTCGCAGGTTGTGCCCGTCTACTCCCTGCCTGATGACGGTTCGGGCGTCCTGATCCGCTCGTACACCATGTGCCCCGCTTATGATGCCCGCCTCGTGGACTGGTGCGCTGTGTGTGCTGTGGACAACCATGCCCTGCTGAGCCTGCTGTGTGCTTGCATCGGCATAGCCCATGTGCTGCTGTTCTCCTCTGATCGAGTGCAGGTATAGCAGCGACGAATTCAAGCAGAAGGAGGAGGAGACCCAGCCGCTGCGGGACACGATTGCAGGTAAGCTTCTAAGGCAGACCTCTAGGCACGGCATGCCAGCTTGGGCGATGGAAACGAAATTGAGGGGGCTATCGAACGCAGGCGGATGTGGGCAAATCTGCCCTGCACCTTGACAGAGCCGCTGCTCCTGCCCGCCTGGCTGCAGCCGCCGCGCCTGGGCTGGACACCTCTCTGAAGAACTGGTGAGGATGCTGCTGCAGCAGCTGCCGCCCGCGTCTCATCTCTGGTTACCTGCCCCCGTGGCTGCATTGCGCGTGCGGGTGGTCTGCGGCTTGGCATGACGCAATGCTGTCCTGCTCATGTCTGCTTGCCAACGCACCAATGCCTGCAGGTGGAACGTGTTTGACGGCTTCAATGTGTATCGCACGTGAGCTGGAACACCGCATGCATGATGCATGCACGCGTTCACGTGTGCCCGGCCTGTGGAGAGTGCGGATGGGGATGCGCATGGACTGCAGCATGCATGTGCTAGGCGTGCACACAGGTGTGATGCCAGCAGTGCAACATTCAGCATGCTGCTGCATCCCCCGCGTCTATCAACACCAATCTGCAGCTATGGCGTCGGCACGCCCATGCCAACCATCTCCAATGCCACCTTTGACGAGATGCAGCAGGTGCGGTTTCAGCCTTGGGAAGGAGGTGGAAACCACCAGATTTCGATCTGGGACGTCGGGCGTGCGCATTAGGACCAGCCTGGTTTGGGCTTGCAACAGCGGCAGCCTCCCACTTCTTTCCCAGTTGCAGGTCGCTTACTGGCTGGAAACCACCAGAATGCGGTCCCAGGCTCAACACCTGCTGCAGTGCTGTTGCAAATCCCCCATTTCTTTCCATCTCTGCTTCACAGCTGGCCTACTNGGCTGGNAAACCGCCAAGATGCGNCTCGCAGCTGACGGGCAACCTGCTGGGCGGGCTGCTGCTGGCTGACCTGCTGCGCTACCTGGACGCGTGAGCCCATTTTTCGGGCTTGTGTTTGTTGTTCTNGTGGGTTTGATTGGGCGCGGGACTCAAGCAGGCGGGCTGATGCTGGCGGACCTGCTGCGCTACCTGGACGCGTGAAACACACATGCTTGCTATTTGGGTCGACCTTGGTTCAGTTTGGGCTGCTGTGCTGGTTGGCATGTGGAGCTCTCAATGCTATCCACATGTTCAGCGACGGTGGCCGTGCCGCTGTTGCTGGCTGCCGCCGCTGCCGAAGCAACCGGGGCTGAGCCGATGCGGCTTCCCAGATCTGTCGGTCTAGACAGAAGGGGGTGTTTGAATCCACCAGTCGTGTCGCCCACCTGTTTGCTGCAGGGCCGAGGCTGCTGCCGCGTCCAACGATGTCGAACTGGTGTACTACAAGCTGCTGCACCTGTCTGGCCACTACAACACGCAGGTGCGGCTTCAAGCAAGTTGCAGATTTGTGTTGGTGCATTTGCACCCACCCTAGCGCATTGCATGCCCTCTTTCCTGGCCCCGTCTGTGCACATTCAATAAAGCAAGTTCTGCCCTCCGCCCGGGCATCACCTGGGCTGCTCCGCCCTGCCCTCTACCCTGGCGAACTTGCGCGCAATTGGGCGCCTGACATTCCTTGCGTCCTTTCCACTTGTGCAGCTGGGGCTGCTGGGTGCGCTGCAGATCGACCAGGAGCCCGCCGCTGCCAACCTCACCTGGTTCAAGTGANGGCTNGCTGCAGGCTTGGCATTGTTTCTGCATTTGGGCATTTTGCGTACGTGGGCACCCTTATCCCCACCTGGTTCATGTGAGTCAGCTGCTGCAGAGGAGCTGGCTGGAAACGGTTTGCCCCCACACGGTTGTTTTGCGATGCGACGATGGTCGCAAGACGGTTGCCAGCCTGGCGTCTGTGAGGGCAAAGAGCTGCCGGCAAACAGATGCCTGCTTGTTCCACTCATGCGTGATGCAGGAAGATTCCCTCCCTGGCCGCCCGGATCGCCTTTGAGCTGYATTCCTTTGACACCTTTCATTCATCACTGGTTACCGTTTTGCAGGAAAATTCCTTCTCTGGCGGCCCTGGTGGCCTTTGAGCTGCACAGCGGTGATTCCACCCGCCCCGCCGAGCTGGCGGTCCGCCTGGTCATGCAGGTGGGTGTGGTTTTCTGTGTGTGTCTTGCAATGCGTCACGCGAAAATCCAGAGAAGTAGGCAACCATGCCTGGTCATGCAGGTGTGGGGGCCGGCTCTTTTGAAGTATGCATTTTGCTTTCTCATGCCAGTTAATTTGAGCTGAAGTTGCCAGCCTGGTCAGGGAGAGAGGCAGCTGCGGTAGACTGGCCCCTCCACCTGCACTGCTGTGTCAACGATGGCGGCAAGGCGGCCGCCGCCGTTGCTGATCCGAGCTTTCCACATGCTTCCATGCAGGACGGCGCCGGCAAGCCGTACGCCACCATCCCCCTGCCCTGTGCCTCGGCTGGAGACAGCGCAGAGGCGCTGGCCGGCCCTGGTTCCTGCACACTTGATGCCTTCCGAGCGCTGGCGCAGCCTGTGGCCTTCAACAGCACCGGCGACTGGTGCGCAGCATGGCTGTGCGCTGTACATCGCGCGTACCCGGCTATGCCATGCTTGGGCAGGCAGCGCAGCCTCTGCATGCCAGCCAATCCAGCCAACCGCCGCCGATCCTGGCTCCTCTGTGCTGTGCGCAGGTGCAACGCCTGCGGCATGAGTTTGTGTGGCGTGCCATGCCCTTGTATTGCCTCGCGGCCAGCTAACCAACTCTTGTTGCCCGCCCCTCTGTGCTGTGCAGGTGCGACGCCTGCGGCAACACCAAGCTGCCCACATGCCAGCTGCAGCAGGCGGCCCAGAACATCACTCAGCTGGAGGCGCGCCTGTCCGGCAGCCCTACCTCTGATGGGACTGGAACCTCCGCTGATGCCAGCAGCAGCGGCTCTTCCAGCAGCGGCCTGAGCGGAGGTGCCGTGGCAGGCATCGCCATCGGCTGCGCCGCAGCTGTGGCGGCGCTGCTGAGCGCTGCCTTCTTTGTCTATCACCGCAAGGTGGTGGGGCGGATGCAGCAGGCGCAGCTGGCTGCAGCATATGGCAGCAACAACCTCGGCATGGGCGCCTGAGCGGACAGTTCACCTTGGAACGGGCGCTGAGCGCATCTGCCGCGCAGCAGTGTATGGGCTTCGTAGCATCATGGTGTCGGTTGCTAGCTCACCTTCAAACCCAAACTACTTGTACTATATCCTGCTACCCGGCACCTACTTTACCTCCCTGTCCGTGCGCCCGTCATACCAACATGTGCTTGTGCACCCCATGCCCACAGACAAGCCTCGTACACTTTTTCTACTGCTGCCCCAGCCACGCTTCCTACTTGGGAATTTCATCAGTTCACCCTGCTCCCCTCGCCTTCAATGGTCATGTTTGCGCTATGTTACACACAGTAGTGTACACTGATTCATAATTGCCACCGGGCGGGCAGCCTAGGGTGCATTGCTGCACAGATGTCGCACGCTGGGCCACGCTGCGGCACAGTTGGCCGCCTGGTAGGCAAGCTGGCGCCGTGCCCAGCTGCGCTTGCGCCGGGCTCTCATACCACATCACGCTGCTCTAGTACTGCACACTCTCACGCTCGCTGAAATCAAACTTGTTCAAGGTTGGGCGTGGCAAGCGCCAGCGCTTGCTACGGCCGGTTGCCCTGCTGCGAAGCACTCCTGCCAAGCTGCCGTTCCAGCTCTTTCTTTCGCCGCTCCATCCGCTCCAGCTCAGCTTCTGCTCGTAACGCCGCCTGCTCTTGTTTGAGTTTGGCTGCAGGAGGGCAATGAAAGGCAAGGCTTGATGATCAGCAGCGATTGTGGGATGGTATGCATCCGATCAGCCTCCGCCACTGTTTGTAGCGCTGCTTGTTCCTGCTTCACCTTGGCTGCAGGAGGGAAAGAAAGGCAGGGCTGGGTGATCAGCATGCAAATGTGGGATGGTATGCATCCGCTCAGCCTCCGCCACTGTTTGTAGCGCTGCTTGTTCCTGCTTCAGCTTGGCTGCGGGTGGCGGGTGGGGAAGGCATGACAGGGTGGAGTCAGGCTAGTACGCATATTTTCAATGGACAAAAAACGCTCGTATGCACCGATTCTGGTCACGCAAGTACATGCATGCTGTGAACAGGCAGTGAGGCAACTCACCGCTTTTGATGACGCCGATGCAAGTCACTGCCCCTAGCAGGTAGACGCTGCCGCACACTAGCAGGCTGATGCTGGCGGCTGCAAAGGGGAACAGGATGTGGCAGGGTGCGGGGGAGGGTGAGCCAGCAGAGCGGCTGGCCCCTCGATGACAGCTGCCCCTCCCGGGTGGAAGGCTGTACGGCAGCTTGACCGCAGCATGCCCAGGCGTTGACGGCAGCCGCCGCTGCACAGCAATGCGACGCCATGATGCAGCCCTGCAGCACGTCCTGTGCAGCCGCACCTGAGCGGTAGAGCTGCAGGCTTTTGTGGAAGTCGGTGGACCCCACCGGGTACGCTTCTCGGTACGTCAGCGTTGCCTCAAACACCTGCGATGGTGGGGAATGGATCCTTGAAGACTCAGGCAACCAGAACCTCGGCATGCCAGCGTTGACTCAGTCCAGCAGCGGCAAACAAGTAAAGCCCAATAGGCTGAAGTGTGCGAAATGTTCAGCCCCACCTGCAGCACGCCTCGCCCCACCCAGGCGTCCAGCAGCGGCACGAGGGACAGGAAGCGCGGCCACTCGGTCTCCACCTGCGCAATTGGAAACAAAGCGAGCAGAACAGTCAGAGCAAGGCCAGCACAATGGCGACTGGCTGTAACCGGAGAAACGTGGCCTTAAGAGGGACAGGAAGCACCATCCCAGCGGCCGCCTCTCCACATGGCATCAATCCCTCCGCCTCACCAGCACTATCAGCAGGGCGATGCCGATGCCAAACACGCGCACTGCCTGGCCGCTGATGAAATACGCATCCTGCATTCAGATGCAGCAGGGCAAGTCATAACGGCACAACGCAGCAACCCGAAAGCAGCAGTGTGACATGCTGTGCGGCAGACCAGCAGAGAACAGCAGATGCCGAGGCGGATGGCGGGATCAGGCATGCGTGGCTGCTCATGCGGCTGCATGGCCCGGGCGTGCCTGCCGCCTGCTGCGCCACATGCACGCATCTTTGCATGTCCAAAGGATGGAGCAGCCAGTCACGCCGCCTGCACAGGTTCTGCCACCCCTTCTCTCTCTCTCCTTGCCAGGTTGTGAGCTGGTGCATGCCACACAGCAGCAGCCATCCCTCGCACCTTGGAAGCCGCCTCCCCTCGAACCGTGATGGCCATTCCAAAGGCCAGCGCGCACAGCAGCGCGCACACACCGGTCAGGAAGTTGAACACGCGGCAGACTTGCAGCAGGCAGGAGTGGCCGCGGCTGGCGGGGGCACGGCCGGCCGGGGGCGCCAGCGGCGCGCTGCCGCCTCCCGAGAATGAGCCGCGGCTGGGCAGCAGCTCGCCGCGCTCGGCTGCCGAGGAAGCACCCACGTTCATCGTGCTATGTGGGCTGCCTGCCGATGGGTGGATGGGCTGTCAGCTGCTGCAAGGCTAAGGCGCCGTGCTCGACTGCCGCTGGCCGACTAACAGCGGCAGCGGGCCGAGCTGTGTGCTGCTGGGCAGACGGGCTGCGGCGCTGCTGCAGACGGTGTCGCTGCGATCAGCCGAAATGGATGCTGCCCAAGGGCCCAGGAGCAGTCCTTGGGGCTCCGCGCGCGCTCAACTTCGGTCGCCTTAACTGCAGAGGCTCTGCGGCAAGTCAGAGTGACTGACCGTGGTGATCAGCGAATGGCGCAGGCCTCAAGGCTTCCAGCTTTGCACTGCTCCACCCGCATTTACGCCGAGCTGGCCAGCCCTCCCCCAAACGCCGCCTGCAGGGCGCCATCGCACTGCTGCAGCCGCACCCTTGCCTGAGAGCACGCGCCGGCCCGCCATCGCCGCCCGAGCAGCCCGTGGAGTCCCCACCGTCGCACCGCGCAGGTGCGGCAGCCCCGCCCCTGCTTGACAGATCGTGGCAGGGGTGCACAGCGCCCTGCGCACCCTGCAAGGCGGCCTGGGCGCCTTGATGGCCGCTGCTGCTCACTGCCAGGCAGTGCTGCACGGCCTGCCCACTCACGCAGCGGTCCAGCAGAACCAGTGGCTTGATGTAGCACGGCGCCGCCTSCYGCCGCCGCCTTCTGGCTGCTGCCGCTTGCCGCCGCTTGCGCCGCTGCCGCCGGGCGCCCTTGCCGACCTCTGCTGCAACTGCCTCTTTCTGCTGCAGTCAGCAGCCATGCCGCCCAAGGTCAAGAGGATTATGACACAGCCCATTGTGAGTCGCAGCGAGCAGCGCAGGGCGGGTAGCGCGGGTGGGGCTGCATGCACTCCCGCCGCCGCCGCCCTGTGCACGAGCCTGCCCGCCTGCTGCCTCCCACCTCTCCCCCGCCCGCCTCTGCCATTCCTCTCGCAGAACCTGATTTTCAGGTTTTTGCAGAGCCGACAAAAAATCCAGATCTGGCTGTACGAGCACAACGACCTGCGGGTGGAGGGCCGCATCATCGTGAGCGCTCCTGCTTTTCGCAGTTTGGCGTTTGCGCATCTCGATCTTCCCTCAATTGCCGTTCGGCTGTGCTTGTTGGGCTACAGCCTGCAGCCTTGCCGCCATCACTGCCTGTGATTTGGTCGTTGCCCCTGCTGCTGCCGGCGCTTCAGACTGCCGCAGGCTGCCTTCAGGGCCGCAGACTGCCGCAGGCTGCCTTCAGGGCCGCAGACTGCCGCAGGCTGCCTTCAGGCTGCTCAGCTTGCGGGGCGGCCACCTGTTTTGCGGCCGCTTGGAATTCGGCCACTTGCTCCGCTTGATGTCCTGGCGTTTGAAGCTCGCCACTTGCTGCTCACGCTGTTTGGTTGCCCTCTTCGATGCAGGTTTTTGCCGAGTACATGAACCTGTTGCTTGCCAGTCACCGTTTACTTCCGTGCCTTGTGTCAATTTTGCTTGTTTTTTCCAATCTAATTGCAGGGCTTTGACGAGTACATGAACCTGGTGCTCGATGAGGCGGAGGAGGTGTCGGGTGCGCGTCTATTTTGCAACTGCTTTGCAGCGTATTCACAGCGGGGTAGTGCACACAGGGAAGAGCACCCGCAGCCGGCATGTTGCCGGCTGGACTTACCGCCGCCGCTGCAACTGCTGCTAGCCAGTCACACCTGCTGCCGCCGCCACTCTTACTGCTGCCCTTCCATACCGTCCAGCTACCGCCCCTTCTGCCTGGCGCTTGTCACCGACCCACACGCCCTTGCTCCCCTCCGCTTCCCTCCGCTTCCCTGCAGTCAAGCGGAAGACGCGCAAGCCGCTGGGCCGCATCCTGCTCAAGGGCGACACCATCACACTCATGCAGGCAGCCAAGTGAGGCGGCCGATCGCCCGCCCCGCTGGCTCGCTGGCCGGGTGGGACCAGACGGCAGCCCCGGCTGTGCCTAGGGCCAACTGGTGTGGCGCCGCCCTGGGCTGCAATGCAAGGAAGCCCAAGGCACAGCGTGTGCCCTTGCAGCCAGCAGGCTGGTTTCATCGCCAGCCTCGCAGCTGAGGGCCCGCCCGGCTGCCCCACCCGCCCACCCAGCAGCRGCNGCAGCAGCAGCAGCAGCAGCAGCATGCGCGGCGCAGCACCGCCGCGCGCAGCTAGACAGCGTGCAGGCCTGCCCCTTTTTTCTCCGCCCTTTGCCGCCCTCCCGAGGCCTGCACCCATGTGCCAGCGGCAGGTGGTCCACAACCTTACAAATAGCCCTAGCGCCGCCTGCCTTGCATGCCACGTGCCATGGGAGGGCCGTTGCTTGCACCTTTCCTTTCCGCTCCCTAGTCCCGCTCTCCTTCTCTCTTCCTCTGACGCTTAGACCGCTCAGCACCCACACTATCCTCCTGACCCCCCATGGCTTTCAATTGCCCAGCCCACCGCTCTTACAAGCGCGCGCCATGCAACAACCGCACTCGTGAGCGCCATGCGAAAGCAGGTGCAGCTCAAGTTGCAGGCAGGGAGAATGGAAGGATGGAGGGGGAACTTGCAGTGGCATGGCTGCCCACTGCTGGCTGCTGTGCTGCTGCTGTTGCTACTAGCTGCTGACGCCATGTCTTGCCATGCTCACGCCCTGCTGTTGCTGCTGCTGCCGACAAAGAAGGCGCGCTGCCAGAGGCAGGAGCCCACAAAGAAAGCCGAGTTGGAGTAGTCCTCAAGCAGCGGGTTGTACCCTGAGGCGGTACAGGTGGCGCTGAGGTCTGGGCAGTACCGCAGCATGAAGTCTGCGGTACCCATGTGCTCGGCACGGACCTGCGGCTGCTGTGTCTGCTGTGCCTGCTGCGCATGCTGTGCATGCTGTGCTGCCGCACCGCGGTACAGCTCGCACAGCAGCGCAAAGTCGGTGGGGAAGAAGATGTCGGCGGTACCGCGCGGTACCAGGTACGAGCCGTGGTCAAAGGTGGACCCGCCGTACTGCAGGCCAGTGGATGGAGGCGGGTGCAGCGCATCTCTGGGTGACACGCGTGCGCTGCTGAGCGCTCCCGCTCTGCACAACGGTCAAGCAGGAGGCAAGCACGAAGCAAGCGAGCGCACGACACAGCTCAGCAATCAACCAACCAGCAATGGCTTACAGTGGTGGCCACCAGCGGCGCATTGATGCCGGCCACCGCGACCTCTGGCAGCTCGTCAAAGTCGGCGGCGATCAGGGTGTGGCTGGGGCGGGCCTGCAGGGAAATGCGCCACGAGGAATTTGGCAAAAAGGGGGCGGCGGCGGCGGCAACAGCAGCAGCAACACCATGACCGATGCGGACAAGCACTCAGCTGCTTTGTTAATTGGCGCAGGCAGGGCGAATGCAGCTGCACAAACACCAAAAGCACGAACCCCTTGCCTGCTGAAGTGTGTCGAGCAGCTGCAGGCAGCCGGTGGGCAGCCATCGCACTTCATCCGTTGCCTCCCCCACCAGCTTGCGCCAGCCGCGCGCCAAGCTGAGCGCCAGCCCCTGCTTGCGAGCGCCGCCGCTGCCGGCCGAGCTGTCGCAGGCTTGCGCCGCCTGAGGGGAGGAGCATGGCAGGTTGGGAGGTGCTAGTTGATAACAGCGCGGCAAGAACTCCATGCACCTGCGCGAAATACCAGTAGGAAAGCTTGCATCACCGACTGACTCCAAACCGCAGCACACACGGACAGCACCCAGCACAAGTACCTGCAAGCAGCGCCGGACCAGATGGTCTGCTGCCGGCTGCATCAGTTCGTAGAAGTCGCCCTCCCCGCCGCGGCTGTGGTGCTGGGTCCTGCATCAGACACAGGGAGCAAGAGCCGCTTGTTTGCATCGCCGGGCAGGCATGGCAGGGGCGCACCAATCTCAAATTTGGATGTGTGTTGAACTGACAGGCTCACCACTGCCCCAAGTCTTCGTAGCGGTCGCTCTCCGCCACAAGCGTCTGCTGCCACTCGCTGCTGCCCATGTCGCGCCACACCCTGCATGTGGGAGGGCGCACATAATGTGAGGGAGCGCAGTCAGGGCAGAGTGATGTACAGTGAGGAATGGCAGCAGACACTGCTGCCCATATGACCATGAGTAAGCCGAACACTTGCCTGTCGTGCGGCAGGTTGTCCAGCACTTCGCACATCACACTTTGTTTGAGATTGGGTGCAACCACATTAAAGTATTACGAACATCAGTAGTCCCACTCACCGATCATGGGGCAAATTGTCCAGCACTTCGCACATCACAATGAAGGCATGCTCGTCCTTTGCAGTTGCGCCGCCGCTGCCGCTGGCCCTTGCTGCTGCGTCTGCTGCGCACCAAGCCGCTGCGTCTGCCGCGTCGTGCTGCCGCACCTGCGGGGATGGTTTGATTGGAAATGGATGTCATGTTTTGGTGGGTGGGCAGGCTTGCTTCCGTGCATGCTTGGCGTGACATGTTGGAGCAACAGAGAGCTGGCCAGCCAGCCAGCAAAGTTGTGAAAACGCACCGTGAATCGCTCGGCGTGGCCGCCCTCTATCGCCACGCGCCGCCGCTGCAGCGCCGCCAGCACTGGGCTGATCTCGATGCAAGCATACCTGTGAGAGTTGACAGGGGAGGAGCGGCATGTTGAGGGGAGGAGCGTGTTGCGCAGCTCACTCTTGACAGCTGTCGCGCCGGGCTGACCATGAGCGCCGGTTGGGGATTGCATGCGAGCGAACAATGGACTGAGTCTAACAGAATGAGAGCGTCTGTTGTGTCCAGTCCTACATGACAAACATTCCCAATGCGTCTGTTGTTTCCCACCTTTCCAGCCCTACTGGACACACTTTTACCGACAAACATTCCCAATGCCAATCAGGGACGGCTTTCACACCAACACAGGGCCATTCCAAGGCCAACCTGCACCACTCACTGGCACTTGGAGTATGCAACCGGGTGCTCGTCTCGCAGCCAGTCCTGGAAGCAGGGCATGGGGGCAGCATGCTACGGCAATGCAAACATATGCGGCAGGCCTAAGTGGGGCATGCACAACCCTGGTGACAAGTCACCGCGCAGGCGACTGGGGAGCAGATTAAATGGAATGGACTAACATGAACATGGCGCAGTGCACTGACCAGGATGTTGAGTGCCAGTGTGCCGGTGCCGCCGCCAATCTCGTAAATGCGCAGCGGCGGCTCCGGCCGCCCCGCCGCCACCGCATCCGCCGCCTGCAAGCAGACGTTTCACGGGCGCCAGGCAAGCACACATGAGCAGCATGCATGCAACAGCCACTGGCGTGAGCCCTTCAACCTTGTGTGCATCAATGCCCACATGCACCCCTGCAACGTGTGTGCATGCACGCAGCTGTGCTCCTTTTACCACCCCTACCGGCTCGCCTGCTCGTTCCAGCGCTGCAGCACCGCATTGGCAATGGCCTGGCCGTAGTGCGGCTGGAAAATCTCCACGGGCGTCAGCCAGGAGGCTTGCAGCTCCTTGTACAGTTGCTGGGCAGGCAGGGAGGGTACGGGAAGAAAAGCAAGCTGCTCGACAGAGGGTCGCAAAATCCACAGGTGAAACGAACCACACGGTCACGCAGCCCAGACACTACCAGGAGAAAGTGGCAGCAAGCACACATGAGACCAGGCATGCACATGCACCGCCAACCGGCAAAGTGGCAGCAAGCACAAGGCAAGGGGCCCAGCCCGCACACACCTGCACCGCTACCAGGTAATCCGTCTGCCCGGCGAAGCTGCGGAAGTTGAGCGGCTGGCGCAGCGTGCCCACCACCGCCGCGCCTGCAGTTGAGAGAAGGGGTGCAGAGAGAGGCGTTAAATCAGCAAAGCATAGCTGGATGCGCAGCGTGCCCACCACTGCTGCTCCTGTGCAGGCAACCGGTGCATTTGAGAAATTTGGTGCAAGCATATGGTTTGGCGAAGCTGGGTGCAGACTGCAGGGGTGCCCTGAATCGCACAGCGCTGCCTGCCTCGCATCCTGCCTGCGGCACAGGCAGTAAAAGCGCACCTGAGGCGGTCTGCTTGCTGAAGTAGCCCTCGCGGGGGTGGTAGAGCGAGTCATGAATGAAATCGCGCACCAGCTGCGATGCAGGGGGCAAGCAGGCAGGTTTGATCGGGCATTTGCAGCTTGGGTGGCAGCTCATGCAAGGCAGGCAGCATGGATGATGTCCCGCTCCAGCTGCTGCACCGGGTGAGCATTGTGAGCAGGTGGGGTGTTGCGGCATGCGATCGAGCCCCTCCGCCCTGAATACTCGAGGGTTGGATTTGCAAGCCCCAGCCATGGCATGCCCTCATGCCCTCGTCACCGCATTCNAGGCCCCNCACTACCGCGCCTTGCCTGCACGTTGTGAAGTTGGGGCTGCCCGCTGCCGCTGCCGCCTTCCGATCGAGGCACTGCAGGAGGCCCCGCCGATCCAGCTTCCCATGCCGCACTGCTCGCCACCCTGGCGCATTGCAGGGACGCAGCTGCCGCCGGCTGCTGCAATGCTGCTGCTAACGCCGCAAGGGCGGCGGCAGCGGCGCCGCTGCCGCCGCCGCCCGCCAACTGAGCCGCTGCAGCGATGCCTTGCCGCCTGCAGCATTCGCATGGTAAATGGCGGGCGTCTGAGAGCTACATGGGCCCATGCGGCGCCCGAACCGCAAGCCTGGCGCTGCAGCGAGTTCTCACCTCAGCAGCGGGTGCCGCGCAAGCTGCCCCGCCATGCTGCAATGCGATCCTTATCGCCCAGAGACGCGTGTGCAGCGGTCGCCGTCGTGTCTGCACGTTGGGTCCTGCTGCCGCCGCTCGCCGCCGCCATGGCGCACACAGCAGCAGCAGCAGGAAGGGCTGCTCCACCTTTTGCCATTGGCTGATCCAACCGCTCATCGAACGTGCAACCATGCGTTGTTTGTAGGGCTTTACATGATTCCAAGGTGCGGCATGGCATACACGTGAATGTGCACATGTTGCAGTTGGCAAGGCGGCGCCAATGCAAAAGCGCGGCCAAAACAATTGTGAACGACCCAAGCCATCAACATTAGGCAAGAAGCACAGATGCTCTCAAATTTGTATGAACAATGGGCTGTAAGTGAGCTGGAAAAGAATGCGAATGGGCTGCCTGCCAAAGCCGGCAGGCGCTTGAATGCAAGTGTTTGAGCCAGGAGAAGAGAGGATGTGGCAGCATGTGGCGTTGGCGATGCACTGATGAGTGTATGCACGTTGGCTAGGGGTTCGAGAATGGGGAAGTTTCGAGGTGCGGCTCAACAAAAGGGCGTGGCCTGCAACTCAGCTTCAACCATCAGGCTGGCATTATGCAAAGATTGGCTGGGCAGGCCGGCACACACAGGTAGCTGCAGCCCCCACCGCACATCGCCGACAAGTTGACAGCAGCAGAGGAGCCTGGCGTTCATGAACGCGATCAACGCGAAACCCTCCAACTGAACAAGACTGCATGGCGGCAACCCCACAGAGACGGCCGCCCGCCAAAAGTTTGGCTTTCAAGCCGGGCGCGCGCTGGATGTGTGCTCCTTCAAGGCGGCTGGCGATATGTGCTCGCTCAACGGCGGCCAGTGCGCTTGCACTTGCCGTCGGCGCCCACTGTGTACTTCCGAGGGCAGCTGGTGCAGCTGGCAGCCGTGCACGCCAGGCAGTTGCTGCCCCAAGTGACAGTGCAAGACACGCACTTGCTGGTGGCTGCGGTGGAAGGGGCGAGGGCAGGAGGGCGGAGCGATTCAGCCAAGTTGCAAGGAGGAGCGGGCAGCTGCAATGGGCATGCATGCCCAGCTGTCTGCACCATGCATGGGAGCAGCGTGCTGCTGCGAAGCAAGCTCAGCAGCCAAAGCAAGCACAGCACGTGCATCACGATCAGCCGCCCACGCCAGCCTGCTGAGAGTGCACAGCATGCGCAGCACCTCTCCAATAGTGCACACACACTCACTGGCGTCCCAGTAGGTGCCCTGTGCGCATGCAGTGCATTGCGTGGCATTGCATGCCCGGCAGTACACGCCATAGGTTGCAGAGCAGTAGGCGCACTTGCCGGAGGCTGCGGCATCCGGGGCAGGGCAGTGGCAGTGGGTATGGAGTGTGCACAGTGCCAGCACTGTGTTGGTGTGGAGAACAGCAGTTTGACTCCTGGCTCGGCGGCCTTTGGGCTGCCATTTCCTGCACAACTGGCCGATGCGCGGCAGCAAGACCACTTGCAAACTCTCAGAGAAGCTTCTCTGACAGATCTTAAGATAGGCTGCAGGCCACCAAACTCACCATCCACAAAAGAGCCGGCGCGGCACTGCGAGCACTTGAGGGTGTCATCGGTCTCGTCCACAGCACAGGCCAGGCAGCCAGCCCCCGCAGCAGAGCAGCTGGAGCAGCCGCCGGTGGCATTGAGGTAGTTGCCGGGGGCGCAGGTGAGGCAGGCGGGGCCGGCAGGGTCGCAGGTCAGGCATGCTGCAAAGAGGGAGGAAACATGGTGGGGTTCTGGTGTAGAGCCATGGGGAACCGGAGTTGAGCTGGGAGCATCATGCAATGATTGCAGCGGTGCGATGGCATGCAGTGCGCCTATGGCAGCAGCAAGCGACAACCAGAGTTGCTCTGCATCACTGACAACAAATGGGCTGCAGCTCATCCCAGTAGCCTGCAGTCTTACCAGGACCGCCGATGGCCGTGCACGACACACACTTGCCGGTGGCTGCGCAGATGAGCGGCAGAGGCAGTCACCTTGGTTTCACCGTTATTAGGCTTCGCTGCATCACGGTGGTACCCGGTCCTGACCATCCGGTTGTGAACCTCTGCAATGTTGCTTATCCACCAGCTATGCTGCCCAACTCAGGCCGCTGCAGTCCAGCCACTCACTCGCATCCACCGACCAGCGGTCGTAGCACTTGGTGCAGGCGCCGGTGCCGTCAGTGGCGCAGGCCAGGCACTTGTCGCCACCCGTCTGGCGGCAGGTCAGGCACTGCAGGCAGGTGGGAACGAATGGAATGCGCAGGCTGGTTGCAACCGTTCCTTGCAGCATTGGCGGTAACCGGTACCACCACACGTGGCATGTGCAAGGCAAAAGTCTCCCGAACCGTGGTAGCAGCAGCGCAGGCAGACAGGAGCAGGCCACATGATGCTCGAAAWGCGCCGCCACTTGCCTCGCTGGTGGCAGTGATGAAGTTGTAGCCGCGGCGGCACTGCGCATCACGAACAGGGTTGCAAAATAGCGTTATCAGACATGCTAGCATCCTGCCCAACCGCCACATGTGGGGACAACGCGTTGTGTCCGGCATGGGCATCGCCCGATGCGCCTTGCTGCCCAACAGCCGCCTACTCAGTCCTGCCCTGTGCTCACCAGAGCACAAGTGGGGGCGGGGTCGGCACTCTCGCCAGTGCACTGCTCGCAGTTGGCGATGGTGCAGTTGGCGCAGGTGCCCGGGGCGTCAGTTGGGGTGTACCAGCCCTTCTGGCACTCCTCGCAGGTATCTCCAGCGGGGGATGCGCACTTGGCGCAGCCGGGCAGGGTGCAGGCGGTGCAGCCTCCATCGGCATCGATATAGTAGCCCTGGAGAGGGGAGGGGAGGGGAGGGCTGCTTGTGGGGCGTCAGGGCGGCAGGTGCAGTGGCATTTTGCTTGATTCTCCTTGAGAGCGCGCTTTGTTCCTCCTCAGCAGGCTGCCAGGCTGCATCGCGAGCTGTTCCAGCCGCACCTTCTTGCATGCAGCGCAGGCGCCAATGGCGTCGCAGGTCTCGCAGTTAGGCATGTTGCACAGCTGGCAGCGCTTGAGAGCATCCAGGTAGTATCCCTTCTTGCAAGCCTTGCAGTCGCCGTTGGTGTAGCACTGAGTACAGCCGGCGCCTGCATGGGTGGGGGAAGGCGGGCATTCGTTGGCAGGATTCGGTGCAGGGCCCACGGGCCCGGGCCCACATGCCAAGGGCAGCACAGAGGCAGATGGTGCTGCAGCGCGCGCGGCTGCTGCCGCTGCGCCGCGCTGTGCCGAGCAATGTCACGCCATGCTGGGCCACTGTGCCACGCTGCGTCATGCCAAGCCTTGCTGTGCTGTGTTGCGCTGCAACCTCACCGGACACCTCCTGGCACGTGCCGCAGCGGCGACTGATCTTGTGCTTGTAGGGCTTGCCAGTGGGGCACACCAGGCAGCCGTCTGCAGAAACAAAGGCAATCCTTGCGCACAAGCAATGAGGCACTTGGGGCAAACAAACTGGGGCGCATAGCAGGGCATCATGTGCAGGCCTATGTGACAGCTGCTTGGCCCGTGCATGCGCAGTAGCCTACTCACTGGCATCGCAGGCGGCGCCAGCCACGCATCCAAAGGCCTCGGCGCAGCTCTTGCAGCCGCGGTAGTCCTGAGTGGTCTCGGTGGCGGTACCGCTGGATGCATCGATGTACTTGACAGACACAGTTGCCAGGTAGGAGCCGGTCCTGCAGGCGGTGCAGCCGTCCAGGGCGCCGTTGGCGCCGGGCGCGCACGAAAGCGCGTCCTGCAGGCGGGTGGGGTTGTTGTCGGGGCGGCCGGTGTGGGCAAGCAGTACTGCGCCGTGCAAATGGCTGTCGCACGCCAGGTGCAGCACAGTCTGGCCTGTGCAAACCGTGCTGTGCTTGCACCACTGCGATGGCCGCTGCCTGAGGCCCACCTTGCACTTGAGCTCGGAGACGTCGCAGGGGGTGCAGCGGTTGTAGGTCAGCGCGCCATTGTTGTTGTTGAGCACGCGCATCTTGGGGGTGCTGCACATGATAGGGGGCGGCATGAGACGTGCCGCGGGGTTGGCCAACCAACAGCTGCTGCGCCACGGCATCACAGGCCTGCCAGGCAGGTGTGGGCAGAGCAGGCATGCCAGCCAGCCGTCGGCAAAGTGGTCAGTGCTGCTGCACAACGAGTGCACCTTCCCCCAGCAGCTCACTAGCGGGCGGTGGACGTGGTGCACTTGGAGCAGCCGGTCACTGGGTCGCAGAATCCGGCCGCGCACCAATCAGCCTTGTTGTTGTTCGCCACTGTGACAGAAAGGCAGGCAGAAGGCAGCGGGGAGTCTAAGCCAGTGAACTCTGGGTCATGAAAGCGGACAGGAGCTGGACAGGAGCAGCATTGCATGTGAACATGGCCGCGGTATGGTACATTGCTGGCGGCCACTCACCCAGGCAGTTGCCGGACAGCTGGGCTGCAGCAGGGACGGAACGGCAGGAGAAGCCAGCACTCAACCAGATGGGCACGGCTAGTTAGGAATGCACAGAACTGGGCCCATGCCTGGCATTGCACTGGTCGGTCATCGGCCAGCGGTCAGCGGCCGGTCAGCAGTGGAAGCTGATGCCTCACCTTGGGCAGCCGGTGTGGCAGCCAGCGCCACCACCAGGCATACCGCTGCCAGCGCAAGAAGCTTCATCTGCATGCAAGGGAACGACGAGAAGCTTAGGCGAGGGCGCTGTGGGCGCGCGGCGCACCACGCGAGGGCGCTTGGTGGCACCGGATCACTTCATTTGATCCGATTCAGCCTCAGAACAGCATGGGCAAGTGCGCGCAGGCAGGCGACCGGGAGCGGCGCACCTTTGGGGACTGCTGGGGGCTTGTGACGGATCGAAGAGCCCAGGCGCTGCTCCTGCTGATGCGCTACACTAGCTAGATCAATTCAAGAGTGGCGGGGCGGCCCAGGGAGGCTCTCTAGATCGCAAGCCCGCAGGACATGCACAGCAGCAGAGCCGCGCCGGAAGGTGATGCGCGAAGGTGATGCCGCAGCTGCTGCCCGGCGTCCTGAATGCGCAGCACTGGAACTCCTGCCCCTGCCGGCCGCTTCTGATCATGTTCAAGCAGAGGTCACAGGCGCGGCCTGACCAGACCCTTGCATGCAACAGTCACGGCATGCCCCGCCGCCGCCGCCGCCACCTGACCGGCCGTCTGATCAACCACGTGATGCGCATCTAGAGCTGTGCAGCAGCCGGCAGCCCGTGCTTCTCAATGTAAGCGTCTATCTCCTGCNGGGGAGAAATGAGCGGGGCCTCCATGTATCAGCTGGTTGTGCAAAGCGGCAGGCGGCGCGGTCAGGAAAAGCAGGGGGCGGGTTATGGTACCGCGGCGCCCCTGCTGCAGCGCCCACTGGTGCACCCGGTCCTCTGCAGCACAGCCACACACACCCTTGTTAATGCCCAAATGAAATCTCAGGTCCCAACAAGAGCCTCCACTGGTGGGCTTTCCGCACCCGCCACCCACCCGCCGCCCACCCGCCGCCCACCCGAATGCCAACCCGCCACCCACCCGCCACCCACCCAACACCCCACACGACCGCCCATCCACCCCCTCGGGCCACCCATTAACCTGCCGTTTGACCCCACCCAGCCCCAACCCCCACCTCAAGCCTACTACAAAAGCCGCCCTCAGTCCACTCAGGCCCGCACATGCCTCCATCCAAGCCGCCCTCCAACCCAGCTCAACCTCACCTCCCTTAACAGCCAGCCACCCCCAAAATGCACCTGGGGCGTCATGCCTTCAAATGGATCCGCTTCTGTTGCGCCGCCGCTGGCCTGCTTGCAAAACTCCTCGATTTCCTGCACATGGCGGCAGCAGGGCACAGCCTAGCTCAGCCGGGCAGGCACAGAAAGACGCAGCAGGGTGCCACTACGCATGGCACAGCAGGGGGCAGCAGAGCAAGCACAGTTCTCAGCCGGCGCTGCAACGGCAGCACGCCGCACAGCACATGTGCGCCGCTGGAGGCAACGGCCAGCTTGTTCCAGCACCTCCATCTGCAGACAATGCCATCAAAAGTCAAGGAGCAGCACAGCGCACCGCAAGGGGTCCTGCCCACGAACGGGCCGGCGGTCACCAGAGCAGTGAGTTGCTAGCAAGCTAGCAAATTTGGCAAAAACATCCAGCAGGGTTTGATGATTGACGCACCGCGGGGGTCATGCCCACAAAGGGATCGTCGGTGCCCCAAGGCACCAGGATGCTCTTGCCAGCTAGCACCATGCGTGCCGCCTCCAGCCGCTCCGCTTCCCGCCGCTTCTTCCGCTCCTCAATTGCCTGCATGATATCAATTTGACAATGGCATGGCATTCAGTCAGAGGCAGATCATATGGAACTCTTCCAGCCCCGCCGCTTCCGCCGCTCCTAAGCCGCTTGCAAGAAAGCAGCATTGCAATGGTGAAGGTCAGCCAGTCAGGAAGTACATCATCGCAGCACAGAAGCAGGTGGCGAGGCAACCGTGTGCACCTCCCAACGCGTGCTTGCAGGGTGGCAGGCCGCAACACAGCGGGCACGGCAGCGACCATTGCAGCTGTGGCAGCAGCGGCAGCCGCTGGCCAATCACGCATCATCAGCCACGCACCGGGTCTGGCGTTTTCTCCCACTCTATCCGGTTGAACAGGATGAGCGCAATGCCCACAACAAACACGCCCCTGTAGCGGTTTGACAGTGGTGACGGCAGCAGGCAGGCGGAGCGGGTCAGGGCAGCAGCGGCGGTAGTTGTATGCGGCGCATGCAACTGCTATCATGGCACTGCAGGCGTCTGCCGCCATGCGAACAGCCACGAAAGACAGCACGGCGGCAGTGCATGCCAGCCCAGCGCCCAGCACTGCCCTGCAGCGGCCCGCCGGCCCAGCATCCTGCGGCACATCCGCTACCCGGCACACGATTCTCAAGTACATTTCTTTGCAACCAGCTGGTCTCACCAGTACATTTTCTCCCACCACTTGAGCTCGCCGCCCTGCAGCTGCCGCCGCTCCCAAGGCAGCATCCACGGAGAGGCTGCGCAAGGGGGATGGGTGGGCGGAAGGCAATGCATGGGGCCATGCGGTAACCCAGGCAGGCATGGCCGAGGATGATATGATAGGTAATAGCCACAGTAATTTGTGAAACTGGCTGTGACAACTTCACAGCACCGCAGACGCACCGACTTGGACTTGCTGGGCCGCCGCCTGCTGCGCCGCCGCCGCTGCCGCCGCTGGCGGCGCGCCCGCCGCCTCGGCTGCTGCGCCGGCCCCCCCGCCCGGCTGGAATCTCCTGATGGGGAACTTGGCACGAGCACTGGCCGCGGCAAGGTCCTCGGGAAGGGTTGAGTAGGAGGCGCGGGCGAGCGCGCCGTCGGCGGTCGCCCGCTGCAGCAGCGTTCGTGCCTGAGTGGCTAGTTGCCGCAGCGCCMTTGCTGCTGCAATTGTTTGCGCTGCCGGGCAGGGGAGCAGCAGAACCGGGGCGGGTCTCGCACGTGCGGGTTTCTGGTGAAGTGGGGCCCACTGCGATGGGTTTTGCAAGCACTCTCAACAATACAGCAGCACCGGCTGCCCGCTTGCACAACCCAGCCGCCGGTCGCCCATGCAGAGCGCCAGCAAGGAGCTCATTTCGAGCGATGGCCATTTGCACGGCCCTCAGCAGATCGTCTACAAGTCTGTAGCAGTGCGATCGCGGCCACAGCCCTTTCAAAGTGGACAGCGGAGCGCAGCTCCCGGCCTGTGGAGCCCTGGTCGTCCCGTCGGCGAGCCATGGCGGCCCTGCCAGGGCTTCCCAACTTTATGCTGCCTCCGGTAGCGGCTGCGCCCTCGCAGCAGGCCGCGCCACTGCAGCCCGCGCTGCTGGGCTTCCCTGGGGCCGCCCCGCTGCAGCCCCTGGACCCGCAGCACACCCGCTTGCTGCCGCCAGCGGCAGTGCAGGCGCTGCAGCTGGGCCTGCCGCCGCCGGGCAGCGCCGGCGCCGCGGGCCTGCCGCCACTGCCGCAGGAGCAGGCGCAGGACGCCCAACAGCAGCAGCGGCACCCCCACCTGCAGTACTCACTTGAGACGCTGGCACCGCACCAGATGGCAGCTGTGACCAAGGCGGCACAGGCCGTGGCGGCCGCACTGGCTGCCGGCGGCGGCGGCGACTTGCTTTATGTCAACCCGCGGCAGCTGGCGGCCATTCAGCGGCGGCGGGAGAAGCGCGCGCGACAGGAGCAGCGCATGCTGCAGCTGGTGGCAAAAGAGGTGAGTTCTGGGCACACGCAGGGGTGCGTTTGTGCGTGCTGCGCTGTGCATGCTGGCGCATGCCTGCTCCGCTGCCCGTCCTCGTTGCATTGCAATTTTGCGGCGTTGCTGCCACGCCTGCTGCAAAGCCACACCCCCGCAGCTGCGCCCTGCACCCAACTGGCCCTTCAACTCTGCTTGGCCCTGCACTGTTGTTGCAGCGCGGCAAGAGGTCGACAAAGCAGGTGGCAGGGCGCAAGGTGGCCGCGCAGCGCACCCGCAACCACCTGGGCCACTTTGAGAGGCGAGCATGAGTTGAAGTGCTGTGGCTACTGTGTGCTGCTCTTTGTCTGCGCATGGGTGCTTCAGCCGGTCTGCACTGGCCGGCATCACCCGTTGTGGCTGTTGTGTTGCTGGCAGCCTGCCGGTATGTGCAGCAAAGCAAGGTCAGGAGAAGTGCCAGCCCTGCCAAGCAGCCCTGCTGCTTGACGAGCCCTTGCTTGCCTGCTATGCTTGTTTCTTTGCCAACCAGCAACCATCCTGGGCCATACCGTCCTGCTGCAGTAAGGCGGCACTGGAAGCGCAGGACCGCCGCATGGTGGCACTTACTGAGCAAGCGGATGGCCGAGACGAGTCAGCCGGGCAGGGCGCACAGCAGGGAGGGCAGCAGGAGGAGGAGGAGCAGCAGCAGCAGCAGGAGGAGCAGCAGCAGCAGCAGGATGAGCCTGCGATGCCTGCAGCAGAGGAGCGTCAGCGTCAGCAGCAGCAGCAGCCGGCATCACCGCTGCTAGCGCAGCAAACGCGGCAGGCAGGTGCACAATCCCCACTACGGCGCAGGCGTGGAGAGCAGCAGGCAGACCTGACCTCACCTGCCCTGCAGCAGCAGCAGCAGCAGGTGACGCCTGGGCGCCCCGCCACTCGCAGCCAGCAGTACTCTCCGCTGTCGCCCAAGCAGCTGCAACTGCTGCAGCACGGCCAGCAACAGGAACAGCGGCAGGAGCAGCAGCAGGAGCAGCGGCAGGGGCAGCAGGCGCCGGAGCAGCAGCTGCGTTCGCCACCTCAACGGCAGCGGGAGCAGCGCAGGGAGCAGCAGCAGCAGCGAGAGCAGCAGCAGCTGACTGAGCTGCCCCCGCAGCAGGGGGAGCAGCAGCAAGAGGGCCAGGTTGCTGCACAGGTGCAGTCCCCCACAGGCAGCCAGCTGCAGTCGCCACATGGCAGCGCACAGCGGCGCAAGCGAGGGAAGGCGCAGGCACAGCGGTCTGCGCCCAGCTGAATGTGCTGCATCAGCGCATGTTTCACTGCAGTGGCCTCCTCGGCAGTGTTGCCTCGTGCGCCGTGTAAGGATGGATGCAGGACACATGTTGGCAGGCTGGCCACAGGTGCAGTGCAGCGTTGGGATCCCTCTGCTGCGGCGATTTGACGTTCCAAAGCAGTGTGCGGCAACGGTCGAGTTGCATGATTACAAGTGGCTGTGTGGTGATGACAGTGTGGCGGAAGTCAAGGGGGAAGGGAGCAGCAGGAGCGTCAGCAGCAGAGGTTAGCAGTGCGTCAAACAATGGGGAACGTGGGTGGGGTGGCTAGAGGGTGCAGCGCTTGTTGAGTGACGGGCATAGAGTCAAACAAGCGGGCGGCTGGCGCCAGCAGTAGAGCCGGCCTGTCACTCCAGCGGCCGCGCCCGCAGAATTTTGACTTCTGTCAGCGGCCGGTCAGTCTTATCTGTCTGCAGTCCAGTCGGGAGGTTGGAGGACAGGTGAGCAGGTGCGTGGCTGGAGCAGTGCTAGGTTCAGCTGCCAAGCGAAGCGCATTGTGCAGCACAGCATGCAGTAGCATTAGCATGATAGCAGTGGCACAATGAGAGGCTCCATGCAGCCAGCTGCCCCACCTGCACGTTGTCTAGCCGCTGAATCACGTCCATGCCGCCGCACACCCGCCCAAAGATGGTATGCTTGCCGTCCAGCCCTGACAGACAGGACAGGAGAGAGAGGGAGGGGTGTATGGCGGGCCGCGGGGTGCAAACATGGTTACACCGCAGCAAGGGGAACTGGCAGCCGGCAGCACCGCGGCAGCACGCATTCCAGGTACCAGGGCGGGAGGTGCAGCAGGCAGAGCAGAAAAGAGAGGCAGCTCACAGGGTGTGGGCGCAGTGGTGACAAAGAACTGCAGGGCAGGAAAGGAACAGGGAAGAAGGGGCAGGCATGGGTGTGGTCGAGCGCACACGCATCAGCTTACAGCCAGCTTACAAGCAATTCACAGATGGCTGCCGCGCTGTGCATGCCCACAATGCCTGACCAGCAGCACCTGCACCAGTGGCAGCCGGTCCCCGTTCACTCTGCCCACCCCACCTGGCTGCCGTTGGTGTTGGGCCCTGCATTGGCCATGGACAGAATGCCTGCCCCCGTGTGCTTGAGCTCCCGAGTGATTTCGTCCTCAAACTTGCCGCCCTGCAGGGAGGACAGCCAAGAAACGCAGTGTGCACAGCGCAGCATTAGCAACACAGATCTGCGAGCTGCAGGGGGGCGAAGGTTGCTGCCACCATACGTTGCTGCTCCTCGGCTGCGCGCAACCATGGCAAGCACGACAGGCACAGCATGCACGGCATGCACAGCAAGCACAGTAGGCACGGCATGCGAAGCAGGCGGCTCACGTAAATGGATGTGCCGCCACGCCCCGTGCCGGTGGGGTCCCCGCCCTGCGGCATTGAAATCAGTTCTGGGTTGTTTGCCAGGCAGACTAAATGACAGAGGGGACGGGGGGCAACATGCTAACTGCTGGTGCTGAAGTTGGCAGCAGCTGTGCAACTGGCAGCACATCCCTGCACAGGGGCTGCAGCAGGCAACCCTGCAACCAGGGCAATCAGCCAGTCAAACAAGTGCACTCCCCAAGGACAAAATGGCAGCAGCATTCACCTGGATCATGAAGGAGCGGATGATGCGGTGGAACTGCAGCGGCAGACGAACGAAAAGAAGGCCAATTAGCCACAGCTTGCTGTCCCCATGTGGAGCCCTGCAACCGCGTGTGCAAGTCTGGCCATCGCCGCCACGCTGCTCGAAAAGACGCAATGAGCACCACTGCCCTCCCCATGCATGTGCCAAGTGCATGTTTGCTCACCACAGTGCCATCATAGTAGCCGCGCCGTGAGAGCTCCAGGAAGTTTTTCACCGTTTTGGGAGCGTGCTTCTGGTACAGCTGCGGGCAGCGCGAGGGGGCGGGCAGCAGGGCCGGTGGTATGAGTCAACTGCGCAAACAGCATCGTCATTAGTTGGACAGGATGGTTTGGATTAGATGAACAGTTGCAGTGCTGCCAGCATGCTCATGCAGTCCCAAACACAAAAATGCAAAACTGCCGAGCGGCCGCACCTCGACTTGGAACGTGCCCATCGAAGTCTTGATCTCCACCCGTGGCGCCTCCATGGCGGCACACCCTGGCTCACAACCGCTGCTGCTCGAGGGTAAGCGGTGGTGCACGTACAAATACTAGCGTGCCTGCGCACAGAGGCAGGCGGAGGGCGAGCTTGGCATAGTGACCGCCGCCGCTGCCGSCCGSCGMCACTCGAGTGCCTGGCTGGCGCGGCTGGCAGGGCACGCTACTGCAAGTCACATGGGGTCTTTTGCACTACATGATGCATCCGTTTTTGGCAGCTGAAAGCGCCGCTGCGAGCGCCGCTCCATCCGTGCTCACCAGGGAGCGACTGTGGGGCTGCGGCGCGTCCAACACAAGCTCCACAACCTCTGATCGTGACTGCACACTGCTTGCCCTGCCCTCCGGTGCAGCAGGCTTCATGCCGGCTGCTGGGCACGGCCTGCTTGGCCACTGCCTCGCCATTCGTGCCGGGTCCGGGTGCATCCCGCTCCAGCAGCTCTGCACTGTCCATCGCAAGCGCTTCCGTGCGAAAGAAGCGCGCTTCACTCGCCGACCGCGACTTGCTCACAGCCCCGCGCGCCGCTGGGGCTACCAACCGCACTGATGGACTGCGACATCGAGCTCGGTTGATTCGGAGCACACCGGGACGCCCCCAGGCGCCGGGCTTCCTATGACGGCGCTGGAGGGCGCCAAGCGCAAGGCGGGCTCGCCCCCGGAGGGCGCAGACGCTCGCTCGAAGCGGCAGCCGGCGGACCAGCCCGCGGCGGGCCCCCTGGAGGAGCGGCGGCTCGAGTTGGCGGAAGTCTATGCAGCCTACACCGCGCTCGCCTCTGCTGCCCCGGGCGCCCCTCCGCCCGAACAGCCCTACCTCCGCCTGCTCAAGGCCGGGCAGGGTGCGTGGGGCAGACGCGGGGGATGGGCAGGGGGCTGTGCGCTGTCTGCCCTGCCGGCGAGGAATGCCACAAGTGGGCGCCGCCGCTCGTGTGCGCATGCCCCTGGTACACAACTTCAAATTGCACCCCTGAACAGCCTCCCTTACGGCCTCCCTCTATCCCGACTGCTTGCAGGCTCGGAGGGCTGCCGCCGGCTGGCGGCGCGTCTGCTGCCACGCTACGCCCGCCACTTCCCACAGCATGCCGACACTGCCGCCGACACGCTCATCGCTCTGGCCAAGCTCTCCCTGGCAGGTGCGTGCATGCCTGCCACTTTGTGTTGAGGTGTTGCATTCACATTGGTGGTGAAGGAGATGCTGGCACACCTTGCATTTTATGTGTACCAAAATGCTACCTGCATGTTCTGCCAGCCAGCTGCATGTGCCGCACACCCTGCTGCATGCCACTGACGCCACCCCTGCCTGTCCCACCCTTCCCTTCCGCCGCAGAGCCGCAGCAGCAGGTGGCGGCACGCTGCGATGCTGCTGCCGGCCTGCCAGAAGTGGCTGCGGCTGCTGCAAAGGAGGCGGGCTCGGGCGGGCAGCAGGCCACCATCAAGCTTGTTGCATTCTGCTTCCAGTGAGTGCCTTGCTGCTGCCTATCAGTCCAGCATCGTGACAAGTGCATGCATGCTGCAGAGCCTGAATCAACAGTTGATGATGGCTGATCAGGCTCAGCTCCTGAGCCCCAGTGCCCCTGCTACAGCCTATAAGGACTGTAGATGCCGATGCGTTATCGCGCCTCTCCCTCTCCCCACCACTCTGCTCCCCGCAGGCAGCTAGCCGCGCTGCTCAGCGCATCTGCTGCGTCCACAGCCAACGGCGGCAGCCACCTGCTGCCCAACGGCGGCACCGGCAGCGCGTCTGCCAGCGGCGCCGGCAGCACAGCAGCAGACGCCGCAAGCGCGTTTGAGAGCCATCTATGGCCCTGCCTGGACCGCTGCTTTGCCAGCCACTTCAGGTGGGCGGCTGCACAGGGAGGCATCGCACACAGCAGCGGCAGCGGGGCTAGGCACCGCAAGTGCTGTGTGTACATGCTGCACTTTCGCACTTCTGCAGTTCTGCTGCTGCAGCACTGCCCCCCAGCACTCTGCTGCGAGTGCTTCAACTGCTGCTGCTGTTCTCTGCTTGCCCGACTCACAGCATCCTCCCTTGCTGCTTTGCCGCAGGGTGGTGCTGGCAGCCTGCCTCCACGCTCTGAAGAGCCCCGGCGAGCCCAACTTTGCAGTGGCCAGCCGCTTCCTGTCCCAGCGGCTGCTGGCCACTCCCGCCGCAGCGGCTGCAGCTGCTGCCTCGCCGGCTGGGCCGGCTGACAGCAGCGGTGATGAAGTGATGCAGGATGCTAGCGATAGCGGCGCAGCAGCAGCAGCAGGAACAACAGCAGCAGGAACAGCGGCGGCGGCGGCGGCAGCCGGCCTGCCGCCAGCCGATGTGCAGCAGCAGGGCGGGGGCCAAGCTGAGCAGCCCTTGGCTGCCCGGGTGCTGGGCGGCCTGGCTGCCAAGGACCAGGCTTGGGTGCGGTCGCATGTGGAGAAGTGGTCCAAAGGTGGGCACTCTTTTTCTCGCTCTCTCTTCGTGTGTGAGTTCTGCGAACTGCGTTGATTCCCTCCCATTGATTTGATTTAGCAACCTGCACTTCAGAGCCTCACCAGCTGCTGCTTGTTCCTGTGGCGGTTGCCATGCCTTTGCACTGCTATGCTTTGGCCTGCAAGCGCTTTCTGGAACCGCACCGCACGGCCCGCATCTTTCATTGCGTCCCACCGAACTTCCAGCTCCCAAACGCATCACACCATAGCTGCCGCACCTGGCCCCCAAACAACACGCAGAAGTGGATGCCAAGAGCAGCCTGGAGGCACTTGGCCTGCTCGAGCGGCTGCTATCCCACCTGCCTGCCGGAGAGGCCATTCGAGCTCCCGGCTGGCTGGCCGCCTCGGTGCTTCCAGAGCTAGCCCTGCCCGCGCGGGGCGCCGGCGGCGGCGAGCAGCCGGCCG
>JADXDR010000155.1:26425-64559 GCA_025026875.1 Chlorella ohadii
TGAACGTCTTCTTCTACATGCAGAAGGTGCGCGCTTTGTTTTATTGCTGCTCATATTTTAGCAGTTTCCGGGGGCTGCCAGAGCCATGAACGTCTTCTTCTACATGCAGAAGGTGGGCGCTGGTGAAACATGTCTGCTTTTCATGCGCTGGCGCGCAATGTGCCGTGCCGTGGATGCTTTTTTTGCATGCACAAGGTGCTGGCTTTGGAAGCAATGTGAAGCCTGCCCGCTCTCTCTCTGCGCAAGGCACGCCATTGCTAGCATGCGCAGCCGGCCCTGCCTGACCGCAGCCCTGGCTGCTCATTTCCCTGCCGCAGCGCGACGGCGGGCGCGTGCTGGCCACGCCGCGCCTGTCAGGCACCATCCTGCCCGGCATCACTCGCGACTCCATCCTGCAGCTGGCGCGCGCCTGGGGCGGCTGCGAGGTGGAGGAGCGGCCGGTGACGATTGAGGAAGTGCGGCAGGTGCGTGAACGCGAGTTTGCACAGGTTATGAGGCAGTTGGTGTTTGCTTTGCATTGGTGGTGAGGCTGAGGAGCGGCCGGTGACGATCGATGAAGTGCGGCAGGTGCGACTGGGAGGGGGAGGAAACCAGTAGGATGCTGGTTGGGAATTCCACAATCGCTGCCCAGCCTGCTTCCCAGGGTTGTGCTCTGTGCCACAAGAACCCACTCGCTCTGCCCGAATGCCCGCAGTGCTGCTGCCTTGACGTCCCATGTGGCTTACCACCCACGCGTGCCCACTGTGCTGCTGGCTTGACGTCCCCATGTGACTTATCACCCACCCACACGTGGTCACCCTCCTGCCTGCAGGCCAACGAGGAGGGGCGCCTGCTGGAGGTGTTTGGCTCCGGCACCGCCTGCATCGTGCAGCCCGTGGGCGCGCTGGTCAGGTGCGGCTGGGCTGGGCTGGGCCACTGAAGGGCTTGTACATGCCTTCTCGGTATGCTGCATGGCTTTGCTGGGCAAGCTTGCTGTGGAACAGCGAAGGTTGTGCCTATGCTAAGCTGGCTTGCTTTTCTGGCTGCAGTCCTGCACATCAATTTACTGGCCCCGTTACGCCTGCCCCTGTTTGCCACACCTCCCAATCCCCTCTCCCACCACCCATCCACTTGCTCAAACTATTTCCCCCGCCTACTTATTCGTATTATTTCGTATCCCCCACCTACTTATTCGTAACCCAACCCACTGCTGCTGCAGGTCCAACGGCGAGGTCTTCCGCCCGCAGCTGGGCACCGAGGCTGCCCTGTCTGGCAGCGGCAGCGGCGGCGAGGGCAGCCTGTCTGCGCGCCTGCAGCGTGCGCTGTTGGACATCCAGTACGGCCGCACGGAGCACCCTTGGGGCGTGGTCGTGGAGTGAGCTCTGGAGAGAAAGCTCTCAGGAGCCCCAGCAGCTGCCTCCCGGCACTAGCAGCTGCCCTGGTGCCAGCCCATGCTGCCGCCAAAGCGGCCTGCGCCAGCCGCACAGCTGGCGTTGCGCGGCGGCAGCAGCCGGGGCAGCGCGGGTGCAACCCGCACCCTGCGCAGCCACGTGCGCAGCCACGAAATAACAGTCAGCACTAGACGGCCCAGCGGCTTGACTCGTCCGCTGGCCGCTCCCCTGCACAGCCGGCAGCAGGCGGCCTCTAGCCGCAGGCCACCCTGCTGCGCGAAGTGGGGTGCGGCGCAGCCCCACTTGTGTATGACCACCACCACTTACCCAGCCGTGCGCCCGCGCCAAGTGCGGGTGCGCAGCTGGCACCACCACCCCACCGTGTACGACCGCCACTAAGACCGGTACTGGTTTGGTTGCTTGGCAGGCCCCCCGCCCGCCTGCCGCGCAGTGCGGCGTAGGTAGGACGCACTGCTGTCTCCACTTCACCCTTCTTTTCTCGTCCAGCACCCTAGACGCTCTCCAAAGTACCGCATTCTTGGCCCCTCCCACCCTGCTCTTCCCGCCTGCCTTGCTGCCCTGGTTTAGCAGCGGCGGTGGCGCCACCCAGTTGGTGCCGCCGTCCAGCTGCGCCGGGCCGCTGCAGCCCCTCACTTGCTCGGTGGATTTCTACCCCCTCCCTTTGATTGGCCTCGCACGCTATCCTATCCCTCTCTTTTCCCCGTCANCCCATTCCCGCCCGCCACAGCGGCCCACCCGTGTACCACTATAGCTGTGGCCTGCACTGCCGATGTGATGCGCGATGATACCCCCTNGCNGCTGCTTGCCGCCCTCGGCCCCGGCAACAGCCCCCCGCCCAACCAACCCCGGCTGCCGCCACAGACAGACAAATNGCCACCGCCCAACACCCCTCTTGAATCATTGCCCTGATTGCATGCACATAATCTCNACCGCCCCAGCGCCGCGTCTGTGACCCTGGCCGGCCGCAAGCGCCGGCCGCCACGTGCCCCTGCGTGTGTGTCGTGTAAAGCACCGCCTGACCTGACCAGGAATTGTGCGGGGAGACCCTCAGTTTCGTTGTTTCGACTTGGGATCTGCCCCGTGGCAGCACCGGCGGCGTGGCGGCGCCGGCTGCACTAGGGTGATGCCTCGAAGACCTGCTCTGGCGCGGCATCCAGGCCTTTTATGGCGCAATCGTGCCTCGGACATTGCAATGACATCAGTGTTCGCCCTCCCCGGCTCTCCATGGGGGCCGCCACGCAAGAGGGGACCGGCCTTTCCCAAACCGTGCGCCTGCGGGCTGCCATCGCCATTCATCGGTGCAGCAGACGTCTGCAAGCTCGTTTTCGCCATCATCCCTCAGCTCCTCGACCGGACGCTGAAACTCCGACACCTAAAGCACGAAAGAGCATGCGCTGGACAGCCGCAGCTGTGGTGCTGTGCCTGGCGGCAGCTGCGCAGGCTGGTGTGACCGACGTGCCGGTCCCCAAGGCGCCGCCAGGCGGCGCCGCCACTCCCGCCCACCACTGGGGCGGCAACCATGGCGTCGGTGGCTCGGTTCCTTCCCAGGACAACTCACTGATCGACAAGCCCTGCACGTGTGTAGGTTGGCGAAGTGGGTCGCAGCAAACAGCGGCTGGGCTGCAATAGTACCGCCGCACGGCTGTGCGGCCGGTTTGCTGCATGGCGGCGGCATGCCCCTTGTGGAAAGATGCGCAGACATTGCCGCCGCCAAACCGCTCAAATCTGCGGTGGTCTGACCGCTGGTGTGCTATGCTCCTCCTCCCCTCGATGTCCCTTGCAGCTACACGCCTGCTGTCATGCCCGATTATGCGACTCTGGCCGACCCTGCCCACCGCATCACTGCGTGCAACGACACCCGCCTCACGGACAAGCAGCAGGCCGCCTGCCTGGCGTGCATCCGCATCCGGCACAGGGACGCCTGCCTGAAAGCCACCGCTGCCAAGTATTACGGTGTAGACGTGCAGTCCTGCACCTGGTGCGGGGCTGCTGCGGCGTGCTGGGGGCATGCCTGCCGACTGCACCTGCTGCACTGCATGTGGAACATTGTATTCCTGAGCTTTACACCACTGCTCGGCCGGACGTTACACTGTTGCACAAGCCTCTTTCCTTGCTGGCCAGCATGGTTCCACCCCCTCTGTCTGCACCGCATGGTGATTCGTTTGCAGGACTGGAGAGCAGCGCAGGGACCGCCACAGCTGGAAGGAGGCCGCCAAGTTCAAAGAAGTCCGCTTGTGAGTACAGTGTCCGACTTTCCCTCTTACTCGCTATGGGCTGGTGTACATGCAAGTAATGCATGGGGCTGAGCGGCTCGTGGGCAGGCGCTCAACAGCTGCTGCCCAGGGAGCCACAACAGTGTAACATTTGTTTTATTTAGTTGCGGTGCTGGGCCAGCGGCACTTCTACCGCTCTCGGGCCTGGTTGAGCCTACTGCTGCTTTGCCAAAACCAAGCCGTCTTGCCTCACCCCGCCCATCCACCCATCCACACACCTGTGAAGCTCTCTGGGAGTCAACGAGCCCAGTGAGTGCCTGCGGATGCCCTCGCTGCATTCATGCTGAACTGCCTGCCAAGTGTGCACAGAGCACCCGGCGCTGAAATGCCACACATGCGTGTGCTTGCGCAGCGCAGCGCAGCAGTGCTGACAAAGCTGGTACGATAGCCAGCTGGTCAGACAACACCCCCCGTCCCCTGTAGGTGACTTTGGCACCTGGCTGGGTAAGCGCCGCAGGCTGCAAAGAGCGCAGCGGACATGGCGGGCAGAGGTGCAAGTGGTGGCGCCAGAATCGGCTGAGGGCACTCAACGCTGCCCTTGCCTGCTTGCTGCCAAGCCAATGTGGCGCTGGCAATACTCTGCCCGCCACTGCACTCCTGCTGCAGACAACAGCACCTGCTTTGTGGACGTGCGGGCCGAAATCACCAATCCATTTACTCAGCAGGTCTTGTGAGTCTGGCGCTCATGCATAGGCAGGCAGCCCGTGCTGCATGCAGCGTGCAGAGGGGCTTGCATGGGTTGTTGCCGGTATGCTTGATGCGCGTGGCGTGGTCTTGCAGGTGCGGTGGACCACCGTGCCTGGGCCAGATCACAGCCCNTTTACCTTTTAACTGAACCTTGAACATGTCTTCTCTGCCTGCAGCCCAACTGCCATGCTGACATGGGATCTGTGGGGCTATGGTGCCAACAACCAGCTTCTGCTGGAGTCAGTCTCGGGCTCGGTGAGACGTTGTGCATGCTGCAACCCTCAAAGGTTGTGCGTGGGCCGCCTCAACACGGCTGTCCATGCCTGCAAGCACGGTGGAAACGTGCTTTGATTCGAGCTGTAAAGTATGGCAGGGGCGCACATTTGCTGCCTTGCCGCCCCCTGTGCAGTTTGTGTGCACTTTGAGGAAGGGAAAAAGGCTGTGCGAGGGCACAATCGCCCGCCCTGCTTACCTCAAAACGGGTTGGATGTACATAGGACGGGAGATTTGGACCAAGTGAGGCCTTGTGACCTGCAAGCCCTCGGCAGCGTGCTGTACACCTGGCAGACTGTGTGGTCGGAAGAGGCTGCACATGCTGTGCAGTCATGGCACTCTGTCAGCCGATTCACAATAAGAACAGTTTTAGTTTTGCCTTGCAATGGCCGCCCCAGCCTCACCATCTGCCCCGCTGCCCTGGCGCAGCCGCCTGGCTGCCGTGCTAGAGTGGCGGAAGAACACAACCTGCAACAGATACCCACCGGACACAGCCGTGTGCCCCGCCCTGCCTGAACCCTAGTGAATGGGAAAGGGCTGAGCTGTATGCAGTTGCGTGGCGCAGGCTGGCTGGCGGCTGCGTCAGTGGCCGCAGCAGGAGCAGCATTACCCACAACGAGGGGGGCTGGCAGGGGCCCGTTTCCATCACCCTCCCACCTGTGCCTCCCCTACTCATTTGTGCAGCAAGTTTGATTACATTATGAAGGTCGCCGAGCGCCCGTGCAAGCGAAACTCCCGCCCAATCATCCAGGGCGTCACCAACGCAGAGGCGAGCAGCACTTGCTCATGTCCTCGCGAGCGGCCAGCTAGTGACATGCCCGCAACATTGCACGCCGCCTGAACTGCTGCACTTTCTGAACCACCCCCCTTTGTCTGTTTGCAGCTGCCGTTTGCGGAGGTTGGCACTCAAATGTGAGCTATGCGTTCCAATGTGCCCTGCGTGTTCTGCCGGACGTCCTTTTGGCATTAGTGCTGCGGGCCGGGCAGCGCTTCTGCCGCACCTTACCCATCTGCCCCCATTGCAGGAAGCCTGGCGGGGACACATTCAACGTGATTCTAAAGAACGATTTCCGCTTAAAGGCACGCTTGCAGCAGCAGCAGCAGCAGCAGCAGCAGCAGCAGCAGCAGCAGCAGCAGCAGCAGCAGCAGTACCAGCAGTGGGAATCAGTCGACACATCGTCCGGATGATGCTAGGGTGCCTGGAGCCTCCCATGCTGCCTACCCCACCGCTTGCTGCTGCAGGGCGCCCGCAGCGTGCGCTGGCGCGTGCAAGTGCCCGGCCGCCAAAACCGCGGGGCGACGGCGCCCATGTTTGTTGGGCTGATGGATGACAGGTGGGCGGGCGGGTGAACCGGCTGCACATGGTGTGCACATGGTGTGGTGCACAGCTGGCGCACACAACACGAAGCCCGGCCGGTCAATTGTCGTGGCAATAACCCCACAGCCCCGCCTGCCGCGCCCCCTCTTCTTCCCAGCACATACTTCTCGGCGTGCACTCCCGACGACACCTTCACAACTGCCACATGCAACTTCAACGCCAGCCTGGCGCTGCCCGGCACGGCCTGTTTTGCCAGGGACTGCTGGGGATCGTACGATTTCAAGGGCAGCCCCTCTGACGAGTGAGCCAGCGTTCTGCCGTCGGTTTGCGTTGGTGGCAGGGACCGCCCATGCATGTGTGCTGCGTTCCATCGAGCTGCCTGATGCCTGATGGCCATCGCGCTGTCTGATGCTGGTCACTGCCGCCTGCCACCTGGCCCTGCAGCATGAACCTGGTTGTGGCGTACAAGCGCTCAACAATCTACCTGGGTGCACCCTGGGTCATCAACGCCACCGAAACGCCTCCACAGGTGGCGCGGCAGTGCCTGGGCTGGGTGTTGCCAGGAGGGGTCTAATGGGTGGTCTGTGTTGACCTCGGTCTTGCTGCTTGCCCCCCTTCCCTTCACAGACCGTTTCCGTCAACTTTGTGGCATCTGGTTGATGCCGCTGTTGACGAAAGCCGACGCGATGCCCCTGAATCCAATATCAGCACCGCCGCCCAAACTGAATTGCATGCCGACCAGACCACCCCTTTCAAGAATGATCACAACAACCAACACTGCATGTAATGTGACCGGATCCATTCCCCTTCACCCCCTGTGATTCAATCTGTGATTCAAGTTTGACAAGTTCGGTGTCTCTAGCAAGGAGCGGAATTTAGATCCAAGTACCCCTTGCGGCCGGTGGAGGCCTGGGTCACTGGGCGCCTGCCCACCGCTTTCTTGCTGCAGGGCTTGCCCCCATCAGCGGCCGCATCCAGCGCCGTTGCCAGCCGCTTGTCGTTCCCCAACTCCGCCGCCGCCTGCACCCACTCAGAGTAGACGGGCTGCGCCTTGAAGTCTGCTGCCACGGTGGCCAGCGCCGTGGTGAAGACGTCGTGCATCTTGGGCTGCCGCAGCAGGCAGCCGTTGGTGTCGAGGTACACGGCGTCGCGGTCGTTCACACGCCGAATGTGGAAGGGCTGCCTGCGGGGTGGTGCAGGGAGGGGGGCGGGCGGGGAAGGGTTAAGGAGTACGGGTAGAGAAAGCCAAACCTGCCCAAGGAAATGCAAAGGTTTTCAGTTGGGGCTGGGATGCGGAACAGGCACATCTGTCTTTTTCATTAACAAGTTGCATTCCACCCCCCTTTTTCATAAACAAGTTGCATTCCCCCTAGCGCGTGTGGATCCACTGTATCAGCTGCACCGCGGCGTCGCGTGCCCACCCGTGTGGAACGGAACGGCGTCGACGGGAGGTGGTTATCAGAAACCAAAATGGAAGATGGGTTCGGCGGGCCGGCCGNTTTTTTACCCCAAACTGGACCTTTGGGTTCTTCAGTAACCCTCCCAACGCCCTGAAACCAAAACAGAATATCCTATTCCCTCGAAACGCCATAAAACTTCCGAACCTCGTCTTCTCCTCCCCTCCTCCCCCCTCCTTCTCTCTCCATCCCTTCCTCCCCAACTCCCTCCTTCCTTCTCCTTTCTCTCTCCTCTCCCCGGTGATGAGTTTGAGGATCAATATTCCCGTTCGTACGAACAAGATCGTTGGTGGAGATCCTGTGAAATTACCCAAATTGGACCTACGGGGGTTCTCGCAACTCACAATGAAATGCAACTTCGAACCCCCCTTCCTTCTCCCTCATGTCCCCCCTTCTCCCTCCCTCTCCCTCTCCTCCCCCATTCTCTCTCCCTCCTCTCTCTCCCCCTCCTAAACCTAAATGACGGTCTTGTTACATTAACAAACAGACAGCTTGCATTGTGCCATGAAAGCAGTTTCCGTGTCCATGAAATCAGCCGCGGCAATGCACAGCGGGAGAAGGGGAGGGGGAGCACAAGGGGGAGCAAGCATGGGACGAGGCACGCGGGGACGGGAATGCAGCACACTCCGAGGCGCGGCCCGGGCAAGGCGCCCGGGACCGCAGCTGCATTCAGTTTGGGGAGACGCAACAAAAAGCACGTGGGGGCGTGGCGCGAGGGGGCCNGCGGCTTAAACCNAAACAACAGCAGCAACAGCCTGGCTGTGCCAAGCGCTCGTGAAGCTGCCGNCGCCGCTGGGCCGCCGGGCCCGCGGCAGGCACTAAGGAATTGGACGTTTGGGGGGATGGGTCTCTGCGCCGGCCAGCGCCGCCGCACTAGCCGTCTGAGAACTACACTAAGCCGCGCCCCGCCAGAGGGGCGAATGGCGGGGAGCGGCGCTGTGCAGCGCTGGGGCGGCGGGCGGGCCGCCGGGGCGTCGGAAAAGGTGTATTCATGTGGGGTGCCTTGGACGGGCAGCAGGGGGSGGGGACAGCAAAGGGGCGAGCTGGCACCGGGGCGCCCGCTGCGCCTGCTGAGCTGGCCGTGGACCGCTCTGCTGCCGCGGCCGCGGCAGGGTGTCTCGCTKCTGGCTGACTGCTGACAGGTGTATGTGGGGCGTGAACTGACAGACGCTGGGTAGGGAATTGTACACTGAATGCGGGGGGAAGAGGGGCKGGCGCTAGGGASYGCCCCCAAGCGMGGGGGCCCAGCGGCGGGCGGGGCGGCGGCGGCCGGCTGAGTTCCAGCCACTAGCCGCCCCTCAAAAGCCGCTGGGGCTGGGCCGGCTGGCGGGCAGCCGCTTTACTCCACGCCCTCAATCTTGTCCTCCACATCCCTGTGGTTATAGGGGAGGAATTGTCGGTGGATTGTGGGTGTATGGAGCAGGTGGGAGGAGGCTGACGGGTGACGTGATGCAAACCCAAACAGGGCACTGCAATGCTGTTCCATCATACAGCAATGCAGCATCCAGTGCGGCGCAATGCAACACCGGCACAAACAGTGCAGCCAGTGCGGTGGGCTCACATGTACATCTGGCGCAGGCGCTCCAGCTGCTCGGGCTGGGCGTCCCAGTAGCCGCGGCCGTTGGCCTCCAGGAAGGTGGCCACCTGGGGGANGGGGGGAGGGAGGGGTGTGGTTCAGCGTACATCCCTGGGTGGATCAGACGGAGAGTGCCCATTGGCGTTTGGCCCAAGATCAGGCACACGGCACGAGCAGGCACCGCCGCGCCGGGTCGGCACCAGGACACCCCGCACCAACTCCCACACCCGGGCTCACCAGCTTGCGGAAGGAGTTGGGGTTGGCGTCCATCAGGCGCTGGGCCATCTCAGGGTCCTCAATGAAGGTGGCGTTGGCCTGGAGGAGAGGAATGATTTGGAGAGAAGCAGGTTGGCAAGAAGAGTGGCGGCCCCGGCGGTTGATCAAGAGAGCCAGAAGCAAGCCAGGAGCACGCATTCCTCGCGCACGCGTATGGCTGGAAGCATTGTGAATCCAGTCAGGGGTTGACAAACGCCTGTGGAACTATTACATCTCGAAAGCCGCGCCTCGTCGTACACCCAGTTGTCCACCATGCCCGATGATAAACGCTCAATTCAACTTCACACATCCACCTGTTGTTCCTTCAAAGCCTCACCTCGTCGTACACCCAGTTGTCCACCATGCCCGAGGTCGCGCTCCAGCCCATGGTGTTGGTCAGGCGCTTCTGGATCTCGCGCACGCCCTCGTACCCACTCGACAGCATGCCCTCGTACCACCTGGGGGAGAAATGGAACAGGAGGGAGGGGTTGAGAAGCCAGAGCGTCGAGCGGGTTGGTGTGGGACTGGGCGGGCTGAAGGGCCATGGCGGCGCGGTTGCAACAGGAGCAGCACACAGTATGCAAGGCAGCAGGCATGCAAGCGCCCTGCTGCCCGCAGAGCCGTCCGAGCTGCTCAGCGCCAGCCAGGTCAAAACTAAGCACCACTGCAACCAGCGGCACCAGGCGCTCACTTGGGGTTGAGCAGCTTGGTGCGGGCGTCCAGGCGCACGGTCTCACCCAGGGACCGCACCTGCAGGCAGGCAAACAAACAGGGCAACGGACAGCGCTCAGCGGTGAGAAGGTGTTGCGGCAACAGTGGTTGGGCGGCGTGCGCCCGGCGACGGCAGCGCTCTTCCAGTCCAGGCAGCAAGCTGCACTGCTGCGAGCCGAGCGGCAGCCGGCATCCAGCAGCGGCAGGAAGCAACCTAACAGCCTAACACAGCCTGCCCCACTCCCCGCCCTTGCCTGCGCGTTGGCGGTGGTGGTGTCGGCGATGAAGGCGGAGGGCATCTTGCCGTCGTCGCGCAGGCCAGCCACTGCAGGCGAAGCACAGGGGGAGGGAGAGATAGTAAAAGGGCAGGGAGGGCGGTTGGAGAGCAGGGGTGAGTCGGCTGGGGTGCCCACATGTCAGCAGGCTGCCGCTGCCTCTGCTGCGCGCGCTGTGCGTGCGCTCTGACTGCGCGCCTTTTGGCGCAGCCAGCCGCCGGCAGCTGGACCCTGAAAAGATGCCCAAATCGAGCCAAAACCGCCCAGCGTGCTCACCCAGCTTGGTGGGGTCGGAGTCAAAGTAGTGCGACACGTCGGTCAGGGAGATCTCGGACGAGTCCAGGTTCTGGAAGGTCACGTCCACCGTCTTCATGGCCGCGGTGAACACATCGCTGGGAAGAAGAGACGAGGCAGGGAGGGGCCAGAGCGGTCAGCAGCAGCTGGCAGCGGCTGGCATGCACGCTCAAGCGGGACGTGCCCAAGCGGGCATTGCAATCGGTGGCGCCGCCGCGCCTCCTGATGCCAGACTCTTGCACAGCAAGGCCACGCCAGAACTGCCCTCTGCCCTCACCGGTTCATCTCGCCGCCGGCGCCGGGGCGGTCGGAGTTGAAGGCAAAGGACTTGCGGGAGAGGTACATCTCCTGCAGCTGCTGCTCGTCGCTCCAGCTGGAGTTCTCCACCGCCAGGTTGACGTTGGAGGAGTAGGAGCCTGTTTGTTGCAAAGCAGGGGGACAGGCAGTAGAGCAGAGGTTAGTCAGGCATGAGGGACTGCAAGCGCCGCCTGCAGAGCGCCGGTTCCAGTCGTCCAGCATGCGTGCCAACCACGCTCAGGTGAGGCTGCCCAGCCTTGGCTGCCTGGCTGGCTGCCAGAAACGCAGTGGCACAGCTCTGCCAGACATGCACCCACAGAGCTGCGATCACTCACCAGAGGCGTTGGAGAAGACGCGGGTGGCGGCGTCGCGCACCGACACACCCAGGTCCTCAGCCTGGTAAAATAGAGGGGGGAGGGAGCAGTAGAGGGGAGGGGAGTGAGACAAAACGGTGCAATTCCGCACAATCTGAGGGTGCTGTGGCAGTGAGCACAGAGCTGCTGAAAACACGGCGCACTGCACAGCTGCATGCCCTGCCGCCCATCCCAGCCCTGCAACCCATGCAACCCACACACGGTCCTCACACCAGCAGACACTGCCCACCTGCTGCAGCGCGTGCTTGCGCACAAAGTTCATCTCCACGGGCTCGTCCTGCTCCGCCGCCAGCTTGATGGCGCGGTCCAGCAGGTTCATCTGGGGGTAGGAGTGGAGGGAGGGGAGGGGAGGGCTTGTGTCAAGGAGGAGTTGTTGGGGAGGCAGCACCTGCCAGGCAAGGTCAGTGTGCGCGCAGCAGCTTGCAACAACCGGGCAGTGACTGCAGTGCAAATTGCAAGCTGGCGCCCACCTGGTTGACGAACAGGTCGCGGAACACGCCGGAGCAGTTGACCACCACGTCCACGCGGGGGCGGCCCAGCTCCTCAAGCGGGATCACCTGCGCACAGACAGGGGCGATTAGGGATTGGGTGTTGGGGTTAGCACTGGTTTTGTCGGCAGAAAGTGGTTCATTCTCAGTGGCAGGCAAGCACATGTAGACCCCGGGCAGCCTGTTCCAGGCATCCCAAGAAGCTCAGTATCAGTGCCACCAGGCCCAGCCTCCCAGGCTCAGAAGCAAGCAGGCCTCACCTCCAGCTTGTTCACGCGGCCCAGGGCGTCGGGCACGGGCTTGACACCCACCATCATGCACACCTGCGGGTGAGGGGCGGGGCGGGGTGGAGGCAGCAAAGCCGGTTGGTGGAGGAGGAAAGGCGGCCCTCATTCAATAATAAGCGCTGCGGGCAAGCAAGTGGATGCATCTCCAGCCCACAACCACCAACCGCTCCCGACCAACACCTCGAGCGTTTTGAGCCTGCCGCACCTGCGCCAGCGACTCGCCGTACGTCTTGATGTTGTCGGTGCCCCACAGCACCACGGCGATGGACTCGGGGTACTTGCCGCCCATCTCCTCCTTCTGGCGCTCGAGCAGGCGGTCGACGACGACGCGCGCGTTCTTGAGCGCGGCGGCCGTGGGGATGGACTGGGGGTCCAGGGCGTGGATGTTCTGCGGGGGATGAGGAAGGAGTGAAGAGTGAGTAGAGTGGCGGGGAATGTGTGTGGGGATGGACTGGGGGTCCAGCGCGTGGATGTTCTGCGGGGATCAGGGATGAAAGCAGGGCAAGCAGGGCGGTGAGGCAGATGGACCTGAGCCTTTGACAGGCCGGTGGTCTGCTTCATTGGCGCGCTCTGATCACGCAGAGCGCAAGCGCTGCGCAATCGCATGCGCCAGTTAGCGCCTGCCCATGTGATGCTTGCAGTCAGTTGCAAAACCAGCCTCCTGCGCACCTTGCCGGTGGGCAGCACGCCGGGGTTACGGATGGGGTCGCCGCCGGGGCCGGGCTCGGTGTACTTGCCCTCCAGCGCCTGCACAGGTTGGAATTGGTTTGACGGGTTGTAATGAGACTCAAGCAGCTGGGACAGGACACATTGGCTCCGTGTACTTGCCCTCCAGCGCCTGTGGGGGAACCATTGTGGAAGTGTGCATTATTTACGTTTTGAGGAGATGACGAGCAAAGTTGCGCTTGGTGCAGCTGTCTGAGCAGTGCCGCCCCACGTGCAAGTCCGCCCAGCAGAACTCAAGACTTGGGGGGCTGTTGCGCCCGGCACAGCACAGCATGCACAGCAGACCACAGCGCAGCGCTCACCTCGCACAGCGCGCCCAGCTCGTTGTCTTGCACCACCCGGCACATCATAGCACAGCACAGCAGACCACACAACACCATGACTAAATCTGTTCAGACTGTTGTATTCTCCTCACCTCGCGCAGCGCGCCCAGCTCGTTGTCTTGCACCACCTGGGTCAGGCAGAACTCGAGGTAGGTGAAGAGCGTGACCAGCTCCACGCGGTCGGCAGAGGCAAACTGCGGGTGGGGGAGGGGGACAGTGGGGAGCAGATGTGTTTGAGACAGTCCACTGCCGGAACGATGAAGGCGATGGAGGAGGGGTGTTGGGCGCAGCAAGCGCGGGGCTCAATGGGGTTCTCAGAGTGGGCTCAGAGTGGNCGGTGCAGGCTGATTAAGAGGGGNNGTAAAGCGCACTAGAACAGCACCAGCGCAGCGCACCTGGGTGCCCTGCAGGGCGCGGACCCACGGCTCCACCGACAGGCCCAGGCTCTTGGACAGCTGGGCCAGCCAGTTGGTGCCGATGCGGCCGTCAAAGCCGGTGCGGTCCTTCACAAACTCGCGCACGCAGTTGCTGCGGGGGAGGGCAGAAAGAGGGGGGAGGGGAAGGGTAGGCAGGGGTGAGTGTGGGAGCGGGGGGCAGGGGCAGCAAGGGGAGTGCGGCGGGAGCATGGAGCAGGATGCACAGCCCTTGCAACCTGCAGTCAGGTCAGCACAGAAACCCACAGCGTAGCACAGCACAGCGCAGCAGGGCAAAGCATCCTCACCGCGAGGCCTCGGTGATCTGCTGCAGGCACTCCACGTCGGCCAGCACGCCCTTGTTGTTGCCGGCGTAAATCTCCTCAATGTCGCGACCGATGGCGGCGGCCAGCAGGCCCGGCATGCCCTTGATGGGCGGGTCGTTGTCTGCNGGGGGGGGTNGGAGGAAGGTGAGGAAACAAGGATCAGAGGGGATGGCAGATGCTGCGGAGCGGAGGGGCATGTGCAGCACGGGNCAGGGTAGTCGCGGGCGCCGGCGGCTGCCACCAGCTGGGCAGCCCGGCACGGCACTGCAACNGCATTGCACACCACAGCCCGGCGCTAAGGCCAGCACGGCCCCAGCACCCCGCTCCGCTCACCGGGGCGGTCCAGCTCGGCAATGTTGACTAGGGTGGCAATCGCCTCCTCGGCGGTGGGGGGGCAGCCCACGACGTGCAGGCCGCAGGGCAGCAGGNCGCGACTGCACAGCGGGGCAGTGGGATGTGGGATGAGTTATGGAAGCAGGGGCGGGTGGCAAGTGCTAGCTGGCAAGGTACAAGGGGTNGGCGCACTCTGCAAGTGGCACTCCCTGCGCACCGCCGCCGCCGGCGCGTGTCCCCCGTCCCCCATCCGCCGCCGTCCGACCTTAATATATTCTCCAACTTTTCCGCACCTCAATCTCCATCAGCTTCCTGTACACGCCTCCGACAATGCCGTCGCGCTCGTCCACGCTCATCTCCTTCACAACCTGGTCGTCCTCGGGCAGCTTCACGTCCTGTGGGAGGGTGCGGTACCGGACACGGACCAGCGCGTAACCTCACACATTTGTTGGCGCTCAACTGTGCATCCTCACCAATGCATTCCTCACCCAGACAGAGAGATGCTTGCATGCACATGCACTGCTGCACCTTGTCCAGGGTGCACTGGCAAGCTGTGAAAACGCGTGTCAACAAGGGGCTCTGTGATAAAACAAAGCGCACCTTGTCCAGGTTGCACTGGCGCGCCGTCTCGATGATGGTCTGGCAGATGGCCACGGCACGGCCAGAGTCGCGCATGGACTGGTACGAGGAGATCAGCTCCTTCAGCTCCTTCAGGCCCTACAGGATATGATATGCAACACACCGTAACACTTGAGTAAGGCAGGCAGTGCAGTGTGAAAGTTAAAGTAAAGCCTCATGGGCACCAAGGCACCTCGGCCGACTGTCCGGGGCTGAGCCCAGCGTGACGAGCACTGCGCAGCAGCGCGACTCCACAGCAAGCACCACACAGCACTGTTTGGCACGGCATTATACCGTGAACTTGCCTTGTACAGGAAGCACTGGGCATCAAGCATTTCTTTGCATGGTATAACAATCTTTACTTGCCTTGTACAGGCCCGCGTTCTCAGCAGGGGGCGTCAGGTACGAGATGGTGTTGGCGTACGAGCGGCGCTTGGCAATGGTGGCCTCTGCAGAGGGCGACGGGGCAGGAGAGCGTGAGCAGGGCAGAGGAGAGCGATGAGGGGCGAGCAGAGGGCCACGATGGCCATGCTGGGGTGACCTTGCAAAAGCTGAGCAAGTGGGCACAGCCACTAGCCGCACATGGGCAGCCAGATGTGATGAGCATGCAGCCCCGGCCGCCACAATGTCTCCTCCCTGGCCAAACACAAGCTTGGAGGCGCACCCGAGGGGTTGTTGGCGGCGTAGTAGTAGAGGTTGGGGATGGTGCCGATCAGCGAGTCGGGGTAACACACGCCGCTCATGCCCACCTGGTACAAGGCAGGATGAGGATGAGGGACGGTTTGATGTGTTGGCTTGAGTTGGGTGGAGGTGAGGTGGAGGGTTGCGCGCAGAGGGATTGCAGGGTGGAGCACAGCGAGCGTTCTGCATGCCTCGCCAGTCTTGCATGTGCAGGCCGCCAGCCAGGTCGCAGTCGGCACACAATGCGCACAGCGCGGAGCGGCACCTTTCATGCAATGCAGGCGGTGCTGGGTATGGGGAGCTGCAGCGAGGGAGGAAGGGTTTGGGAGCCATACACACCTGCTTGCCGGGCATGAACTCCAGGGAGCCGTGGGTGCCAAAGTGCAGCACCGCGTCCGCCTGCACGATGACGCAGGGGCAGAGGCGGGGCGTTCACGAGGCCAAGCATGACAGTCCGTCCTTTGAACACGTGCCGGCCATGGAGTGCGCTTGGAGGTCAGGTTCCCGTCGCAACAAAGCAAACAAACAAAGCAGGCCACCCACCCCGAAGATCTTCTCCAGGTAGGTGTAGTAGGCAGCAAAGCCGTGGTGCGGGCTGGCCGACTTGGAGAAGAGCAGGCGCATCGGGTCGCCCTCGTAGCTGCAGGAAGGGAGGAAGCACCGCCAAATGGAGTGCATTCGAGTGCTGATAAAAATGCACGCCAGCAGGGGCTGCCACAGCTTCAGCACGGCTGTTGGGCGGCCGCAGGGGCTGGCAGCCCATGGGCTGGAACACCGCCTTTCTGCCAGGACCTCAACCCTGTACAACACTGTGCTGCTGCCTTGCTTTTCCGCCCCCACCCCTCACCCGAAGGTGGGCTGCACGCCGATGAACACGTTGCCAAACTGCTTGCCGTACACCAGCAGCTCCTGGCCGTTGGAGTTGAGGTTGCCGGGCGGCTTGCCCCAGTTCTCCTCAAGCGCCTCGGCGTAGCTGAACGGGGAGGGGGGAGGGGGCAGGTGGAGGGTGAGGCAGTGTTGTATTCACACGACCCAGGGGCAACAGCTTCTGGTACCAACTGATACCAGGCAAACGCGGCCAACAGGCAGCTGCCACCCAGAAGAGAAACAAACTCACGGGCACAGCTTCTGGTACTCGTCCACGCTCATCTTGTAGGCGATGTTGAGGTCGGCCGAGTTGAACTTGGCCTCGTCCTGCAAATAACAAGTAAGGGCAGACGAGAGCACTTCAGCACATGCAGCACGAGCTGAACTTGGCCTCTGCCTGCGCAGAACCAGGGGCAAGTGCGGACAAATAAGGGCACACAGATGGCTGCATCAGCCCTTTGCTCGCTCTGGTCGAGAGGCGCCAGGAGTGCTGGCTTGGGTGCGGAGTGGAGCACTGAGCCAGGCATGCGCCGCCGGCCTGCGTGCCACCAGCAAGAGGAGCACCCCAAGCAGCAGCAGCGCACCTGGGTCAGCACCGACTTGATCAGCGCCTCCTCGCTCGTTCACTGGGCAGCCGGCCAACTTTGCGCCATCTCAAGGCAGGCATTCATAAAGCCCAAGCAGAACCCACCTGGGTCAGCACCGACTTGATCAGCGCCTCCTCGCTCATGGGCAGCTGGCCCACGTCGTAGCCGTCGCGCTGCAGGTCCTTGAGCACGCGGTAGATGGAGCCAAACACCTGCAGGACACGAAGAAGCACAAGAAGGGAACAATGTCAGGGTTGAGAAACAGCTTGCAAGCCCACACGCACTCGGCGCTCCATTCCCAGCGGTGCTCCCAGCAGCGCCTGACAGGCTCAATCTCATGCAGCCCTCAGCCCAACAGCTCAAGTCTCAAGCCCCCGCCCAGGCTCTCACGTTGAGGTAGGCGGCGGTGCCCACGTTGCCCTTGTCGGGGGGGAAGGAGAAGACGGTGATGGCAAGCTTCTTCTCCTTCTTCTCCTTGCGGGCCAGGTTGGCCCAGTTGATGGCGCGGCTGCGGGGAGAAGTAAGGGTGGCAGGTAGGGGGGTTGACATAAGGGGAGCAGATTGAATGGAGTGGGAGGCAGATGGGTGGGGTGCCAGGTTGGCCCAGTTGATGGCGCGGCTGAAAGTGAGGACGGAGGCAGATGGGGTTGAAGGCTGGGAAAATGCGTCTGGGGAACGCCTGCAACTTGTAGACCCAGCACCCAAGCAGCTGCCCGGCCTGCATGCACATGCAGCAGCAGATGCCAAGCAGCGGCAACCCAGCAGCAGCACAGCAGCCCGGCAGCAGCAGGCACAGCACAGCACAGCAGGCACAGCAGCCCTGCCGCACCTGCACAGCGACTCGATGCGGTCGGGCAGGGAGTGGCTCTTGCCGGTGTTGGAGTCGCGGCCCGCAAACACAATCGGCTCAATGCCGCCGTCCAGCTCGGGCAGGGCCACCTGGGGAGAGAAGGAGTGCGTGACGGGTTGGTTGGTGGGGTGCCGTAGGGTGAGGAGCGGCATACAAGTGCAGGAGGGCTGTTTGGCCGTTGACACTACGATTGCACGTTTGCCCGTTGCCTTTGTTGCCGGCAGCACTACCTCACGGCCAACCCAACAAACCATATAGAAGCAGTGAATGCACTCTTCTCACCTGCAGGGCCACCTGCACCGGGTGCACGCCCAGCTCGGAGTCCAGCCACTCCTCGGTGGTCTGGAACACCAGGGGCAGCGACACCAGGTAGGGCACGTTCAGGCTCTGCAGGGAGCAGTTGAGGGGATCAGCGGGTGGGAGGGTGGGTGGGTGGGGCGGCAGCCGGGGAAGGACTTGCAACGCCGTCGCTCCAGCAACGAGTAGCACCTATACAGCCGAACAGCTGAAGCACAAAATGCAAAAAAGGGACCACCGCCGCACCTTGAGGGCCTCCACGGCCTTGGGGGCGTCCTGGCGCGCGGGGCCGCCCACCAGCGCAAAGCCGGTGAGGGACACCACGCAGTTGACAAAGGCGCGGCCCGAGCCCAGGGGGTCGTAGAAGAACTTCTTGACGGGGGCGGAGAAGTCGAGGCCGCCTGCAGTGTTGGATGGTGGTGATGGTTAGCTCTTTGGTCAGGTTGCACGCCAGCACAGCACCTGGCTCAATGCAGCGATGCCAAGGATCCAGACCTCCACACAATAAGTCCCGCAGCATGCCAGCTGCAAACACGCATCTTCCACATAACAGCTCCACAGCCCGCCACGCACCCGCAAACACGGGGACGACCTTGGCGCCGCGCGCCTCCAGCTCGGCCACCACGCCGTCGTAGTGGCCGTGGTCGCCGGTCACCTGAAACAATCAGCACAGTTCAAAGCAGGGCGGCTCAGGCATGCTGGCTGGGTTTGCAGCGGCAGCGGTGCCCCAGCGTGCTGTTCCCTGGTGAGCAGCAGGCTAGATCGTCTGCATTTCGAGCAGCCTCCGTCGCTCCCCCGGAAACCCAGCGGCCGCTTCTCCAGCGCAGCTTCAGCGCACCAGGTGGGAGCGCTGCAGCACCAGGCCGATCACGGGGGCGTCCTTGGCAAAGGTCACGTCCTTGCGGGTGTCGTACCTGTTTTAGGGGGCAGGACAGAAGGAGGAGGGGATGAGAGGCGCAGCAGTGGGGGCAGCTGCACGAGTCGCTGCCGTGTGCGGCAAGGGGGGCGGCACAGCAAGGGTGGCAGCATGTGCCGCAATGCCGTGCAGAAGCCTTGATTCTCCGGCCTAGCCCTTTCTCAGGCCCATCCTCACCAGTTGAGGTACTCCTTCAGGTCCTCGTACATAAAGCACTCAACCACCAACTTCTGTCAAATGAAATAAAAATACAGAGCAGCAGCTCACCAGTTGAGGTACTCCTTCAGGTCCTCATCATAAGAGCCCCCCAAACACCAATCAAATAAGCGGACCGACAGCCTCTCAAAATCAATCCTCACCAGTTGAGGTACTCCTTGAGGTCCTCGTACATGTGGGGCGCCAGCGGGTGCCACAGGCCGACATCCGGGAACAGCTCCGGCTCCGCGGGCTCAAAGTTCATGTTCTTGCAGGGGGGCGAGTACTGCTGCGCAATGTTCAGGATCAGGTTCTCCAGGTTCTCTGCAGAGGGGAGTAGGAGGGTGGTTGTTGTTGACCCGCTTCGATAGCAGGAGCGTTAAGTGTGCTGCTGATGTGTGTGGGACCTTGGTACAGACAGGCCGGGCAGCCCCAGCTTCACCCAGCAACGCCAGCCTTCCAAACTCAGCAAGCACATTGTCGGCCAGCACCAGCAGGCAGACCAGCGGCAGCCCGTCAGGAAAGCACGCGCCACTGACCGTCGTTGCCGCCCAGCCAGTACTGGAGGGAGTTGACGTAGTTGCGCGCGTCCTGCGCCTTGTCGCTGGGCAGGAACTTGAGCACCTTGGGCAGCGTGCGCACCTGGCGCAGACACAACAGCACAGATTCAGTAAGGCGTGAGGTGGGTAGGGGGCGTCGGCATGCCAGCCGCATGTCGTGTTGTGCAGCGGCTAGCCAGCTGCTCCAAGCCCCCCACGCTGCCGGCACCAGGCCACAGGCAGGCGCTCAAGCGCAAGTGGGAGGTGCTGGTTTGTTCAGTTTATCAGCGGCGCACCAGCTTGAGCAGCTGCTCCTCAAAGTTGTCGTTCTGCTGGCGCATGTTCTTCATGAACTCGCCAATGGCAGACTTGCCGCCGCCGCCTGCAACATTGTGTGTTGAAGGACGTGGTCAGCCATTCAGCGCCTCGCCAGCAAGCTTGCCAGCCAGTGGCGCATCACCGCCATGTCGCGCGGCAGCACCGCGCCGTCACAGTCGGCACGCGAAAGGCTCATCTCATACTAAAACGTTAGGCTCTGCCGCTAAAGCTCCAGCTAAAGCAGCCGGCCCAGGGAAGCAGCTGCTCACCCAGCTGGCTCATGGAGAAGGAGCCCAGCTTGTTCAGCTTCATGACCGCGGGCATGGAGGGGAAGATGAGGCACGCGTCCAGAGAGTCGCGGCACGGCTGCAGGGGCAGGCAGGGGCAGGGAGGTCGGAGGGCGGGTCAATGGGGTGCCAAGTGGTGCATGCCTGCTTCGCATGAAGCGTCGTGATGGCATGGTCTCCAGCCCAGGCTGCAGCCGCAAGCACAAAGATGCTTTGCTGCCCTCCTGCCCCCTGCCTCAAGCGCGGGTGCCCCAGTGTTACGCTGCGGACACGAGAGTGCACACAGCTGCCTTACTGCCCCTCCTGCCGCACCTGCACCGCCTGCACAATCTTGTCGGCCAGCTCCTCGATGAAGATGAGCGAGCCGATGAAGATGTTGGCTGCGGGTAGGAAGAAAAACAACAACAAAACAGCAGGGTTCGTGGGCGGTCAGAACCAGCCAAGGAGGGTGAGGGTGCGGCACAGCTATTGCACAGCTGCAACACGCGCAGTTGCAGCAATGAACAAATCAATATGGCCTAGCGCACCGGACGCCACGTCCTTCTGGAAGTTGGCAAAGTTCTTGGCGTCGCGCAGCTCCTCCAGCAGGTAGCCCACCAGCTCCACGCACACCTGCAAAGCGTGCTTAACAGCAAGCATTGGTAAGGCAGCAGCTGTGGGGAATGCGGCAGGCAACAGGGGGGAGAAGCTCCTCCAGCAGGTGTCCCACCAGCTCCACGCACACCTGGTGAGTTTTAAATAGAGATGGGAAATGATCATTATGCCTCCGTGCGTTCCTGCTGGCCCCTCAGCCTCTGCTCTTCAGCCTGCGCCCTTTGCCCCTGCTCCCTCTGCCCCTCTCCCTCCCCCGCTCCCCCGCCCCAGCGCACCTCCTTGCGGTGCGTGTTGATCTTGTTGACCGCGGCCGACAGGCTGGCCTGGTACTGCGCCTCTAGCACCACGTACACCACCTTCAGCTTCGTGCGGCCGTGCTCGTCCGGCACGATGCGGCGCGACTCGGGGTCGACGTTGGTGAAGCCGCCGCCTGTATAGAAGCAGGTGGTGAGGAGGTGCAGAGGTGAGATAGCGCAGTGCCACAGTGCATTTGCAGAGGCGAGGGCGGCACTGGTGCGAGGGGCGCTGTGCCAGAGCGGCCGGCGAGTCGCAGTGCACTGCCGTGGGAGCGGCTGCACGCTGCTCAGCTGTTCCGCTGTGCAGCAGCTGCGGCTGCCATGCCTGCTGCTAGCAGCTGCAGTGTGCGGCCCAATCAGCAGCATCTGCTCCCACTGGCGGCCGCCGCCGCCGCCGCCGCTGTTGGCCGCACGACAAACCGCCACGTGCGGCGCCACAGGCTGCGCGGCCATCCCACCAGCCGATCTCGCGTTTGCACCACACACTCGCTCCAGAAGAGCGCCACCAGGCGGCTGGTGCGGCTGCTGAGCGGCGCCATGGTAGGCCGCGGAGAGATCCTCACACCGCCAAAATATCTGTCCCAGCTGGCGCAGCTCGCCGCGGCGGCGCTCCGGGCCGCCCCCCGGCCCTGCCTGGCGCGCTGCACCGCTGTCTGCTGCTGCTTTCAATGATGTTAACCAATGTAGGGCCATGTGGGTGCTCCACTCACCCATCATGCCCTCGCCCAGGGAGATGCGCAGCGGCTCATCGCCGCCCATGTCGCCGCCAATCGGCTTGGGTAGCCGCGGGCCCGTGGCCACCATGGAGGTCACCTGCACCACACAAACCGGTGGCGGGGGCGCCCGTCAGCCCCCACACTCCAAACCCCAGGGGTTGGCTGGGCCAGGCACGCAGGCTGTGTGGCGGGAGGCCCCACGCAAGCTCCACAGCGGTGCCGCAGCGGCGGCGGTGGCGCACCCTGCGGGTGGCCTGGCTAGAGGCGCCATTGCGCCGGCGCTGCAGTGCAGGGGAGCGGGAAGGGCGTCACGTCAGCACGGGGCCGGCCGGGTGGGCGAGCGGAGAGCGTGTTGGGGCTACGCTGCTGCTGCCGATCCTCAGGGCGGCCTCCAGGGCCCCGCACCTGCTGCCTGCTGGTGCTGCTGCTGCCGCTCAGCAGGCTGCGGCCCGCAAAGGTGCTGGTGGCGCTCGCCATACTGCCGGCGACCTCCCCCCGGCGCTCGGCGAAGCTGCAGCAGCACGCGGCGCCCCAAATCTGAAACAGGGGCCTGTGGGCAGCGGCCACGAGCGTGAAATGGGCCTGCTGGAGCCCCTTGCTCGGGCGTCATCTGCTCGGAGCCCATCCCTGCTGAGGGGCGCAGCACGCCGAAGTGAAGTGCAAAAATGCATCTGGCAGTCTTAATTGCATCGCGATTGCTCAGGGGAAGGGTGCCCGACGCTCAGAAACGCTTTCAGTCGCTGTTGCCACTCCGAGCCTCCAGCCATGGCGCTCGAGCAGCTGCTGCAGCAGGTCAGGCAGCAAGTGGAGCACCTGAAGCAGCTCAACGACCCGCAGGAGGTGCTGCAGGACCCGCTGGTTCGCGGAGTGCTCGCGGCCGTGCTCTGCCTCCTCTTCCTCCTGCTGCTGCTCAAKCCCTCCGGCCCCAAGGAGCAGCAGRGCAAAGGTGGGGATGGGCGGGGGCCCCCGATGGCAGCCCCCAGCCACTTGAATTGGGCCCGCCGCCGCCGCCATCGCCGGCGCCTGTGGCGGCAGAGTGGGACCGCCCTGGGGGCCACCTTGCGATGCGGGACCATGCTTGCAGCTGCGCACGCCCTGCTATGCACTTATTGAAGCTGTTGCACCTGCACAAAGTGGCACGGGTTGACACGATGGGCCCGCCGTCCTGTGCCACGCCCGGCCATGCCCGCCCCGTTCAGTCGTCCCACATGCATGCTGCATCATCCCGCCGTGTGCTGCATCACACCTGCACCACGCTGTCGCCATGCCCTCCGCCACTGCGCAGCCAAGCCCAAGGCGCGGGAGCTGCGGGGCTACACGCGGGCCGAGGTGGCGCAGCACAAGGCGGAGGACGACCTCTGGCTCATCATCAAGAACAAGGGCAGCGACCGGCTCAAGGTGGGCGGGGCTGCTGCTGACCTGGTTTTGTTTGTTTTCAACTTTTCAACGGAGTGCTCCATGGCTCATCATCAAGNACAAGGGCAGCGACCGGCTCCAAGGTGCACTGGGCTGCTGCTGCTGCTGCTGCCGCTAAATAAGGCTGGTTCATGCTGTTTAATGGTACAGCAGGGGCAGCGATCGGCTCRMGGTGAGGGCCGCTCTTGTGTTTGAGATTTGCATCAAGGGCAGCGACTGGCACAGGGGACGCGCCGCTGCTGCTGCTGCTGCTGCTGCTGCTCAATGTGGCTGGTTCATGCTGCTCCCGGTGGGTGGTGTAGCATTAGTTGAATAGCACTCGTCTGTCATCAGCCGGCTGGCTCAAGCTGCTCTCCCTGCTGCCCTCCCCGCCACTTGCGCCGCAGGTGTACGATGTGACTGCATACATCGAGCACCACCCCGGCGGCGATGCCATCTTCTGGCACGCGGGAGACGACTGCACAGAGGGCTTCCACGGAATCCAGCACCCGCCCACTGTGTGAGTGCCTGCTGGCTGTGTTGTGAGCAGTGCAGTGTGGTGAACAGCGATGCTCAGCGCAGCATTTTATGCCAGTGCAGCTGCTGGGTCCGCGCCACTGCTGTTAGTGTGGCGCGGATGGGAAGTGGGCACGGGTTACTCATTGTGCCCTGGTGCCGCGCGAGCTTGTGCATGGACGGTTCTGGATGCCTCACTGCCCCTCCTGCCGCCGCTGACTCTTTTACTGGCCGTGCCTGCAACCAACCCGCTTTTGCCACCGCTCCCCCTGCCTGCCTGCAGGTACGACCTGGTTGAGGAATACTGCATTGGCTGGCTGGAGGACCCCTGAGCAGCAGTGGTGGCTCCCTGACGAGCAGGCCTCCAGGCTACTCAGCGGCAGCTGCAGCAGCATCGCGTGTGCTACCCTAGGTGGCGCCCCTGATTTGCGTGCTGCAGCACTCGTGTTCCAGCATTTGCTGTGCCCAGGCAATGCGCCATGATGTCCTTTTGATACTGTACACTTGATTGTTGACCTGCTGCCCGATGCTCTTTATCCCCATCTTCTATGCACTGTGTCTCCCTTCACCACTGTAACTTGACCAGTTGAGGCGCTCGCCAGGAACCACAGCCCCGGCCAGCTGCTGGCCCTGCCCTGCGGCTTCAGCCCAGCTCTCCATCCTTGATGCCTGCCTTGGCTTTAGCTGCTGTGAACGCAATGCACAGCTTACAAGCCCGCATCGCCAGCGGCACAGGCCCCAGCTGGCTACCCGAGCCCATTCTCTGCTGCTGCCGCGCCGCCGCCATTCTGTTGCTGCTGCTGCTGCTGCTGCTCCGCTGCTGCCGCCGCCGCCGCCTGCTGCTGGAAATCGGTGCGCCAGATGCGGATTGTGCCGTCCTCGCTGCCTGATGCGTACGTGGCTGCCCCTGGCGCAAAGCGCACGTTGTGCACTGGCCCGTGGTGGCCTGCAGGCGGGGAGGGGGTTGCGCCAAAGAGAGGGCCGCTGAGGCAGGGGCAGCGTGGGTCGACGACTAACAAAGTGCACCACTCCAACAGAGATGCCCAGCAGCATTTGCAGGGAATGCCAATGCCCTGCCAACAGCAGCACAGTCGGGCTCACCCTTGCAGACCTCCAGCTCCTGCCCCGTCTCGTAGTCGTGCAGGCGCACCCACATGTCGCTGCCGCCCGCCACAAACCTGCACAGCGCGGGGCAGGGCAGCGGTGGAATTGGCTGAGTGAGACAGCAGGCAGGGCAGCTGCCAGCAAGACAGAGTAAGGCAGGCAGAAGCAGTTTGCTGTGCCTACTCACTTGCCCTTCCCGGGCACAAAGCAGCCAAATCCAACAGCAGCCAGTTGAAGCCCCAGAACTGGCGCTGCTCTACTCACAAGCAATTGTCGGGCGCAAAGCTGGTCGACTCCCCCACCACCAGCAAAGCAGCGACAACAAGCAGCCAGCGGACAACCAGTCACAGATGCTACTCACTTGCCCTTCTCGGGCGCAAAGCTGGCCGACTCCACGAGGTACCCATCCGCCACATGGCTCTTCAGCAGGTCGAAGCTAGAGGCGTCCCGGAAGTCCACCTGGGGGGAAGTGTGGAGGGATGCCATGTTTGCAGGCAGCTGCATGCCTAGCTCCCTGTCCGAATGGCATTCAGCAGGTGGCAGGCGTGATGGTGAACCCCTGTGAACAAACTTGCTTAGAACCCTGACATAAATCCCCGCGCGAGCGCACCTGCTTGCCGTCTGCGGTGACGATGTAGCGGCCGCAGGGCGTGACCTCTATGCTCGTCACCGCCCCCTTGCTCTCTAGCGAGCTCGCCACCGCCCCCGTCCGCAGGTCCCACACGCTGCAGGCAGGGAGCGGAAAATACGCAGGCAGGCGACGCGGTCAGCATTGGGCATGGAAGCCCGTGAGGCAGCGAGCTGGCGCTGTGCAGCCCGAGTGGCACGATGCAGCAGCCCTGCTTCAGCCAGCAGCGCACGAGTCTCTCAGCCAGCCACCCAAGCGCACGCAGTGCGCAGCTGACGCTTGCAATGCTCTTCAACTCAAGCAGCCAGGGGGAAGCAGCCAGCTCACTCCACGTTGGGCTTGTCGATGTACGACACCAGCAGCAGCTTGTTGTCCCCAATCCAGTGCGTGCTGCGGATGTTGTCGTGCGCGGGGCCCATCTCTGCACGACGAGCATTCCGGTGGGCAACAGAGGTGGTTTCAGGTGACCATGGCGGGCGGTTGGAGGCGGTGGGCTGCAGGGCGGCAGTATCAGAGCAATCATGCACACGCGTAGGGGCAAGCGGTGCAAGCCTGCTGGCTGTGCGCGCCTGTGGGCGCTGCGTCGGGCCGCTGCAGGTCAAAGATGCGCAGCAGCTTCTCGGCACCGCCCGTGCACAGCTGCCAGGTGGCGTCGCCGCGGGCGAACGACACCGTGCGCACGATGTGCTTGTGCTGCACGCATGGCACGTGACAGGTTGGAAAAAGAGTGAGAAACAGCAAACCAGAAGGGCCTGGGCATGCCGTGCTTATTAGGTCCTGCTTGAGCAGCAGCAGCAGCGACAGCTTTGCCCACTTGCTCGCTTGCCGCCACATGCTGCAAACCACTGGGCTGTCAACTGCACATTAAAATGCAGCACCCACATCATTCACACCTGGAACTGGTGCAGCTCGTCGCCGGTGGTGGCGTTCCACACGCGGGCGGTGAAGTCGGCAGACGCCGTGGCCGCCAGCACCGCCGCGTCGTTCAGCACGCACGACCACACCGCGCCCTTGTGCCCCTGGAACGTGCCGATCCAGTCGCCCGTCTCGCCGTTGCGCAGCATGGGCTGCCCGTCCTTGCTGGCCGAGGCCAGGAAGTAGCCATCGGGCGTCACGGGGCTGCAGCAAGCGGGAGGGCGGCGGCAGGCGGCGCGTCGGTTTCCGGCCTGCCTGCGGCCTGCCGGGCGGCGGTTGCACTCTCGGGTGGCTGCTGTCGGTCCCAGAGCCCTGCTCTGGGCCTGGGCAGGCCGCACGGCAGCTCTGCAGGCTCGGATGGGCGCCACCGCACCTGAACTGCAGCTCCACGATCGGGCGGGTGTGCCCATGGCACACCAGGGGCGTCTGCACCACCTTCTTAGACGCCATGGCTGCCCAAGTGAGGCAGGGGCGCGGGGGGCCGCTGCGGCTGCAGGCCTGGAGCGCTTGCACGCCCTTGTCGTCGCTCCCGAGCGATCAGACCACGCAGCAAAGACCACAGGTCACACGCTGGGCTGCGTCCCCCCTTGCTGCGGGATGCATGGGCCATGCCCGTGTCGTGGGCGCCCAATTGGCTGCGAACCAATGCTTGATGCGCATTGCAGCCATCGTAATCTCGNATTAAAACGGTCATACAGGCCTGGGCGGCCGTGACCCTTCGGCGCTCCTGCTGCGCACCTCGGGGCTCGGCAGCACTTGGGAACGCTGCAGCACGGAGCAGAGGTGAGCACACGGGTGTGCAGCCGCAGCATGCGCCTTTGCAGCTTTTGCCGCCGCCGCCGCCGCCGCTCCTGCCGAGCGCTGGCCCCCTGACCTTGCAACACCCACTCCTGTCTCCTGGCAGCTGGCGGCTGAGCTCCCTGGATGGTGCGGTTCAAGAACCGTTACTTGCTGTTTGAGCTGGTCTGGAAGGATGGCAAGCTCGACGACAGCATCAGTGAGCCAGGGTGACGCGTGTTGCCGCTCGCCTCGGCTTGCCAGCGCCGCTGCTGCTCTTTGGGCACTCAAGGCAGCTTTTTTGCCTCGTGCTAAGCTGGCTGGCGGCGCTACATTCGAGTACAGCCGGATGCCCACCACTTGTGCGCTTCCCCTGTGGCCGTGCGTGCAGACGAGGCGGTGCTGCTGTCCGCGTTCCGCGACAGCCTGCAGCAGAATTTCGGCGACCACGGACTGGGCTGTGCACTCGCATCGCTGCAGGGTGAGCCCCACTCAGCTGTTTACGGCACTCCTGGGTGGCCGGCTGTGCTGGGACAGGAGCTAGGCTGGTGCAGCGGGTCAGACCTGCTTAGTGCAAACCGCTTGCTTCCTCCAGCAAACCAGCTGCCTCACGCGCCACGTGCACTTCCCCCTCCTGCTTGCCGCCTGTAGTCAAGTACTACAACCCGGTGTCCAACCTGTGCATCGTGCGGTGCAGCCGGGACGAGTACCGGCAGGTGGGTGGGCGGGTGGCCAAAAGGTGTGTTGACTACAAGGGATGCAAGCGGTCTTTCCTGCATATGTGCGCAGGCTGTCCTTCCCACCTGCTCCTGTGTGTTCTGACGACCTGCTGCCTGCCCTCAACATCCCTGGCACAGGTGTGGGGCTCCCTGTCCTTCATCACCGAGATCCGGCACCGAGTGGTGCTGCTGCGCCTGCTGCACCTCACCGGCACCGTCGCCGCCTGCCAGCAAGCGGCGCTCACGTACCATGGCACGGCCGGCGGCGGGCGGCGCCTGCCACCCGCCCTTGCCAAGCTGGCCGAGGAGGCCAACACGCGGCTGGGCACCATGGCTGTGTGATGCTGCTGCGTGCAATGCAAATGTAACTGCCGCAGTGGCAGTCAAACGTGCCGCATGAGGCCCAGCGGGGTGTCTCCTTGCCGCTGCGCCGCAGTCCAAGGATGCGCCCGCCGCCACTGCGGCCATTCCCTGCTGCAAATGGAGGCAAATTTGTACTGGAAGGCGGTGCCGCTGCTGCTGCGGGGGGAGCGGGGCGAGGAGCGCCTGGCGCCCAAGACCGTGCGCCTGATTGCGGGGCAGGCCCGGGGCGCCAAGGTGCGCGCCAATTGCGGGGCGGCACGCCAGCCGGGTGCAGGGCCCAACCGTCCGCCTCCCTGCCGCCGCCGCCACCGCCCTGAACCACCGCCGCTGCCGTTTTGACCCGCACGCGCTGCTCCGCCTCCTGTGCTCTGTACTTCAAGCCCTTCCCTCCATCATCCCTGCTGCCACAGGTCCTTCGCATCTACATCAGTGATGAGGCGGACCCGTTTGCGCTGCACGTGCTGGAGGTGGGGGAGGAGGAGTATGCGCTGCTGCGCGCCGACCAGGGCATCCGAGTCGACTATGCCAACTTCCCCGGCAAGCTGATCGGCCTGCTGGACAAATGCATCGCGTGCCAGGGCGAGGACCTGCCGCGGTGAGCGCCCAGAGGGCGGACGGAATGACGCAGGCGGGCATCGCCACCTCGCCGCCGAGGCAGCTCTTCTGGGTGTGCGTGTTGTTTGAAACTCGGCTGACATTGGAGCCAGGCCACCCACCAACCACACCCCTGCTCCTTCCCGCAGGTTCCAGGCGGTGCTGCACACCGGACCAGGAGCGCCCGGTAGCGGCGGCGGCGCGGCAGCACCCAGCAGCGGCGGCTCAGGGGCTGCCACATTCCGGGTGGTTGAGAACAACGACTTCAAGCAGCTGGCCCACATCTCGCTGGCCTTCCGTGCCGGCAGCGATGCAGCGGTCAAGCAGTTCCTGGCNTTCNGCCTGGGGNAGCTGCGCACCGACTGCTCCCAGCTGTCTGCCGAGCTGGAGCGCACGCAGGTGGGCAGCGGGGGTCTAACATTGGGTGGGTGTTCTGAACTGGTGTGGGAGAGCTGGCTGCGCGAGCAGTGCTGTGTTGCATCATGCTCCACTGCACATGTCAGGCGCGGTGCTCAGCATGCATGACTGCCCCTTGCTGCTGCCCTGCGTGACTTGAACCGCCGCAGAGCGAGCGCAACAGCCTGCAGACGAACCTCAGCGAGGCCAAGCGGGCGCTGGCCGCGGCACGAGAAGTTCACGAGCGGCATCTGCTGGAGCACCAGGCGGAGCTCAAGTCGAGCGAGGCGGCGGCGGCAGAGGCACGGGCGCGTGAGGTGGCGGAGGTTCGCGACACTGCGGCCAGGTGCGGTAGCAACCTGCGCATGGGATGGTGTGCTGGTGCTGACTGCTGGAGGCTGTTTGCCGGTTGTGCTGCTGCAACTGATTGCCCATTCAAACCAACAGATATGGTCCCAGCCGTCATTGACTTGGGATGGCAATTTGCCTGCTGCAGAGAGCGTGAAGCGCTGGAAGCCCGCCTGCGTGAGCAGCTGGAGGCGGCGCAGGCGCGGGCCGGGGAGGCGGAGGCTGACGCTCGGGCGCTGCGGGAGCAGAAGTATGTGCTGGACGCCCGAGTGTCGGAGCTGAGCCACAAGCTGGGTGTGGCAGAGGGCAGCAACCGGTGAGGAGGCAGGGTGTGCATGGTGGCTGCATCAGCTGTGCACATGAGCTGAGGTTTTAAGGATGTTGGCTGGCCTTGTCTGGACAGGGACTGCAGGGTGCAACCTGGATTGACTGATTGGAAGTGCAGCAAGCATTGGCCAAGTGCGAAGCCCTGCCTGCATAGCAGCATCTGCGGCAGCCTGCTCTGCTGCCCTGCAAGCCCAGCACCCGTTCTGCTGCACACTGCCTGCCCCTCGCAGCGCGCTGACCGAGGAGGTGGAGCGGCTGCGGGGAGCCGCCACCTCGCTGGGGCGGGAGAAGGCTGAGCGGGATGTGGAGCTAGGAGAGGCGCTCACCAAGGTCAGCAGGGGACACTAAAAGTCTGGGCTGTGTGATGCTCTGAAGTGGCCATAGGGGTGGGAGGTAGGAGTGACTGTTGGCCATGGATGCAGTGCTGCTTGGAGGCCAAGCTCGCTCTGCTGATGCGATCACTATACCGCAGCGCACCTGCATGTGTTCATCGAGCTCGCATGCCACACATTCGCACTTCTGACGTCATACGAAATGTCGCACTGCTTCTCTCACTGCAACAGGTGGCAGCGCTGGAGGACAAGGTTGCGGGGCAGCAGGGGCTGGCGGCGGAGCAGGCGCAGCGCATCCGGGACATGGAGGTGGGGTGGGGTGGGCTGGCTGCCGGCTGGGCTGGGCTGGGCTGGGCCAGTGGGGCAGGCTGCAATCTTAAAGCGGCAAGGGCGAATTGTCAAGCAATGCTGGCCTCCCCAATGCTGTGTTGCCTCGCATATCCCCTCGGCACCCGTGCGCAGCCAATGCCTCCCTCACCCTCCTTGTCTGTTATGCTGTCCTCCCAAATGCACAGGCCTCGCTGCGCCAGGTGGAGGCGCGCGCCGAGGAGCTCAAGGCGGCCGCTCAGGGGCACGAGGCGCAGGCGGCAGAGGCGGCCGCTGAGCTGGCAAAGGCCAAAACCTCGCTGGAGCGCCTGGGGGTGGGTGCCTGGCAGTGGTGCACATTGATTCAAGAACTGCAAGCCGTGGCGGGCCGGCCAGCAGGGTGGTGGCTGGCTGGCTGCGCAGGTACGCCTGATGTGCAAACAATTGCAAGTCAGAGCCAGCATGGTGTGTGCAGGTGGGTCCACCAGCGCTGCTCCCCACTGCTTCTCCCCCCTTTGGTGCAGAACGAGCTGCAGGTGCAGAAGGAGAAGGTGAAGCGCAAGGCGGCCATTGTGGCGCGGCAGGAGGAGGAGCTGGCGGCGCGTGATGCGGCGGCAGACGAGGCGCTGCAGCGGGCACGCGGCCTGCAGCGCGACCTGGAGCGTGCCACGGAGGATGCAGGTGTGGGGGGGTCGAGAGTGTGTGGGTGGTGGCAGCGGTGAGTAGTCCATAATCAACGGCATGCTTTCCAAGAGGAGTGCTCTGTGGTGCTGTTCTGTCGCACTGCTCCTGCTGCTGCTGCTCTGCTGATGCTAAATCCTGCTCGGCTGCCAATCCTCCGCTTGATCAAAATCCCGCATGATGTCGTGTACACTCCCCCCTCCCTGCCCCTGTGCAGACGCACTGCGCAAGGAGGTGGGCGAGCTGCGTGGCCGGCTGGAGGACAGCCGCGCCCAGGTGGCCAGCAACGAGCAGATGATTCGCTGGCTGAACAACCAGATCACGGAGACGCAGCTGCACTACAGCGCCGGCCCCGCCGGCTTGATGGCCAGCCGGTACAGCTACCGGCCTGCGGCGCCTGTGCCGCCTGCAGGCAGCGGCAGCAGCGCTATTACTGGTCCAGCGCCGGGAGCAGCAGCGGGGGCCGGCCTGCCAGCACCCGGCACGCTGGCAGGCAGCTATGGCGGTGCGCTGCGCCCAGCAGCAGTGAGCACGTACCGCACTCCTGGCACAGTAACCAGTGTGGGGGCCACCAGCGGACTGCCGCCGCCATCTGCGAGCAGCATGGCACCGCCCGGCAGCATCGGCAGCAGCGTGGCGCCGGCGCCTGCAGCTGGTTTCCGCAGCAACTTTTACGCCACCCACTTTGGCGGCAGCGCAGCGGCAGGCGCAGGGGCTGCTGGCACGCCGGCTGCAGCTGCCGCACGCAGCCTGGATTTGGGAGTAGCACGGGCGGGAGATGCGCCCCGGGCCGCCTCTGCTGTGCCGGCGGCAGCAGCGCCAGCTGTGGGAGCAGCAGGAGCGTCTGCTGCGGGGACTGCAGCGCCCTCGGCGGCAGCCAAGTACCTGGCCACCCGGTTTGAGGCGCCCACGTTTCGCATGGCCGACACAGCAACGGGCCGGGTGGCGGTGCCCGTGACCAGCGGCTCTTGAGCAGCGGCGGCATGGCAAACCGTTGGGGCACTCGAGCGGCAGCTGGATTTTGGGTTGAGTTGACTGACTGACTCACATGATATGCTCACTGATGGACCAGCCAAGGGGACAGCTCTGAACCCGTCAATGTAATGCGAGGATGGGCCGACGGCCGCAGCAAAGCGCGGTGCGGCGCCTTGCGCCGGCTGTCACGAGGGGCGCTGCAGGGCTCCACCTCACTTCTCATCGTTTGCGGCTTCTCTTGCTACACGTGTAGGGCGCTAGGGAGCGAGCCGCAGCGCCTGCGCGAGACTTATTTGCTGTAGCGGCCGGGCGATGGACTCGGAGCGGCCGGAGGACAGGCCGGCGGAAGATCAGGCGGCAGCAGAGGAGCAGGAGGGGCCCAGGTGGGCCATCGCCTCAGTGCCGGCCGCGCGAGCAGGTGCCGCCCCGCCAGGCGGCTACCGCGCTCGGTCACACTGCAAACACTGCATGGGGAGTCGCGCCGTGCGTGGGGTGCCGTGCCGCGCGGCAGCTGCGGCCGCTGGCGCTGCCACCGCCCCACCGTCGTTGCCCACCGCCCGCTCCGCACTGTTGCCCTGCAGCCGTGGGAGGGACAAGGAGGAGCGCCGCAAGCGCAGCAAAAGCCGCGAGCGTGAGCGCAAGCGCAGCAGGAGCAAGAGCCGTGACCGGAAGAAGCGCAGCAAGAGCCGCGAGCGGCGCCGCCGGTGCGCCAGGGTGGCGGTCCCAGACCCGGTTTGCTGCTGTCGCATGCATGGCCTGCGCGGTTGTGTTCCGGTGTGGCAAGCCATGCAAGGCTTGCCCCTGGTAGCAGCACAGCGACTGCACAGCAGGGCCTGCTTTCAGCAGGCTGTTTACCATTTGCTCAACAGCTCACTGTATGCCCCTCCCTGCCTGTCCTTCCGTCTTTCCCATCAGGTCTCGGAGCCGCAGCCGCGACCGCGAGCGGCGCCGGCGCAGCAGGAGCCGCAGCCGCGATCGCCGGCGGCGCAGCCGCAGCCGCGACCGGTACCGGCGGCGCAGCCGCAGCCCAGAGTATGGCTACACGGGGCGGCNGGGGCGGGGCGGCGGCCCCGACCCCACCCTGAATTTCCACGACCCCTTTGCCGCGCTGCGCCAAGCCAACCAGGCCACAGACCCCGCTGACAGTGAGTGTGTGTGGGGTGTTTGGGTCGTGCGCCAGCGTTACATGAAGCTGCCCTCTGACATGCTTTGTGGCGGCGATGGGCTGCATGCCTGCGGTGCTGCCGGCCAGCCCTCTCCTCTTGGGCAGAGTGCAACCTGCATGTCAACTCACCCCTTCCCTCCTGCAACACCCCTCCCACCCCACGCAGTCGCGCGGCAGATGCAAGAGCAGCAGCTGCGCGCGCGCCAGCTGGTGCTGCAGCAGCAGGCGGCCAGCGCGGTGCTGGCCGCTTCCAAGACACAGCGCGAGGTGTATGTGGGCAACCTCACCGCGGGGCTGGTCACCGCCGACATGCTGCGCCAGCTGTTCAACTCCACCATGGCGGCCGCCTTCCCAGACATGGCGCAGCCGGGTGCGGCGCTGGGGCACATTGGGAGCGGTGTTGGGGCTTGAAAGGAAGGGAGTCTGGACATGCAAGCAGCTTCCTGTTTCAATATCACAAACAACCTGGCCAGTTGCCGATCCCGGGTGGCTTACCCATGCTGCTCAGCCACACAACCCTCCCGCAGGCTACGACCCGGTGGTGAATGTGAACGTGCACACCGACGGCCGCTACGCGTTTGTGGAGCTGCGCACCCCGGACATGGCCAGCGCCTCGCTGCAGCTCAACGGACAGGTGGGGCCTGACTTTGATCAGGTGCATTTTTAGGCATAAGGCTCGTGGACCTGCGCAGCCGAGACATGGCCAGCGCCTCGCTGCAGCTCAACGGACAGGTGGGGCCTGGCTTTGCAAGGCCTTCAGGCATATGTCTCAGCTGGGAGGAGTGCAGGCAGCTGGTGCCCTGGCGCCGCCGTTGCCAGCGGCCGCTCACCTGCCTACTCGCAACCGCCTTCTCCTCTGTTCCGGCTCCCCTCCAGGTGCGACTGCTGGGCGTCAGTCTTTCCTGCCATCATCCCCAAGCGGCCGCTCACCTGACCTGGCCCGTCCCTGCCCTCCTTCCTTCCCTCCAGGTGCAACTGCTGGGCGCCACGCTGTCCATCGGCCGGCCCAGCGGATACGTGGACCCAGGGAAGGCGGCGGCGGCGGCCACAGTGGCGGCCGAAGCGTTGGCCCGTTTCCAGGTAGCTTCCCTGCTTCTGCCCTGCTCCTGCCCACTTTTGTTTCTGGGGCTGCTGCCCCCGCTCTTCCTGGTAGGCAAGCGCGGCTGGCTTGTGTGGGTGTCTGGGGTTCTCCTGCTGGGCCCATGCAGCACGCTGTGCTGCGCAGCGTGCGTGCCGTGAGCTGCCTGCTGCCCGCCACTGTGCACTGAGCAGGTGGCACCTGCGCCCGCGGCGCCAGCAGCCTGAGGTAACCCCCTCCTAAGGACAGGCAGGAGCAAGAGCGGCGCAGCTCCCGGCAGCAGCCGGCCGCAGCCAAATGGGGGCAGCTTCGAGTGCGGCGCCGAGTGAGGGGCAGCCTGCGCTGATTGGAAACATCCTAGCACTGTCAAGACATGTGCACTCATGTGGTCGGCACTGTTGCCCTGCCGCTGGCCCTGCCTGCAGGCGGAGACGGCACAAATGCGCAAGCAGGGCACCCAGGCGGCTGACGATGGCGCAAAGGTGAGACCAGCAGGCAACAGGCAGAGGCACGCAGCTGTGGTGTTCGTCGGTTGGCATGGCACAAGTCCTGCAGCCTGCGGCACAATGTAGCATGCGGGTGTGTCCGGCATTCGCCTGGCCTTCGCCCTGCACGTTGCCGCTCGTCGCCCTTGCAGGCTGAGTGCGTTTTGCCTAGTTGCTCGCCACGTCACCTGCCTCTTGCTCCGCCCGCTCCCCGCTTCCCTCCCAACCCGCCTGCCTCATTTCGCCTCTCCTCTCCTGCAGGAGGAGACGTGCTACGTGCAGGTCACCGGCATGGTGACCGCGGATGTGCTGGAGAACGACCAGGAGTATGATGATGTGAGCTTTGGGGCCTCATTTCTGCCTTTTGAGTCGTTTGCTGCCGTTGTGGGGATGTGCTGGAGAGCGGAGAACGACCAGGAGTACGATGATGTGAGCTTTGGTGGAGTGTTTGGGCTAAAGCTGGGGTGTTTTGACCTGTTGATTACAGTGAGTCTGCTGGACAGTGGCCACGAGTCGAGCAGGACTGCATTGAAATCTTCCGTATGTATCCTGTGCTGTTCCAGTTTGAACCAATGTGATGGTCCCAACTTGCCCTCCGCAGGTGCTGGCCGACATCCACGAGGAGTGCAACAAGTTTGGCACGGTGCTGCGCGTCCTCGTGCCGCGCCCGCCGGTGCCCGCACAGGTACAATAAGAATTTTCAGCATATCTTTCGGTGATATGCTGCAGGGTTCACCGGTGCTGTGGCTGCGCTGCGCAGGGGCGTGCCTTGCCCCTTCTCAAAACCCAAAATGATCGGGATTTGCGGCAACTGTGGTGTGCAACAATGGCGCCCTCATGCTTTGCACGCATGCATGCTTTTGTGAGCAAGGGATTTGCTGCCAACCAACCAGTGGCATTGACACCCATGCGTCCCCTGATGTTGTGTGGTTGCAGGCGGCGGAGCTGATGGGGACCGCCAGCTATGGCAAGGCCTTTGTGCAGTTCCTGGATGCCGACGGCGCCAAGAAGGTGAGCAGGCAGCTGGGTGCATGCAGCGTGGGTGAGGTGGCGTTTTTGAGAGCGTCAGCGTGGGCTGCCGCTTCTCAGAGGAGACGAATCCTCATCTTGAACCTTGGAACATGCATGTCGTTTCATGGACACCAGCGTCATCTAACCTGTGCCACCCATGGTCACACTCCTCTGCACAGGCCCGCGAGGCGATCCACGGCCGCATGTTTGCTGGGAGCACGGTGGAAGCAGTTTTCCTGCAGCCCCAGGATTTCCTGGACGCAATTGCTCCGCCTGAGGCGCCCGCTGCTGCTGCCGCGCCGGCAGCCGAGGCGGCGGCAGCCGAGGCGGCGGCGCCCATGCCCGAGGATGTTGCTGCCGCTGTGCCGCCGCCGGCGGAGTGATGGCATGCGGAGGATCGGCTTGTTGAAACAACTGGTGAAACAGCGGGGCTCTGAACAGTTGGCTTGCCTGGCATGCGTGATTGAGTGGTGAAGTGTGTGTTTGGTCTGTCTGAAGCACGTGGTGTAAGCATGCTGACCGCTGCAGAGCGCTTTAGGGTTTTCGTTGTCTCTAAAACCAGCAGGAAGTGGAACATGAGAGCTTGAAACTCAGGGGTTCATGTGTCCTGTATACGCTCGGCTTGGAGTTGCGACTTGGCAGATCTCAGGCTGATTTCTGCTTCAAACACGAGAGGGCAGTGGTGGCTGCGGCATGGCATGCCCTTGCATCAGCTCACTTTACACAATGCTGCAGCGGAAGAGAAGGTTGGGTGCAGCCTGGATGGGGCACTCGCATGCTTGCAGCCGGCTCTGTGCGTCGTGTGCGACGAGCGATGGCGCGGCGGCGCGGCGTGGATGGAGGGGCACATCTCGGTTGGTCCGGGCTGCACCGTGATGCGAGCTGGTGTGCAAGTTTGCTGTTCGACCTCACAAGCGCTTTCCCAGCCCCTCGCACCGCGGAGGCCCCGCCACCAACGGCCTGAGCGCCCAGCTCCGCTGCGGCACCTGCTGGCGGCAGCCGAGCACCATGACAGACAACGATGCTGCCCCGCTGGGCGGGCCGGAGCTCTCCGTGCTGCACATGACTTTGGCGGACGTGGAGCAGCAGCTCGGGGCGAACGCGCAGCAGCTGGGGTCCATGAATGTGGTGAGTAAGCTGTTCAGCGCACAGCAGGGGCCGGCAGCTCGCGTGTGCACGCCCGCCGCCGCCGCCTACTGCCGCCTGCCGTTGCCCTGCTCTACTCCTCGGCAGCGACGCTCCACGCCTCTGCCTTCCCTCTTCTGGCAGGAGGATGTGCTCAAGGGCCTGTGGGGCAGCACGGCACTTGAGACCCTGCCTTCCTTCATGCGGGCACCCTCGTGGCAGCAGCCGCCGCCGCCCGCCAAGCGGCAGCGTCAAGAGGGCAGCCCTGCAGCAGATGCAGCGCCACCCTCCGGCAGCAACCAGGCGTCAGCCGCTTCGGCAGCTGCTACACAGGCAGCCGAGCACGCGTCTGGGTCCACTGCCGCGGCGTGGGAGGCCGCCGCAACGGCGGCGCAGCAGCAGCAGGTGGCGCAGCAGGCGGCAGCGCAGGTTCAGGCGCAGCAGCGGCAGCAGCAGCAGCAGAGCGGCATGCTGCCGCTCAGCAGCGTGTGCATGGACCAAATCTTCAGCTGGTACACGGAGCAGCAGGCAAACCAGCAGGGCAAGCCGCAGGCAAGCGGCGGGGCTGGGTTTTGGGTGATTGGCTTGGTGCTTAGTGTTCCAGGCAGCTTAGCTCAGCACTGGGCCACTTGGCTCCACCCCTTATTGCCTTCACATGTCTACATGTGCTCAAGCTACTCCCTGCACCGCTCTGTGCAGGGCCCCCAGCCAACCATGACGCTGTCTCACATCTTTGACGTGGCGGGACTGCAGCTGAGCGGCTTTGGTCCCATGGCGGCGGCGCAGCAGCAGCAGCAGGCGCACGTGCAGGCGGTGCCCGGCCCCCTGCTAGGCCCCGCCCCCGCCTCCCTGCAGCCGCCCGCCTCGCCGCACCTGCAGTCACTGCCGATGCAGCACGGCATGCCTGCTGTGCCGTCGCTGCCACACGCAGTGCCGCTGCACCTGCAGGCGGCGGCGCCGATGCTGCCTCCGGGCCTCACGCCGGCAGGGCCCTTTGCCTCTGGCAGCCTGACCATGTCGCTGCCGCCTGCGCCCGCCTCCCTGCCGGCCCCCACC
>JADXDR010000155.1:73682-93278 GCA_025026875.1 Chlorella ohadii
GGGTACGTGGAAAGAGGGGAGGGNCACATCTGTTTGGTTGAGGCGTTTGTTTGCTGGCCACAACAGGTGTTGCTTAGCATGCATTTTATTGGCAAACGTACACACAGGCAGCCTGCCCCTGTTACAATCAAGTTGGGCCAGAGCGGCTGGCGACAGACTGCATGCCTTCAGCCAGTCCCGAAGACCCTCTATGCTGCACCCAAACCCCTCACCTGGGCGGTGGGGATGGCAGGCTGGCCGAGCAGCTGTTGGGGTCATCCTTTGACGGGTAGTAGCATCCCTCGCAGCACTGGGGGTTCCACAGCAGGCCTGCAGACAGAGCATCCAGGGCAGGACTGCAGGTTGGTGCCAGCAAGCAAGCTGCACACGGCGACCGGCAGCTGCTGCGCTCAGGCTGCCGTTTCAAGGCAAAAGTTCCAGGCTGTTGCGGCAGCCCACCCAACCGCTGTACAACCCCAGTATGCAAGGGGTGTGCTCACTGTTGCCGGACGTGTACTTGTACTTCTCGGGCCAGTTGGGCGACTTGTCCGGCACCCTGTTGCCGGGCTCCAGCGTGATTTGGCCGCCGTTGTTCTCCACGTCGTCGGTGGACCACAGCCGGCAAATGTACTCGCCCTGATCGTCCCTCTCACGCAGGCTCCACGACTTGCACTGCGCACAGCACAGGCAGCGCAGGAAGATGCACGAGAGAGCTGGGTTGCGGGTGGTGGGCCGGTGTGCAAGCAAAGCAATACACTAGCTGTGCCAACCAAGCACGCACCATCTCCTCCCCCCATAGCCGCCCCGCCCGCCTCACCCGCATGGGCTGCGTGCCGCCGCTGCTTCCGCTGCTCTTGCCGTCGCACCCCAGGTTCATGTTTTGCGCCAGGCACAGCGCGCAGCAGGCGCAGGAGGGGCCGTACAGCTTGATTGCTTGCTCCGTCAGCACAGCAAAGTCGTCGGTAACCAGGCCCAGCTGGTCGTTGTTGCCTGTCAGCTTGCTGCTCGCCGCCGTCTTGGTCTTCAGCTGCGCTAGCACCACTAGGTCATCGGTGTTGGTGGAGGTGCGCGGGTCGCACCACTTGACGTCAAACGTGCTCTTGTAGTTGAGCTCGCTGGCGCCGGTGGCCACCCACATGCCCGGGCCGCGGTCGCGGCACGACCGCCCGTCGGCGGCGCCGTCGCCATTGCACGTGTCGGGCTCGCTGCGAGGGCAAGCGGTGTGAAGGTGTGGCTGAGCCAGGTGCACGCAGCAGTGGGCTGCCAATGACCAGCAGCAGCACTCGCTGCCAACCAGCGGGGCGGACTGGCTGCAGGCGACCCCACTAAAGCCACCAGTGCAATCGCTCGGTGCAAAGACGGAGGGGCAACGAGGCAATAGAAATAGCTGAGCCTGCACCCTGACCGATGCACTCACCCGCAGGACTTGTACACGTTCCACTTTTGCAGGAAGGTCATGACGTCGTTGTAAGTCTTGTCGGCCGCCAGCGGGTTCTTCTCGATGTTGCACCCATCCGTGTCGCCGCACACAGTGCCGTCGCAGCTCTTGCCGGTGTTGCAGCAGTCGCAGAGGCCGCCAGGCAGGCGCCGCTGGGCGAGCAGGCTGTTTGCCTTCTCGATCGCAGCATCCACGGACGAAAACGTCGGGTTCTTGCCGACCAGATCTTCGCCGGTGGGCGGGCTGCAGCCCTTCCGCTTGTACCACTGCAGATTCAGGATGGCGGCCGCCAGCTGCTTGCCCAGGTCCAGGGCATTGTTGTTCTGCACAAGAGGAGGAAGGGCAGGAAGTGGGTGCTCAGGCTGTGGTGCGCACTGCTGCAATTGCAGCATTCGCAGTCACGGCGACCGGCAAGCATCGTGCAGCAAGACGGCAACCAGCGGCAGCGCAACAGCTGCTCTGTGCAGTGCTGCACACATCAACGCAAGCTGTGCTGTTTCCGCGGCCAGCAGACCCTCACGTTGGCCCTGTACTTGAGCACGCTGTCGGTCATCTGCTGGTTGGTGTAAAACACCTCCCCCAGCTTGAAGCCGCCAACATCGGGGATCAGCCCATCCTTGGCGCGCCACAGATCCTGGCCTTTGCCGGCCCACCAGCCCTGCGGCAGTTGCAAGTGTGGTGCAGAGGGCGGATCAAACGGCAGCGAGCGCGGCGCTGGAAGCGCGGCAGGCAGCTGCAAGCACGGCCTGGCTGCCGCTTTGTGGGCGGGCGCACAACTTGCACAACTCACTGGTGTGCCGGTGCAGCAGGAGGTGGGCGTCTCCGACTCGACGGCGGCGACCACTCTGAGTTGGCGGCCTGTGTTGAGGCAGGAGGGCAGGGCAGCGTGGGGCTGATGGGTGCTGGCACGCCTGGAGCCGGTTGAGCAGCGGCCGAGCAGGAGAGTCGCCAGTCAAGCAGCGGCAGCGCAGGACTGCCGGCTGGGCAGGCCATGCGAGGCTGCCGCTTATTCGGCTGCAGCTCAGCGGCAAGTATCAGCCCAAAGCATTCTGCTGGTGTACACTGGCAGGCTGTGCTGCTTCATCCCCTTCATCCAGCTGCTGGCTTGCAACCCAGCCGTGCATAACCGGCAAATCTTGTGAAGCCCCTGCAAGTCGCCGCGATCACGCACCTGGCCCCAGCAAGTCGCCGCTTAGGTCCTGCTGCAGGTCCGCCGCGCAAGCGCCGCTGCCCTCATCGCAGGCAGCCCTTGCGCTGGCAGCAGCTGCAAGCGGGTGTGCAGCATGTAAGGAGCCGTTAGAACAAACAGGATGCAGCCTGCGGTGCTGAACAACAGCTGCGCAAGGGTGGCAGAGCCGCCCCGCAGCGGCGGCGGGCTGGGCGGCGGGCCTGGCTACCATGGTCGGGATGGCCCGCGCGCCCCGCCAGAGCCTTTGTGAGGGTCGGAGGTCTCGCACAGGGCGGCATACCCAACCTGCCGTGCAGCAGACCGCCCGCGGCCCCGCCCCGCCCAACGTCGCAAGGCTCCGCCCCTGCGCCGCTGAGGGCACGATCAGCACGGTCCTCGCACCTGACAGCACGACCAGCAGGCCGAGGAGCCAGGCCACCCGTGGGGGCGGGGACGCCCTCGCGCGCATACGCGCTACAGCGCCGCTCTTTGAAAGTTAGCGTCCTGCCTGTCAAGCNTTTCCACTCAGGACCGAATGCAGCCNGGGGACCCGCGGGAGAAGAATGTGGCACCCGGGGCGGGCACAGCGGCAGTACTTGCAGCGCACCGTCCCCTNGTCGGGCGGCTGCAGGAGCAGCAGATGCTTCAAGGTGGACAGTCCAGTTGTTCAGAGGACTTTTATCAGGCCGAGATTCCTGGCATGCCGTAAAACCCAAGTCAGCAGGGCCTGCAGGGAGAGTTTTGGGGGAATTTCCCGCCATCAGGGCTGCCTTACCTGGGCCTGCGCCCCCTCGCCGCCGGGCTGGACCCTTCGACTGCTTCAAACCTCCAATAAGCGAGATGTAAGAGCTCCGAATCTCCAACGGCGCATGTCTTCTGAGATCAAACCCAGCTCCGGGCTTTCCTGCAGCTGTTTCTGCCTGCGGCGCTTCCACGGGACGAGGGGTAGGTGCAGGCGGCAGGGATGGGTGCGCCCTGTCCACACATTCCTGCGCAGGGACAAGATGGGCTGCTGCAGGGGACAACAGCGCCTTTTGCCGAGCGAACAATCAGATGCCTCTGCAAGCGGCTGCCAGAACAGGTCTGACCCTTGCTGGGTCAGGCGCTTGGTGACGGGTGGGTGGGCGCATTTTGCTTTCAAGTGCCACCCAGCGCCCCACCTGCCGGAACGGACCACCGGGAGACCCGCTGGTGCCGCCATCAGCCGTCCAGTGGCCACTCAACTTTGGCTCTGATGCTACAGATGGAAGGAGAGGTAGGCAAAGGTGGCCGGCATGCTGGATACCTGCCGGCTTAAGCTTGCACGCCCCGGCTTGCTAGAACCGCAGACAGAGACCCCGAGTTACAGACAAAGGTTTCACGGTTGAAGTGCAGCAGTGAGCAAGTCCGTAGGGGAGCAGGAATAGTCTGAAGTCCGTGGTGGTGGCGGGCTGGCATGAGGCAAGCCTTAGCCTCAGCGCTGAGGCCGGTCATCAGTAGCACCGCGGCGACTTGGGGTAAAAGGTGCGGCGCTCCTCCTCGCTCAGTTCCTCGGCATCTGGGTCCGGTTCTGCCTCTTCCGGCAGCACCGCCAGGTCCGGCGCATCTTTGAAGGCATAGCGGGCGAGCATATCCCCTCGAGCATCCCACCTGCACATGCACAGAAGGGGGCGCCCAGGGTGGGCGGCTGAGGGATGGTGGGCAGGGAGCACGGGTCTAGGAAGCGTGCAGAACGGACAAGTGCGGATGCCGGCACACCCCCCTTGCTGGACGCAGCTACTACAGGCAGCTGATATGCAGCTACAGGCCGCCTGCCACTGGAAGGCATCCGTTGCCAGCTCAAGGGCGCACTCACGCGTGGCCGAAATCGGTAGGACGGTGCATGCAATCAGGCCAGCAGTAGCCGTCAATGGTGCCCTGCACGTGGGAGGCAGCCAGGTGTTCGTCAAGATTCCTCCACAGAACCCTGCCGAAGGGAACATAGCCAAAGCAGCTGGTGTCGGTCAGCCACTCATCCCAGCCGCACTTGCCACCACGCCATGCCCAGCAGCGGGCAGCAGGCTCATGCACCTAATCATGCATGTGCCCACACCGATCTTGATAGTTGCACTTGGTGGAAGCAAACAGCGAGCGCGAGGGCGCATGCCACTGCACTTGTGGTGGGCAGAGGGCCGGGTCCACTAAGCACACCGGTCCAGAGGGGTGGCATGCCGCTAACAACAACCGGCCTGGCTGACTCCCCGTGTGCTTATAGCATGCCCAGCAGCAGAGGCAGCAAACGCAGCCCGGCAGCCCAGCAGCACACCCCGCAAACAGCATCGGCAGCCACACAAATCCAGCACCAAGCCCAGCAGACGTCGCACACCTGCAGGCAAACCACGTCGTTATTGCCCGTAGCCAACTCGTACAGGCAGCGTCCAGGGGCCCGCAGGTCCCAGGCCAGGATTGACTCGCCGCCGAGCTGCGCAGAGAAGCAGAATGGCACACCCTGCGGCCAAGGCAGGCAGCGACGGGCGAGCAGGGGGGTGGCACTGAGCAGGAGCAGGGCAGCGTGCACCAGACACATGCTCAGCGTGCCAGCTGCTGTGCTTATACACATGGCGGGCGCTGTCCAGGACCTCAGCACGCACGGCATCCATACACAGCAAGCACGCCCGTACCTGGTCCTCCGCCAGTGCAACTGCTTGCACCGCCTTGTCGCCATGAGTGCTCAGCACGTGGGTGGCCGCCGTGCGCACATCCCACACCCGCACCTTGCCACAGTCTGCAGCAGCAGCAAGGAGTACACTGGGGATAGACGGGGGATGGACAGCGCTCGCTGGCACAACGGTCTTGCAATGGTGCTGGTAGGCACACGTCAGTACGGCTGGCGGGCGTGTTCAGTGCCAGGTGGGCTGATGACTCACTTGAGCCCGCAACAAGGGTGTGGGGCAGGGTAGGGCAGGTTGACAGGCAGCCGACGTTACCGACATGCCCCGTGAGCAGGCTGCTGAGGCGGCTGCTGGGCCAGTCAAACACCCACACGCTGTTGCTGTCCTCCAGCACCGCCGCCAGCTGTGGGGTGGGGTTCGGTAGAGACGAGGAATAGCACAATTTTGGGTTCCCATGGGTTCCCTTCCTTTCCACACGACGCCGCCAGTGAAGGCCAGTATGTCGGCTCCCGCCGCAAGCTGGCCGGTGGGAAAGCTCTCGTAGACGGTCACCTGCCACAAGGGTGCAGGGGCGCAGGGGTGGTCAGCAAGGCTGGGTCAGGCAACACAAATGCTTGCTTGGCAGCATCCCGTTCTGCCGTTGCAGTGGCCATTGCAGCAGCTCTGTCCACAGCAACCAGCCATGGCGCTGCGCAGCTAAAATGTGTTCAGCTGATTTCCCACAGCACAGCGCACCTCACAGCGTGCTTCCAACAGCGCAGCGCCAGCTGTTGGCGCCGTTGTCGCCGCAGCTGCCGCCGCAGCAGCATTAAATGAGGCGTCAAAGCGCGCCAGCTTTGAGGCCAGCGGCGGTCGCCGGGTGCTGGCACGGGAGCCTTGGAACGCTTGGAGATCGGGATCAGCCAGCAGCTGCCGAACCTGTGGCGTGGTGCAGGCGGGCGGGGGGAGGCAGGATGCGACATGGGTTGACGGTTGCCCTGGCGCTGGCGCCATCCTCAGCCATGCCTCAGACCACCAACACCTAACAACAATGCGCACCTTCTCCGGCCCCGACAGCTTTGTGAGCAGCGCAACCAGCTTGTCGCCGGTGCTGACGGCGCCGTGCAGGTACGGGCTGCACAGGCTGGAGGCCACTGCCACGCCCTGAGCGCCCGCTCGCTCCTCCAGCCGGCTCCACAGCATGCACCCATCATCATAGTCTCCATACAAATTGGCGTGGCAAGCATCTGTCAACCGCCGATCCAGCGCCGCCGCCAGCGCGGGCCACAGCTCGGCATGCTGCTGGCAGAAGGCAGGCGTGCAGGCGCGCTCCGCCGCCAACAGCAGTGCTTCTGCCTCGCGGCGGAGGCGGATGTGCCGGTCACCGATGCTCCTGTCCTTGGCTGCTTCCCTCGCTTCCCCCTCCAGCGCCGGCCGCACTGCTGCCTGCACGTCTCGCAGCAGGCCGTCGAGCAGCTGTGTCACGGCCGGCGGCGGCTAAGCGGCGGCGCCTGCAGGGGGAGATGGCGGCACTGAGGATCAGGGAGGGAGTCGGGCGTTTCGTGATGAGCGGCTTACAAGTCAGACGGGCGCTCGCGGGTTTGACTCACCCGGGCGGGCTGCAACCACCATCAGGGGCAGGAGAAGCCCTTAGTTTCTCAAGCCCGCGCTCAGAGCACTGTAAAGAAATTGAATGTGTGTCGGGGTCGATCACGAAGAAGATAGAGGATATGGGCTGCGCCATTGAGTTGAATCCGCCGCCTCTGCTGTCGCTGCTGCTTCCGCCATCCTGCGCTCCACCAGATCGTCTGCTGTCGGGCTGATCCCCGCTGCTGCAATCATACTGTCCAAATACAGCCTGCCGTGACTTCGATAGGACGAAATGTGAGCACACATACAAACGTGGCAGTTGGATACCTGGCATTCGCCATACCGGCTCGGTGGCATGCACTTCGTCGCCTGGCCCGGGCCACGGCCGGGGTTACAACTGGCCGCACTGCAGCCACAGCTTCATAAATCTGGCAACATTGCACCGGCAAAGCAAACGGACGTCCAGACAAGACACTGTAGAGCCTGTCCTGCAGCGTGTCAGCCGGGCGGCGGCAGCCCCGTTGCGTCTGCCCAATGCTGCAGCAGCCCGGCTGTCTGCAAATGTGCTGCCAGCTGCGCCACACTCACATCCTCCTCCTCAAAAGCTGCAAACAGCCGGGAGTTTTGATCGCTGCGGCATGCACTGCCGCAGGCGCTGGCCAAACCGCCATGACCGCATGCTTGCCAGGCTGTGCAGCTCTCAGCTCTGCAGTCGCCAAGTGCTAGCACTGTCATCATCCGCTCGCGGCACGGCCTGCAGCCAGTGCGTGACGGGATCAGAAAGCAGGTGATGTGCTCGATCTCACCAATATGAGGTGGAGGAGCACAGCAATGGACCAGGGACGCGCAGGTCAGCAGTGCGCACCAAAATTAGGGCTACTTTGCAACAGCTGGTATCTAGCATGATGGCTCGGGGGCATGCGGGTGGCACAACCAGCCGGCACTGTCGTTTATGCATGCAGCGCAGCCCTGCCTGCCACATTGTCTCTCGCACCTGCCCTTGGAATCCACATCCACATTGCGCGTCCGCATCCGCAGCAAAAACTCCTTCAGGCCGTCAGCAGCGCCTCCTAGAAGGATGAGGATGATGGGGCTGCTGCCGCAAAACAGCAGGCGACCGCCCAGCCCCAGCTCGGCTGCCCACCGCCGGATCAGGCGGCTGTAGGAGCTGCGGCTGTGCATGTGGTCCAACTTGAGCAGGCACAGCTGCTGTGGCGGTTCTTGGTGCTGCAGCGGCACCTGCTGCGCCTGCTGGGCCTGCTGTTGCTGCTCCTTCTGCTCCTGCTGCTGCCGCTGCTGGGCGTGCTGCGCTGCCGCTGGCTGCACATGCTCGTGCTGCGCCCCGCCGAGCTGCACCCGTGCTGCTTGCGCTGCTTGCCCGAGCAGCGCTAGCAGAGCCTCTGCCAGCTGGTACAGACACTCGTCTGATTCCCCAGCTGCCACTGCCTGTAGCTGCTGCAGCGCTTGCTGCTCCCACTGCCTGCCCAGGGCATCACATGTCACTGCCTCGACGAGCGGAGCCGCATCGAGGCCGCCAGGGTACGCAGGCTGCAGGCGCAGGTGCAGCCGTGCGGGAGGCACTCCCGGCGGGTGCAGCACCAGGCTCAGCTGCGTGTGCTCCCCTGTTATGTGTGGACAGCTGCTGCTGTCAAACTCCCCTTGCAGCAGTGCAGCTTGCAGCTCCGGCGGGTGGAGCACCTGCAGCGGCGGCGGTGGTTGCGGCGGCGGTGAGCGGCAGTGGGTGCAGGTACGGCCCATGTGCATCACTGCATGGCTCCAGGATTGACTGTTGCTCACCGCCAGGGTGCAATCAGGCCCCAGGATCGAGCCCAAGGCGAGCAGCTCATCGAAACGCCGCTGCAGCTCCATTGGCACAACTGCAGAGTGCCTGAGTCCGTTCCCGTACCCTTTGATTGATGTTCTAGCGCGTCAGAGCTTCGCTTCGTTCAGTTTTTTTGTGGTTTGGTGCGGCCTACGTGGCGCGCGCCATGGCATGGAGGAGAAGGCCGCACCGTGCGAGCATCGCTGCATCACGCACAAAGGCAGCGATCGGGCAGCCAGGCAGCCCCCTGTCCCACCGCCCAGTCCGCAAGCGCAGCCCTCAGACCCCCGCCGCTGCTTGCTGGGGGCGTCATAGGCGGCGGCGGTCGCTGCAAAGCCTTCGAGTGACCAGCCGGCCAGGGTTGTAGCCCAGGCGGCTCAAGGGGCGATGGCCCTGCGTTCTAGGGCGCTGCAGGCGAGTTTCGGCGGGCTTGAGTTGCTCTCGGCGTCATTCCGTTGTGTTTAGAAGCGCCCGATGGCAGCCGGCGACACGAGCTGCCGCGGCGGCGGTGGCGGCAGCACTGGCCGCTGCAGCCGACCCGCTACCTGCGGCGGCTTTTTCCCTCTCCATCTGCAAGCCAGCTGCACCTGACACGCTGCCTGGCTGTCCTGCTGGTCCACCCTTGCAGGCGCTGGCCGCGCACGCGCGCGCCTTCTCCACACAGACGGAGATTGCGGTGGTCAGCGGCCTGCCGCCGCTGGATGTGGGGCGCAAGGTGCGCGCCCAGCTGCCGCTGCCGAGGCTTTGCAAGCGAGCAGCAGCAGCGTAGCTGTCATTGATCCTCGTAATCGGTGTCGTATTTGGCAGCCGCAGATGCTGTATCACGTGCAGTGTGTGCCGGCACCTCGCAGAGGCTGCTCTGCTTGCAGACGCAGGTGCATCATGGTGCCGCAGGCCACAGATGCAGTGGCACAACATAATCAGCAGGCTGCTGTTGGCAGCATCCTCGCATTGCCAGCGCCTCACAGCTTGCACACTGGCTGATGCTTTCCACCTGCAGGTGATCATCTACTCACCTGCCCGCACCGCCGGCCAGCAGGGCATCTCCCAGACTGCCATTGGTGCGTGGGGGTTNATTGTTAATGTAGATGGGGGCAGTGGGGGCCACNACAACAGGCCAGCTGACTGAGGCTGTGCTGCTGCTGCGGCGTTGCCAGGCAGGCAGCCCATGCGCCAATTCGCGGGCTGGCCAGGGAACACATGCTGCGCCCTTGCTGCAGGCGGCGCCGCCGCTTGGCAGGTGCAGCACGAGAGCGTGGCANGCCNAAGTTNGACCCGACTTANTGACTGACTTATGACATGCGTGCGGGAACTGCACCTGCTGCTCTCTCCGCAGGCGGCGGCCCAGCGTGGAAGGTGCAGCACGAGAACAAGGGCAAGTGGATCAACCCGCTGATTGGGTGGACCAGCACCGCCGACCCGCTGGAGAACGTGGCGCGCCAGCTGTACTTCCCCAGCAAGGAGGACGCAATTGCTTTTGCGGGTGCGTGCTGTTACTATGCTTTGATACTGTGACTATGGTCTTATAAGTGGCGCCAGCTGTACTTCCCCACCAAGGAGGACGCCATCGCTTTTGCGGGTGCGCTGATGTGCATGGTTTGTGAGATTGCTCGTTGTGAGATTAGGCGTTGGCTGCGCCAGCTGCACTTCCCCACCAAGCATGGCGCCTTCGCCTCGGTTTGGCTGCGGGCTCATAGATTTTGTAGTCACTTTCCTCAACCTGCAAACACGCATTCGTACCCTGCGCTCCGACTGCAGAGGAGAACGGGTGGACGCACGAGGTGCAGGTTTACCACGACCATGTTGCATTGGTCTTCGACTTCACCTCAATATTGTTCCAACGCCCCCCTCCGGCTGCAGAGAAGAACGGGTTCACATACGAGGTGCAGGAGTACCACAACCCCTCGGGCCAGCGGCCAAAGCGCTTCCTGGGCTATGGAGACAAGTGAGCGGGACAGGGCGATTGTGTGAGGGGCATGCCGGTCTCATGCTTGGGTTCATGTGAAGATTATGCACACATTAGAGCAGCAACAGGGGCGTCTGTGTGTATGGTGAGAGGGTGTGTGCGCATTGTATCACGTGAGTCACGTGCATGTGTGGGCAATGGGCGGCGAGTGACCCATGCCTCCTGCGCCTTGTTCCACCCCTCCTTTGCTGCAGCTTCTCCGTGAAGCGCAAGGGCCTGCCCACCGGCGGCCTGCGGTCGGAGCAGAAGAAGTGAGGCGGTTCCCGCTGGGCTGGCCACACAGCAGCCCTACGTCTACACCGCCCCATGCAGACAGGTCCTCTGTGAACCCGCGCCAGCCGCTGCAACTGCCCTTGCTTGCACGCACCCCGACTGCTTCCGCTGTGCTATTCCTTCCTCTCCCGCTGCGGGCGCTGTGCACGCCATGGCATGGCAGGCCTGAGGCCGGCCCCTGGCGGCGCGCGCTGCGCATGCTGCGTTTGTTACATGTTGGCACCACCGTGGCGCATCTGAGCGCCGCTGTGCCTCAAGCCGGCCGCCGGGTATCATTGCGGCGCGGCGTTTGGCTGTAAGAATGAAATGCATGTTCGGTCAGGTGAATCAGAGGCAGAGGTTGGTCAGTGGTATGAGGCAAACAATCAGTGGCTCTGCGGCAACTCGTGTCGAGCTGATCGTCAGTCAAAGGTTACTTGGGCAGTGCGGCGCCGATGGCGTTGAGCTGCTGCGCTGTGCGTGCTACACGTGCTAGGATGCGGTCGCGGTCCTGGGGTGCCAGCCGCTGCCCAAACCGAGCCACAAACTTGTCTGCGTGGGCAGTTGGTGGTCGTGTGGGAGGGCGGGCATGGGTGGAGGGTTGTGAGTAGTCGAGACTTTGCAGCATCCTCCAACAAACAAGGAATTTCTAGCCGACGTGCGCCGCAAGACGGCAACAGCGCTGTCCGGCAGGCCAGCTGCTCCCGTTCAACCTTCACCTGGGTGCCAGCGCACGAGCTCTGTGCGCAGGCGACGCCGCTGCTCCTCGGGGCCGCTGGTGCCTGTGACAGATTGGCGAGTGGTGGGGAGGCAGTGCGTCAGCAAGCAGGCGCAAGCAGGTGTTGGTAGGCTGCTCCCTGGGGCCGCTGGCGCCTGTGACAGAGACGCGGCGTGGCAGCAAGCACAGTGAGTGTTGGTAGGCTGGATTTTGTGTTGGTGGCTGCGGGTGCCTTTGAAGCAAGCAGTGGGGAGGCAGCAGGGCAGCAAGCACATGAATGCTGGCAGGCTAGACGCCTTGCCGCTGGCCAGCTGTCAATACACGGGCAGCACGCACGAACGGCAGCTGGATGCCACCCTTGCTGCAACCCCTAAGCTGCTGCACCCCAACCAAGCCAGTGGGCCACGCAAAGCCCCCACCGTAAAGCACCACCCGCTGCAGCTCCGCCTGCTGCGGCTCCTCGGCAGCCAGGATCCAGGGCACATCGGCGTAGTGGATTGTGGACTCTGCGGGCAGTAGGCAGTTAAAAGTGTGGCCATGCCGTGTGACACAAGGCAGCGGAAGCAAGCCATGTGACCCACAACCTCCAGTGTGCAGTACTGCAGGCTGCATGATGTGGCCATGGGCCTTCAGAAAAATAGCCGCAAGCAGAGGTTAAACACCCCCTTGGTCCTGGTGCTGCATGCATGCAAGGAGCAACCAGAATGAGCTGCAGCACAGCACTTGGCGCAGCAGCTGACGCACCGGGGTGCTTGGAAACAAAGAACTGCCAGGCCGCCTCGGCCCGCGCCCGCTTCGTGCCCGCCTGGCCCTGCAGAGCGGGGGCCGGGGCAGTGCACAGCAGGTGCATTCACCAAGCCGTAGAAAAGCAGTCAATGGTGCAGCCGCCGCCGCCGTGGACTCCAAATTATTGCACGCACATCGTTCCACAAACAGCATCGCAGCTTGGGGGCGTGGTCCCTTCCCCAACATGCCAGGGTGGCGTACGAAAATTGACCTGGCTGGCCCCGCTTCCCCCACCTCTGCCACCGCAGCACGCCACTCTGAATCCTGCCTCTTCTGCTCCTCCAATATGCGCCGGCTCTCCGCCTCTGCGTGCTCCCGGAACGCCTGCCGCTGCGCCTCCTCGCGCCGCCTGGGGGTGGAGGTTATCAGGCATAACGGGAGCGCGGTCAGGACGGCAAGAATATGCAACCTCTTCGGTGTATGAGCATGGGAGCGGGGCGCCTGGTGCTGCGCCTCCTCGCGCCGCCTGGGGCAGGAAGTTTGTGGCCTGAATTGAGCAATCACAGTAAAATTATCGACATCGTGACAGCAAGCGCGTGCTGCACTGCGCTGTGCGCCCAGTAAGCTGCTCTTGACCGTGCACCAGCATGCTGGGCAGCAAGGGGCTCAAGCATGGCTACGCAGGCAGCCGCCTGCAGCCGGCAGCACACTGGTGTTGGATGAGCGCACCTGCGCTGCGTGAATGCCGCCCGCTCCGCATCCTCCTTTGCCCGTCGGTGCGTCTGCAGCCGCGAAACACGCCTTTGTTTATTATGAATTAGATAATGCTGGAGGCGGAGCCTGTGGCAGCTTGTAGATCGGAGTGACGCTACATAACATTTCTTAAACCACCCTCGCCTGCATTTCTTCCCAGATGCGGGATGCGGCTGGCCCAAAGCTGTGGCTGCAACCTGATCTAGCCCACAGCCACTCCTGCTATCAATACATGATTGTGCATTCCTTTCAATCAGCCCACCCACCTGCACCTCCTTCCAGATTCAGATGCGCCGGCATAAAGCAATGGCTCTGTACCCTGGTCCATGCATTACCTGTAGTTGTGCCCTCCTTATAATCAGCCCACCTGCATCTCCTCCCAGATGCGCCGGCCCACTGCAGCGGCTGCGCACAACCTTGTCCATTTCATAACATGTAGCAGTGCCCTCCCTATGATCAGCCCACCTGCATTTCCTCCCAAATGCGCCGAGCGTACTCATCGGGCGTTTCATACTCGTCCGCGTGCCAGTCCCCGCCGCTGTAGCTGCAGGTGTGCAGGAATGTGTGGTGTTGGAGGGGGACCAGTCAGGGTGTGGCATGTGCACCTCGATACGCAGAGCGCTGCCCAGCCACCACAGAATTCTCAGCGCCACAGCCGACTCAGCAGCAGAGCAAGCAACCCCACCTCATCTCCAGCCCCTCCCAACACTCCACCAGCTAACACTAGCCGCCAACAGCCACTAAGCACTCACGCGCCCCAGACTTACTCCTTTATTTTTACTTTCAACTGAAAAAGGCAGAGCAGCCACAAACAACAGAGCACTCACGCGCCCCAGACTTATCGCTCATGTTGGCTGTCAACTGCAAAAGGCAGAGCTGCCACAAACAACAAACAGCAAGCACTCACGCGCCCCAGGGGTCGTCCTCCGACTGGTCCATGCTCAGCTCGTTCTGCAGGCGCTGCTGCGGGCAACAAGGCGCGCAGCGGCACAAGTGCAGGGGCGGTAAGGCGGCAGGGCAAGTGCAGGGGGCGGTGAGGCGGGCGGATGGTCAGGTGCTGAGTGCGCAGCACGAGCCATGTGCTCAGCTCCACCTCCCACCTTGAACAGAACAGCATAGCACTCAAGGGAACAGCACTTTGGTCTAAGCTCGGTAAGCGAGACCCCGCCCGACTCCTCCTGCCACCAACCGCCCACCCCCACCTGCCAGTCCCACGCGTCCGGCTGCAGCGAGGGGCTGCGCTGCCGCTGCCGCTCCCCCTGCCACTCCTGCTCCTGCTCAGCCGCCTCCCACTGATACGACTGAACATCCTGCCTGTCCATCGCCTGTGCTGCAAGCTGGGCCACGCTCTGGCCCCGCACATTCACCGCCTCGATCTCTGGCGGGTTGTCTGCAGGGGCAGGTGGCAGTGTGGAATGGAGCCATGCAAGTGAGAGCACTGCCATCGGTCCCCGACAGACGGTGGCAGATGGGAGACGGAAGCGGCGGCCTGCGCTGCCCAGCATGTGATGGCCACGGTGAGCCAGCCTGGCGTGTGCACCCAGCAGCGCTCCAGCAACACCACCCAACACCTGCATGGCCGTTTCGTACCTGCTTGCAGCAGCGCAGCTAGCACGTCCAAGTGGCCGTGCCTGGCAGCCAGATGGGCCGCAGTATCGCCCCTCACATCTCCCAACCCGGCATCTCCGCCCCGCCGCAGCAGCAGCTTGGCAGTTGACAGGTGGCCGTGCCGGCATGCCTGGCACAAGGGAGATCACAGGTTGGGACGGAACTGTCAATCAAACTGCAGGCAGCCCAGATGCTGCACAGGAGCGACGGAACGACGCAGCAGCAGCAGCTCCGGGGCCCTGTCATGACATTGCGCACCTCGTGCAGTGCCGTGGTGCCCTCTGCATCCGCGTACGCGACATCAGCGCCCTGCTGTATGAGCCCTCTGCATTGCTGCTTGTCCCCGAGAGCAGCAGCCAGCAGCAGGCGGCGGGGCGAGGGCGCCCGGCGGCTGCCGCCGCTGCCGCTGCTTGACCGAGAGCGGCGCCGCTTCTTGCGCTTGTGCTTGCCGTGTCTTCGCTTCTCCTTCTTGTGGCGCTTCTCTCCTGCCATCGGGAGGGCTGCTCCAGGCGGGTTTGATGCGTAGCTGGCGCAGGGAGGCCTGCGGCGAGTGTCCGGCTTCGACGATCGCAAACAAGTGTAAGGACAGACGCTCAGAAATGCTCGTGGCTTTGCACATGGCCATGTGGGCGCAGCAGGGAAATGGCAGCCGCCAAAGCGAGGGCCTGCATCGCCCAAGTTGCCACAACGCCATAAATGAAGTGATCAGAATCCACCAGCAAGGTTCTACTGCAACCAAACGCCCTCCCGACACCGGGCCCGGCTGAAGCTCCTTGCAAGGTGGGCGCCAGAAGCCGCCGGCCCTGCGGAGATGCAGTGAGGAGCTGCAGACACAGAAAAACTAACAGCCGAAAGCGTCGCCGCCTGCAGGCAGCCTCCCAGCCGCCGCCGTCCAGCGGCGCCGGCGCTCTTTGCTCCGCCCCATCCATGCCAGCCCCTTTTGCTGTCTGCAGACCTTGAAGCATAGCCTCAGGCCCCATCACTCATGCGGGACCATCCAGTGGCTGCCCAGCCCCTACCTGGTAGGGCGCAAGGATATCGGCACCCCGCCGCACTCGCTGTGTGTTAGCAGCGGGGTGGAACTGCAGCGCCGTTGCACGTGCGCCAACCCGTCCTGTGTGCTGCCTGCTGCAACTGCCCCACAGGCGCGCCGCCAGTTCGCTCCCCCGCGGCGCACATCGACAGCTGCGGCCCTCTCAAGGAGCTGCTGGATCGGCATCACGCCGCCCCCGCTTACAGCACAGCACGCCTGGCTGGCGCCCCCGCAAGTGACCCAATGCAGTTCACGTGCAGGTGAGGTGGGAGGTGATCCAGTTCACGTGCAGGTGGGCTGGGAGGCGGCGCAGTGGCAGGTGTGGAGCGCTTGCTGTGGAGCGGCTAGGCTCAGACTGCGCCCATGCCAAAAAGCAAGACCCCCGGGCTTGAACAATGCCACGCATGGCGAGCAAAGCTTTGCTGCCATATCTCAACCGAGGCACCCCTCTCAACCAAGGCACCCTCTCTGCCAACCCTATTGCCTTACAGCCTCACGGTGCCGGAGCTGAGGAAGCCCGGAAGTGACGAGGTGCTGCTTCCTGAGGCAACATACACAGCCAGCGGGCGGGGCGCAAAAGACGCCGAGCAGGCGGCCGCACGGCAGGCCGTCGCAGCGGCCGAGAAGGCTGGGCTGGCCATGTGACCGGCTCGTGTCCTCTCTGTTTGCAGCCAGGTGCCAAAGAGACACTGCAGCCAGCTCGCTTCTGCGCCTGCTGCCGACCTCTCTGCCTGCCCCTCATTCACCCTCGCCATGCATATCATTTCCTGCAGAAGAAACGCCCCTGTCACACCCCTTGCAAACCCTAAGCTTGCCCGCACCCCCACTGTAACAAGCGTCACACATTCCCAGCCTCACGCCCCTCGACAATCCCAGTCAGTCGTGTTACAATGCTGCTAGGGAGTAAGCAATCGAATGGAATGGCGGCTGTCAGCTAGGCGCGGCAATGTGCCGCGCTACACTACTGCCGAAATGCTGCTGCTGCTGCTGCTTGCTAATGCTGGCGCTGCGGAGGGGGCCGCAGCTGGCTGCTCTGCTCATGCCTGCAACCACAAGCGCAGGCCCAGCATGCCTGCCTGCTGGCCAGATGTATGCATGCCGGCCCAAACTGGGTGCGACTAGTACGAGCGGCCCCTGCAGCAGTAGGGTTGGGGCGGCGAGCGGAGGTCAGCACGGTGGCCGGCGGCTCTCAAGTCGGCACAGTTTGCTGTGCGGCATACACTCGCCGCATGGGCCGTCGGAGCATTCAACCCCCGCCATCGGAACATGGAACATTCACCCCAGGCACTCTCAGCCTTCGCAATGCTGCCATCCAGGGCATAGCCAGCGTGCACAGTAACCCTTGTACCATCCATCCCAGCGCCGTCCGCCGCCCAACCACACCCGGGGCATCAACAGCCAGGCTCACCAGAGTGCCCAGCACTTGGCGGGGGTGCCGGTCACAAAGCAGGGGGTTCCCTCGGGCAGGTCCGGCTGCAACGGGCGGGACACGGCACGACTGGTAGTTAGTAGGCTGAGGTTGACATGCGGTTGTGGGCGCAAGCAGTTGGTGAGCGGGAGGGGATGCACACCCACTCATGCCACTCTTCGATTCTTTCACCAACTGCTATGCGCTCCAGCATCACTTGGCCCTCACCTGCTCCAGCGGGATGCACAGCATCTTGCCACGCCCAAAGCGGCTACTGAACTGGATCTGACGCCACAGAAAACAGTCCAGACCTCCCCACCTGCTCCAGCGGGATGCACAGCGTCTTGGCGCCCATGGCGTCCTTGGTCGCGCTGCGCCGCTTCACCTCCTCCTCGCTCTCCTCAGTGTCGCACCTTGGAGTGGGGCAGAAGAAGAGCAGATTCACTTAGAAAGTTGCACGGGTGTGAGCAGCCCAGAGGAGTCGCTTCACCTCCTCCTCGCTCTCCTCTGTGTCGCACCTGCGTGGTTGTGAGTGACAGGGTGCCAGTTGGTACATATGTGCACTAAGGCATCAGCGCCATGTGGTTGCGCTCCGCTCAAGACAGTGCAACACATGCAGCGACATTGCCCCGCAGCAGTTTGCAGCAGTAACCTAGTCTCACCAGGGGGCCAGCGCCATGTGGTTGCGCCCCAGCGCCGCCATGAAGTCGTCCCAGCTGGTCACGCGCTCGATGCAGCTGTCAAACTCGGCGCGCGCCTTGGCGTACATGTCCGCCTGCAGTTGGCAGGTTGGGCAAGGAATGCATTCAGTGAGGGAGCTCTGTGTGATCTGCTACAGAAAAAAAATAGGGTGCGCCTTGGCGTACATGTCCGCCTGCGGTTCGCAGGTTGGGAAGCGCAATGGCAGGTTGGGGAAACGCAGTTGGAATACTGGGGAAACACAGTTAGCAGATTGGGGAAACGAGAGCGCATTCGAGGAAAGCGGTGCCATACCCGCCACTCAGCCACCAAATGCGGCAGGACTCCTGCCCCCCCCTCGCCAGTGCTCCTGCGTAATGCACCAAACCAGACAGACAGCCACAGCCTGCAACACGCGCAGCCCCTCCTTTCATCCCACCTGTATCTGCTCCAGCAGCTGCGGCACGGCCGCGCCCAGCTCGCCCCAGGCGCAGCTCTGCTTGCCGCCGTTGTCGCGCCGCGCCAGCATGGCCACGCCGCTGTCCATGTCCCGCGGGCCCAGCTCCAGGCGCAGCGGCACGCCCTGTGAGGGAATGAAAGCACAACGATGCAGGTCAGGGACACGTAGAGCAGCAGGGAACAGCCCTCCATGCCACAGGGGGGCCAGCTCCAGGCGCAGCGCACCCCCACCCTATGAGGCAATGGTGAGGGGGAGGGTCCGCCCGGGTGTGTGTTGCGCAGCTCATTGTGCCACAACGCGCAAACCACACCATGAGCACAGCATGCACATCGTGCAGATGGTGCCCTCACCCGCAGCTCCCAGAAGTTGTACTTCCAGCCGGGGGTGTAGTTGTCTCGCCGGTCAACCGTCACGCGCACGCCTACAGGTGGAGTGAATGGCATGGCGGGACGCAAAGCTCAGTGCATGTCGAATGCATGCAAGGCGTGGTTTGTGGTAGTACATTGCCATGCCATGTCGTGCCGTGCTATGCCATGGCATGGCATGGCGAGGCTGGAAATGCCATGTTTTCAACCATGCCATGCCATGCCATGCCATGTCATGCCATGCCATGTTTCGGCGGAACCATGCCATGTCTCGCCATGCCAAGTCATGGCATGCCCAGACCAGTCGGCCAATCATGCTGTTGCATCACATCACCAACCAAAAGCCTGCAGGCAGCTGCAGCAGCGTTCTGCACCTGCCGCCTTGAGGTCCGCGGCAATGGCGTCTGCGCGGTCCAGCATCGCCTTCACGGCCTCCTCGCCCAGCTTGGAGTTGGGGATGGGGATCACCACCACCTGCAAGAGAGTTTGGAGGTAAGCCAAAGGTTGCTGGTGGATGAGGATGACCACGCCCCCTTGTTGTCCCCATGCCCCATTCCTACCCAGCCGGCTACAACTAAACTGACCACACGCCTCAAACCCACCCACAGACTTGCCTGGATCTGCGCCACGCGCAGCGGGATCACCACGCCCTTGCCGTCGCCGTGCGTCACGACCACCACAACACAGCAGCCCTCCGAACCTTGACAACATACCTGGATCTGCGCCACGCGGGGCGGGATCACCACACCCTTGTCGTCTCCGTGCGTCATGACCATCACGCCGATGGTGCGGGTGGTGAGGCCCCACGAGTTCTGCCACGCGTGCTGCCGCGTCTTCTCCTCCGTCTCAAACTCGATGCCAAACATCCTGCAGGTGATATTGTTGAGGTTCACGTCACATTGTGAAAAGAACCACCCGCGGGGGGGAACGCAGCCGTGCGGCAACAAGCAAGGAAGCGCACAGAAGCAGACCTGCCGCGCAAGCAACCCAACATGCAAGACGTGCACCAAGTCAAATACAAAC
>JADXDR010000155.1:93325-113333 GCA_025026875.1 Chlorella ohadii
CTTGGAGAAGTTCTGGCCCAGGCAGTGCGACGTGGCGCCCTGCACGCCGCGGCCGCTGGTGGGGATGAAGGCCTCGACACTCGTGGTGTACAGCGCCCCCGCAAACTTCTCCTTGCTGCTCTTCATGCCTGCAGAGCAACATGGGGGTGAGTCAGTGTGCAATGTGGTGAGCACGCTCATCGTGCACGCTGCCCCCGCNAGACTTCTCTTGCTGCTCTTCATGCCTGCACATTCACTGTGGTGATGACGCGTTAGGCATGGAGCGGCGGCGAGCAATGCACGGGGAAAGCATGAAGAGGTCAGCATGCCGCCCAAAGCGTTGGTCTCATGCTCCCGCAGCGCTCTTCTCCCCTCCCCCAAGCAAGCAAGCGCACCCTTGCACACGCGCACAGCCAGCAGCCCCCTGCTCCATGCAGCTTGTGCAAGCTTGCTTCATCCCCCGCAGCACAAGCAAGCTGCTCCAACCCAGGCAATACCTCCCTCCCCCCAAAGCAAGCGCACCCTTGCACACGGGCACCGCCAGCAGCTCCTCGTACACGCGCCGGTACAGGTCCAGGATCTGGTACACCTCTGCGGTACGACATGACGCAGGGTGCAGTACCAGGTTAGCACCACACCACAGGAAGGATAGCATGACACGCTGCTGCCCGCCGCCCACGCTGCGCCAGCAGGGCGGCGTGCAGAGCATGCCAACCAGCAGCAGCAGCAGCAGCAGCAGCAGCAGCCAGCACATGCTGAGGTGAACTGCAGCTGGGCACCCACCCGTGTCAGCCTCGTCCTTGGTGGCAAACACGGTGTGGCCCTCCTGCGCACAGGAACGAAAGTGCAGGCGAAGCAAGCTCAGGCGGCAGCTGCGGGTGTGGGGTGTCATCACACCTTGAGGATGGCAGGCCATGCCAAACGAGCAGCAGGGCTGGACGTAACCAATACAGCAAGGGTCAAACTCGAAAAACACTGAAGTAAGATCGAGCTTGCCTGCCAGAGGAACTCGCGGGAGCGGATGAAGGGGGTGGGGTGCTTGAACTCCCAGCGCACCACGTTGGTCCACTGGTTGAGCCGCAGCGGCAGGTCGCGGTGGCTGCGGATCCACTGCACTCAACAAAACAGGCAGCAGGGAGGCACGCGGATTTGTGACCATGTTCAAATTGGGTCAGGCAACCCAGCAGCAGAACAGCGGCAGGTCGCGGTGGCTGCGGATCCACTGTACAGTGACCCAGCGGCTGCAGCATATCACGGGCATGTGACCGTCTCGGGCGCTACTGCCCCCAGCAGGTTGTAACAAATACAACAAGCTTGCAGTGCTAGCAGCCGCATTGCTGTAGTATCTGCGCATAGTACGGGTACATGACTGCCCCGGGCACTAACGACCCCAGCAGATGGCAAGAAGCACAACAAAAACCTTGCAAATTCGTGGCAGCCGTATCGCTCGCAAATGAGCAATATGGCTGCCAGAACAGCCATGTCACTCGCCTGCGCGCAGTACGGGTACATGACTGCCTCGGCATGCATGCTACCAATGCACTTTGAGCGCCTCTCTGTGCAGCACATATCACCCTAAACAACAGCAAGTTGCCTGCCTGCGCGTAGTACGGGTACATGACGGTCTCGGAGGTGGGGCGGATGGCGATGGGGCGGTCCAGCTCGCTGCTGCCGCTCTTGGTCACCCAGGCCACCTGCGCATGGGCAGTACCGCAGGGTTGGGCTGAATACACGAGTGCAAGCCTGTCTGCGCCAGCTCGCCGCCGCCGCTCTTGGTCACCCAGGCCCACGAGCGCTTGGAAGGAACGCCATATGTGTGATAGACAGCAGGGTGTAAGGCAGGAAAGGCCCACGACCAGAGAGGGGAGCACACAGGCTTGCTCAGGCAGGGAAGCACCAACTCCTGCCCTCCCCATCTCGGGCGCAAAGCCCTCCACATGCTCCTTTTCCCTCACGACCCGAAAAGATCCCAATAGAAGAACAAAGTGATACCAACTCCTGCTCTCCCCACCTCGGGGGCAAAGCCCTCCACGTGCTCCTTCTCCGTCATCAGCACGTCCTCGGTGATGAACAGCGGGAAGTAGGCGTTCTGTGGGGGCAAGGGGGATGGGAAGAAAAGGGAGGCAGGCGCTCGATGCGGCGGCGCCAACCCCATCTGCATCACACGCCTTGGTCAGCTGAACACCGGCCCTACAATGTTTGACAACGTGCACCCTGCACCCCCAGCTCCTTGATACGGCAATGCTGCTTCAACATCCATCACCATATCATGTGTGATGCACCGTGAACTCCGCAAAGGCAGATGGGCAGCAGCACACAGCAACTTAATGCGCACCTGCACCCCCAGCTCCTTGATGCGCGCGTCAAACCAGTTTTTGATCTCGTCCCAGATGGCAAAGGAGTAGGGGCGCAGGATGTAGCAGCCTGAGCGGGTTGGGAAGGAAGGGAGGGCAACTTGACTTGAATGGTGCACGGCTGATCCAATTGGTGTGGTGCATCAGGGCATAGCGTGCAGTCCACGGCATCAGCGCACTCAAGACTAGATAGCAGCCCACCCTGCAGCGCAGCAGCCCGCACGCACAGCCGCAGCGGCAGGCAGGAGGGCAGCGGGCGACTGCCGTGCAAGGACAGCAGCAGGAGCGGCGACGGCGGCAGGAGCAACATGATCACACCACACCGCTCAGCTCGTCATTGCATCAGCTACACTTCATTCATTGCAATCCGCACCCGACACGTCGTAGTAGCTGATCATCTCGCTCTCCACCACCACCTGGGAGTACCTGCGGCAGACATCGGGCAACATTACCACTGGTTCAGCAGTGGCTAGAGCACCACTGAAACACAAACAATGCGTCCATTTGGGCCCACCGGGGGGACCGGCAGCTCGGTGGTCCTACAGTAAACAGGCAGCAGCGCTCAGAAGCTTGGGCTGACAACAGCTTGCGGGCATCACAGAATTTGGAAGACGCTCAAAGCAGCCAGGCTTCATTCCTCACCACTCGCCAAAGTCGCCGCCCTTGGACGCCGTCAGCCCCAGCTTGGTCTCCTTCTTCTTGCCGCCCTCGCCGCCCGGCTGCTGCAACAGGGACATTGAGCAGTAGCAACAGCAGCCCAGCTGCAATCAGTGCCTCGGGCCACGCAAGGCGGGGTTGCACGTGGCGACACCCGGGCTTCCCCGCCCAGCGGACGGCATGCGCCTGTGCTGGTGCTGCTGTCACAACCGCATGCACTCGCATCTCTGCACCCATATACAGTTGCCAGCACCTGCTTGGGCTTGTCGGCCTTGGGCTTCTTCTCCTTCTTGGGCTTGCCGCCCTCGGCGGCGGCGGCCGGCGCGCCGTCGGCCACGCTCAGCGCCGCCATCTGCTCCTCCGGCGCCGCCATGCTGGTGCTGCCACCGATGTGCTGCTGGGAATGCGCCCGGCTGCCGGCAAGCGACCTGTAGCGGGGGCGAGGGCGGGGATGGGTGAGCGAGGCCGCTAGCAGCAGGCAGCACACCTGCATCGCAATGCCACAGATCCATGCAAACAGACCCACGCCGCAGTTGGGCGCTTGGCCCGCAACAGCACATGGCGCGGCGGCGGCAGGGCTGCACGCACCTTGCGGGGCCCTGCGATGCGCTTGCAGCCAATGTACAATTCAGAAGCGCTGCGCCCTTGGCCGCCGCTTACTGCATTGCAATCAGGGTTGGTCCCATGCGCGCCGGCCCACAAAACCTAATCGGCCCACACTCGCAATCACTGATCGCAGACCGCCATGCAGTGGGCCAGGCGCCTGGCGTCCAGCAGCCTCCGTCTGCCCGGCTGCCGACGGCTGGCGCTCACTGCGGCTGCTAGCAGCGCTGTAGGGGCAGAGGTAGGCGTGTAATGTGCCGCTGATAGGATGGAAAGGTCGAGGGTGCTGCCAAGTGGTGCCGCCCAGCCCGCCGCCGCCGCCGCCGCCGCCACCAGGGCATGGTTGGTGAACCGCACCACCTATGCGCCACCACAAACATCCGTCTGTGCAGATGGCCCCGCCCCGCCGCGTGGCAGTGATCGGCGGCGGCATCGCTGGCAATGCTGCCGCGCTGGCGCTCGCCCACAAGAACATCCCGTGCACCCTGTTTGACATGGGCCGCGGCGTGGGTGGCAGGTGCGCTCCTCTGCGAGGGAGAGTGGGCAGGGGTTGTGCACAATGCTGGCACTATGTCGAGCTTATTGTTGGTGCCCGACCTGCTGGTGCCTGCTGGTGCCCTCAGCAATGTTCACTCCCCGCCCTGAGCGCTGTCCTGAGCGTCGCACCTCCCATCCCTCTCGTACCAACGCAGGGTGGCGTCCCGCCAGCTGGAGCAGCAGGGCCAGCCACTCAGCTTCGACCATGGCGCTCAACAAATCACAGCCATTGGGGCAGACTTCAAGGCACAGCTGGCAGAGTGGCAGGCAGCAGGAGTGGTGGCTGAGTGGCGGGGGCGGCACGGCGAGATTGCAGGTGCGGTGTTGCGGCCATTGCAGGTGCTCTGCGTCTGTGCAAGCTATGGCTGGGGTTGGTAACAATGTGCTGTTTGCTGCCGCGCTGCCGCATGCAGGCGGGGCATTCAAGCTGTGGCCGGAGCAGCCGGGTGGCAGCAGCAGCTGCGGCACCGGCTTTTGTGGCTCCATGACAGGTCTGCCGCTGTATGTGGGAGTGCCCAGCAACAATGCCATTGCACAGCACATGGCGGCGCAGCTGCAGGCGCATCCTAGTGCACAGGTGTCGAGCGGCGTGGCAGTCCAGACGCTTGCACGAGTGGGGGGCGGCTGCGGCTGCGGCAGCGGCGGCAGCAAGTGGCAGCTGCGGGGCAGCCGCAAGGGGCGGGCGGCAGCAGCAGAGCCGGAGCCAGCTGAGCAGCAAGAGGAGCTGGGAGCGTTTGATGCTGTAGTGCTGGCTGATGCAATGCCGCTGCTGCCAGGTGGGCGGGAGCGGAAGGTTGCCTTGCACTGCTGCGCTGTTTCTGGCCTGCTATACCCAGAGCTGCACAGCAATGCCAGTCGTGATGTGTTGCTGTCCCATCGTGCCCGCACGTCGTGCTTGCCAGGTGCGCTTGCCAGGGCCATCAGATGCCAAGTTGCAGCAAATTGCCGCTCAGCTACGACGTTACACCTCGCCATCCCATTGCAATTGCACCCACCCATCCATTGCAATTTCACCCACCCACCCATTGCAACTCCGCCCACCCGCAGGCTCGGCGGGCCACATTGCTGGCATCGAGGCCGCGTCCACTTCACTTGCCCAGCTGGCGCGCAGCGTGCAAGCCGTGGCTCCCGAGCCCTGCTTTGCGCTGATGGTGGCCTTCCGGCAACCGCTGCCGGGCGTGCCTTTTGACTCGGCAAGCGTGGCAGCTGAGGGCAGCAGCAGTGGCAGCAGTGGCAGCAGCAGTGGCAGCAGCAGTGGCAGCAGCAGTGCATTCCAATGGGTGGCGTGCAACAGCAGCAAGCCGGGGCGGCCACAGCCCGCCGCCGGTGCGCCGCAGTGCTGGGTGGCCCTGACCACAGCGCAGCACGCACGGCAGATCCTGGAGCGGCGGCCGCTGTCCACGGCAGATGGGCGGTTCAATCCCCAGACTGAGCAGTACCGTGCTGATGTGGCGGCGGAGCTGCTCGCTGACTTCTGGGCGCTCATGCAGCCTTTTGTGCAGGTGGGCCCCGATGCAGTTGTGGTGCTGTTGCGCATCCGGTTCTTGTGCTGCTGCAGGAATGGCATCGCTGCTGTGGTGGCCGGCACGGCCCGGCACGGCGCGCTGGTGTGCCCTGCCTCCGACATCCGCACAGCCTCTCCTGTCAGATTGCCCTGCTGTGCATTGCGATCGATAAGGGTGAGCTGCGGCAGCCTTTGACGGTCCTGTCATGTGCTGCTTTATGCCGCAGGGCGAGCTGCCGGAGCCTCTGTACATCCATGCTCAGCGGTGGGGCCGCGCCTTTGCCCCCCAGCCGATGGGCACAGAGATGCTCTTCCTGCCCGCGCAGCGCCTGGTGCTCTGCGGCGACGTGTGCACAGGTGCGGCACACACGCATGCATGTGCCACTGCAGCAGGAGAGGCTGGAGGCTGGCATCACCGTGGGCACAAGAGCTGTTTCAGGAATTCCACCTGACACACTTGTTGAGCATCCCTGCTGCTCTGCTACTCTGCAGGCAGCAGCGTGGAAGCGGCCTGGCGCAGCGGGCGCGCAGCCGGAAATGCTGTGGCGGACATGCTGCTTGCTGATGCCTCTGCATAAGCAAAGCGTGGCCGGCTCGTTCACCCATGCAATAATTTACTGGTGTGCAGCAAGGAAAGTGCCCACCTGCAAGCCTGCCCTAGCTGCCCAGCCCTTGGCTTTTGAGTCCCTTTGTATTGCTATGAGCGCCACCTATGCACGCTTGCACACCATGAAATATACGCACAAGCACAGAAAGAGGAGGTGAAAAGCAGGGCAACACATTGTGTTGAGTGCTGGTTAAATGATTCGTTTCATCACGCTTCCGAGTCCTCATCAAGCTCATTGTCCTTCTGCTCTGCGGCTGTCGGCTGCTTCTTGGCATCGCCGCTGGCAGCCTCTTTGCTACCGCTGCTGGCATCCCTGCTGCTGGCATCCCCACTGCTGGCATCGCCGCTGCCAGCCTCCTTGCCACTGCTGGCATCCCCACTGCTGGCATCGCCACTGCCAGCCTCCTTGCCGCTGCTGGCATCCCCACTGCTGGCATCGCCACTGCCAGCCTCCTTGCCGCTGCTGGCATTAAGCTCACCAGCTTCCTTGCTGCTGTCACTTGCCTCCTGCACGCCACCCTTGCCCTTCTGCTGTTTGTTTGCGGCAGGCTCGTCAGCGCGCAGCGGCTNGCTGTGCCTTGCCCGCTGCTGCCTTGCCGCCAACTGTACCGGCTGTGCCATCCTCCTCTTCCTCCTCGCCCTCCTCCGACTCATCGGAAGGGGCAGCAGGGGCGCCTCCAGCAGCTGCAGGGCTGCCTTCCGCCTCTGCCTGTTGAGGTGCCCCAGCCGGCGCGGCCGTATCCACAGCTGCTGCCTGCCTTCCGTCTTTCTCCCCATCGCCGGCCTGTTCGTGATCCTTGCTGGCAACTGCGCCGCCTGCTGCACCGCCACCAGCATGGCTGTCGTCGCCGTCGACTGCACTGGAGCTTGGCTCAGCTGCAGAGACCGAGCCGTTGCCGGTTGCTGCGCCGCCCTGCACGTCTGCCTCTTTCACATTGGATCCTGCATGTGGAGAGGACGCACGTCATTTCCAGGCTCTCGACAGCACAACGCGAGGTGAATTGGCTGCATTCTCACAGGCACAGGCCACACGTCGCAACACCAGCCGGCGTCTAACGCCATGCTATGGTCCAAACCAGCATGATCCTACAACAAGGCCTCACCTTGCCCGCCGCTTGCGCCATGGTAAGCCTCCTCATCAGCATTACCCTGCGCCTCCTCTGCCTCATCCTGCTGCTTCCCATCCGCCTGCTTCCCATCCTGCTGATCCTCCCGATCCTCCTGCTGCTCCTGCTCCTGCTCCTCGTCCTCTGCCTCATCTGCGCCTGCCGCTGCAGCGGCATCAGCTCCCATGCTGCTGCTGCTGCTGCTGCTGCCGCCAGCGCCGCCGCTACCGCTGATTTTGGCAGCGCGGGTGTTGTCACCAGTGGCGGTGCTGCTACCAGCAGCGGCAGCAATGGTGGCGCTGCTGCCCTGCGCACTGGTTTGGGCCTCATTTGCCTCCTCATCAGGCTTGGCACCGCTGCTGCCATCTGAGCGGCCGGCACGCCCCTCGCCGCCACTGGCGGCGCCATCGCTGCCGCCACCACGGCTGTCGCTGTCAATCGCAGCGGCGGCGCCGGCGCGGCTGCCTTCCGCATCAGCATGCAGGCTGGCATCCGAGCCAGGAGCAGTGTGCTTGCCAGCTGCGGCAGCCTCCTCTGCTTCCTTTGACATGCCCGCCTCAGGCTGCTGTTGCTGCTGAGCCCCAGCCTGGCTGAGGGAGCCAGTGCCAGTGCCTGCTGCAGCCGGCTCCGTGCCTACCGTGCTGGCATTGCGCTGCTGCGCAGACGCTTCACTGAGCTCAGCCAGCTTGGCTTCCAGCTCCTCAACACGCCTCTGCAGCTGCGCCATCCGGCTGTCCAGGCCGTCGGCCGCAGCGGCCGAGCCTGCCGCAGCCATGCCGGCCAGCGGCTGCTGCTGCTGCCGCTGCTGCTGCTCGGCGCCTGCGGTTGACTGGTCTGTCCGTGGTGCCAGCTCAGGGTCTGCAAGGACAGTCCAGTGGGTGTGTGGGTGGTTGGCAAGAGCAGCATCTGCTGCAACTGAACCCCTCCAACGGCGGCAGCGACGTTGCAGTGGTGCAGGTGAACAAGCAGGCCAGCACGCTGGGCGGCAATATCTGTGCAATGGCCAGAAAGGCATGCGGGCCAGCTGAGCAGGCATGCCAGCCATGAGTGCAATGCCTACCTTGTGCATTGGACGAGGCGCCAGCACCCTCTGCTGCCGCCTCAGCGCCAAATGAGCCAGCTGCATTGCCGCCAGTCCGCAGCGTGCCGGCAGCAGCCCCATCAGAGGAGCGCGACAGGGCTCCAGCCGTCAAGCCGCTGCCACCGCTGTGCAAGGCAGATGCAGAGGCACCAAGGCTGCCTGCCGCAGCGGTGCCCAGAGTGTGAGAGGCGGATGCGCTACCACCTGCAATGCCGCCTGCCCCTGGGCCATACCCAGGGCTGCGGCTGCCCTGGACAGCAGTGCCGCTGCCAAGCCCAGCAGCGCCGCTACCCTGGACAGCTGCACCGCCGGTCAGCCCAGCGCCGCTGCCCAGGCTAGTGCCTGTTGATGAGGTAGCAAAGCCGCCGCTCCCACCGCTACGGGCTGCGCCCAGCGCCGACCCAAAGCCGGTGGTGCTGCCGCCGCGCGAGCGGGAGTCCATGCTGCCGCTGCGCTCTGCTGCCAGCGCCTGGCTGCTGGCGGTGAAGCCATCGTCCTCATCTGCATCCTCTGCATCCTCATCTGCGACTGCCTCCCTGTTGTTATCGTGCAGCCTGCCGTAGCTGCTGTCCTCGTCAGCTGCCGCAGCGCTGCCGCTGCCCAGCGAGCCGCCGAGGCCGAGCTTCTGGCTGCTGCCCAGCCTGCTGCTGGTGCCGCTCGCTTCTTCATCCTCGTCTTCGTTGAAGCCGCCAAAGGCGGATGCAGCGGCGGCCAGGTGCCTGCAGGTGGCAAGGGGGGTGGGAGTGCCACAGTGCGGTTGCTGTGAGATGCATCTAGATGGGGCACGGGCCACTCAGCAGGGAGAGGGGGAGGCGCCGGGCCAACCGCAATCTATTTGCCTCCAGCCAGCCGCAATCCTGACAAGCAGGCAAATTTGGCCGCTGCAAGCCATGCCCAGGTGAATGCGAAGCACCGCCCTGGTGGCGCTGTCGCCAAACTCACCCTTCGCGGCCGCTGCCCTCGCCGCTACCAGCACCATTGTTGGTGCCAGTCTGTGGCCGGAGCGGCTCAGCATCCTCATCCTCATCCTCAGGCCAGGCTGCAGCGCTGCCGCTGCTGCGGCTGGCAAAGCCATGGCTGTCGTGCTCGCGGTCCCTGCCGCCAGCAGCAGCAGCGGGGGTGTTGCTGGTGCGATCGCCACCATACAGCTGGCCGCTGTGGCCACCGACAGCCCCACCAGCGAGGCCACCTGCCGGCGCCGTTTCCGGGCCGGTGCTGCCGCCTGCCGATGCCATGTGTGTGCCGCTGCTGCCGCCTGCCGGCGCCGCATCAGTTGCGCCGCTGCCGCCGGGCGCTGCGTGCACAGCATGGCTGCTCGCAAACTTGAGGGCGGCCACGCCGTTGCTGTCGCTGATGCTGTAGGGCGGATCATTATACACCACTGCCTGCCGGCTGCTGGGGCGCATGCGCCTGGCCGTNCCCACCAGCAGCAGCGCCACCAGCAGCAGAACCTGTGCGGTGGTGATGGGCAGAGAGTATGGCAACCATCAGATCAAGCAGTGGTACAAGAGGCGCCGGCAGGTCAGGGCAGCAGGGCTGCAGGTGCCGCAGCCTGCCACCGCCATGCTGCAGGCATAGCACATTGTGCAGCAGCAGGCACTTTTCAAAAGGCAGGGGGGCCTCACCACGCGGCCCTGCCCGGTGCGCATCAGGGCGCTGACGCGCTTGGATGCACTGCCCGCCGCTGAGGCCGCTATCGTGACAAAGTCCTCCATGCGGCGCCCGGCCTGCAGCGCACAGAAATTTGAGCCGGGGAGGCACGTTCAAAAGCGGTCGTGTCACCGGGGCAGCTGCTGCGCTGGTGGAGGGACCTGGCGTGCCGTGGAGATGTATTCCGTGAAGCAGGGGGCTCTCTGGTATACCCAGTGCATCAGGACAGCTCACCTGGCTGGCTGGCTTGACGCCCCAATCCCAATCGTCCCAGCCGTCCCTCGGCGCAGGCTGTGCGCCAAGCAGCGGGTCTGCCGCCCGCCGGCCCGCGCTCCCTGGCATGCCTCCAGTCACGCTGGTGGTCCTAACTAGCTACCAGACGCCAGTGACGGGCAAGCAGAGCAGGAAACAGAGAGCTTAGGGCCCTTGTGGTGCCTGGGTTCAAATGGCACGCAGGCCGCGACAGGCACTGGCCCCAGCTCGGCTAGGAGTGCATCGAGATCCTAGCTAGGTGCAGCAGTTTGCCGGGCAAATGAAGCAGCGCAGAGGCGGATGTCTGCGCTCATGCTAGCAGCATGGCGGCCTGCTGTGCCCCAATACCAATCCAGAGCCCAATTGCGCATTCCGTGTCGTTCTACAATCGACTGGGGGCCACGCCGGCGTTGGTGGGCACCTCTCTGGCACCTTTGCCCAAGTTGCTGCTGCTGTGCGCACCCAGACGAACCTGGTCATGGCTCTGGCTGCCCAGTGCGAATTGGGTAGTCGACATGCGTGCGACGAGGCGGAGCTAGAGGGGCTGCGCCCCGCAGCGGCCGTCGCCCTGCCGCTGCCGGCGCTGCCGACGCTCGCGCTTGCCGTCTCCCTGCTGCTCGCCATCATCTCCAGCCTGATCAAGCGCACACGCCGTGCCAGTTCAAGATCTCAGCAACCTGGGCCTGGGGTTCGTGGCAGGTACGGACCGCTGCCATGCCGCCGATCGCCACTGGTGCCCGCTGCGTTGCAAATCGCCCCCCGCAACCATTGCCCACGCTCCCACCCTCTTTGCAGGCGGCTGGCGGCTCAGGTCAATCCAACCACACCAGCTGCACAGCAAGCTGCGCCCCTGCCGTTCCACCCTGCGGCGGCTGGCACGTCTTTCGTGGCGCAGCGGCGCAGCCCCGCCGCCGCCGCTCTGCTCGGCGCGGCCGACGCGGCGGCGAGCATGTTGCTGCTGCCGGTCAGCGTGCTACAGACCGCCAAGCATGTGTTGCTGGGGCAGCGGGCCGGCACAGCAGCCCCTCGCACTCCTGAGACTGCGGGCGGGCTTGGCAGCCAGCATCACGGCGGCGGCGGCGGCAGCGGTAGCGGCCGGCGCATCGCTCACTATGGGCTAGGCTATGGTGCGTGCAGCTGGGCGGTTCCGCCGGCAGGGTCATGCCTGAAACAAGCCAGGGTGTGGCAAACTGGCAATGACAGGCCCGCATGTTGTTGTGCCCCAGCTTGCAACAGTGGGATGCAGGGGCTGTGTGCGGGCGATTGCAACCAGTAGCCTATTCTGCTCTCTTGCCTGCAGGGGAGGCGGAGTCTGGGGAGGACGAGTAGCGAGCACATATGTGTTGGCTGTTTGTGCAAACCAAGGCGATGCTTGTGCTTCGCTCCATTGCCTGCAGGGGAGGCGGAGTCGGAGGAGGACGAGTGGGAGGGCGGCGAGAGCGAGCTGACGCAGGCGGCGCTGCGCCAGCTGCAGCAGAGCCCACAGTTCCAGGGATACCTCAGGGTGGGTTGCCAGTGGGGCCGGCGCAGCTGCAGTGCTGGTTTGAGGTGGGAGCTGAGCTGGCATGAATGTGTCAAGGGCACAGACGAACGCAGGTTGTGTGCATACATGTGAGTTGCATCAAAAGCTAGCCTACCAGTCCGGCCTGCCCACACACCTACGCCTCCCTGCCCCGCTGCAGGCCCGCGGGCTGACTGCTGCGGATGTGGGCGCCAGCGCGCGCAAACTGCGCTTGTACCGCCGCCTGCGCCGCCTAGATCCCCAGGGCTTCCTGGCGCTGCTGCGCCCGGGCAGCCGTGCCGCATTTGACAGCCAGGTGAGGGGGCTCTGGGGCGTGCGGCTTGGCTTGGCTTGGCTTGGCTTGGCTTGGCTGGATTGCTGCTTTGTAGCGCGCGCGCTGGTGGATAGTGGAGCGCACGCCGTCTGATGCCTCAGTTTCTAGGCAAAGCTGTGTTCTGTTCTGCCCTCGCGTGCCTGCACAGGTGCCCTCACGCCTGGTGTTAGTTGCCGAGTATCTGCTGTCCACCGCTGCCATGCTGCTCACGGCAGCAGCTCTGTACCACGCCAGCTGGGCGTGGGCGGGCGCGCTGCCAGCTGGAGCTCGCGCTGTGGTCTGCGCTGCGCTGCTGTGGCTGCTGGCGCGGCAGTGGCTGCGGGCGCGCCCAACCGCGGGGCCTCTGTTTGGTGAGTTTGCGGTGATCAGGCGGCTGACGGGCAGGGTGTTCGCGATTGTTGGGTGAGCAGGGCATTGGCGATTGGTTGGTGAGCAGATCACCGTCCTGTCTGGTGTTGCCTCAATTGTCCACTCAAATCCACTGCCAACCTGCAGGCCTGTACTACGAGGAGCTCGAGTGGGGGCACGGCGCGCCAGGCTGGCGCTGCCTCGCAGCCGGAACGCTGGAGCTTGCCTATGTGCTGGGCTCGGCAGGTGAGGCTGCTTGGCATGGGCAGTGTCTGGGGCTGCTTGCAGGCCCTGTTGGCGCTTGCCCATGCCTACGCATTGCTGCAGCCCGGCTGTGCCTGGCCAATCTTTGCACTCAATGCCTGCCACCATTGCCGCTTGCTGCAGGTGCTGGAGTGCCAGTGTCGCTGGCGCTGCGCTGCAGCGGCAGGCGGCAGAGCGTGGGCGAGCTGCTGGCGGGTGTGAGAGTAGTGCGTGAGGTGCAGTCAACTGCGCAGCTTGAAGGCGGCGAACAGTAGGCTCGGCAGGCCCAACGTCGCCTGCCTGTGCAGTGAATACGTTTCCGACGTGTTGAATTTGCAAATAATCTGTGTGACGTGCCACAGGATGGATCCAGGCAGCATGATGTGCTGCATTCAGTGGAGCAGCGAGGGGGGGCCGATAGGTAGTGAGCGGCGGCGGCGGCGGCACCCATCAGGGTTGTTCTTGGAACGCTTGCGGCGCCTCCTGCATTGATTTCAGAGCTTTGCATGTCCGAAACAGGGCTGTAAACAGCTCAGATCTCGTTCCAGAGACCTTGCCCAGCCTCATCGTCTTGCTAGCACCGCTCATGCATGTTGAGGGTGGCTCGGGCCCAAGCAGCCCTCTTTCCCCAGGCCGTAGCTCGAGGATCAGCCCACGATGTCCGCTGCCGTGGTCGCCTCGGTCGCCGCCGGCGTGGCGGTGCAGCGCACCACCGTGCAGCGCGCGGGTTCTGCTGCCGCTGCACCGATCCGTGCTGCGGCCGCTCGCCCCGTCCGCCGCACTCAGGGCGCCGGTGCTGCTGCAGCTGGGCGCGCCGCTCGCCGCAGCGCCGTGGCTACCAGGTGCGATGGCATCGCTGGAGGGCGCCGTGCCCGATGCCAATTGCGCCAGGGCAGCGCGCCTGTTGGTGGTTGCCGCCGCCGCCACCGTTGCCGCCGCCGCCGCCTGCGGCGGAAGGAGCAATGGCGCCACGTCTCTGAGACGCAGCAGTTAAATCCATGAAGGACGCGTTGGAGCCAACACTCTGCCACATCCATCTCTCTCGCTTGCTGCAGCGCCGCTGCCGCCACGGAGCGCGCAGGCCTGATCGCGCCGCACGGCGGCAAGCTGGTCAACCTGATGCTGCCCGAGGGTGCGCGCACCATGGCATTTCTGATTGGATGCAACGCATGGTTGCATGCACAGTTGCAAACCTCGCAGGTCACCCAAGCTTGCAACAGCTTGCCGCCATGTTGGGTGGCTGGCCAAGGTGGGTGTTTGTTCATGTGGCTCCGCCCGCTGCACCCACCCGCCTCGCTGCAGGCCAGCGCCAGGCGGCCATCGACTCGTGCAACAAGACGATTGAGCTGTCCGACCGCAACGCCTGCGACGTGGAGCTGCTGTGTGTGGGGTGAGCCGCCGCTTGCGACCGTCATTTGTCGCGCGGACACTTGCACTCCATGCGCCCTCCGGCCGCGCCGCTCCCTTGCCCGCTGCCGCCCGGCCTGCCGCTGCAGCCAGGGCGTGGCAGCGGGGCTCATAAGCGGCGCCACAGCAAGCAGCGGGCGCCGCCGTCCAGCTGCCGCACGCTGCACAAGTGCGGCCGCTGGGGCAGCAACTGGCGCCAACACGGCAATCGACTGCGCCCATCGATGCCACCTCGCCGCACTGTGCCTGGCCTGATTTGTTGCTGCCTGTGCCTGCCTGCCTGCCTGCAGCGGCTTCTCCCCGCTGGAGGGCTTCATGAACCAGGCCGACTACAACTCGGGTGAGCGCTGCGGGCGGGAAGCGCACGTGCTCAGCAAGCGACTAGGCATGCTCAGCCAGGCGCGGTGCCTGGGTGCACACGTGAGGTGCCTGTGTGCACGCAGTGACACGACCGCCCATCTGCGGAGCCGGGGCGGGATCAGCATGAGAGCGCCCCGTTGCCTTGCACTCACCGGCGGCTGCCTGGCTGCCCCCTCCACTCGATATCACCCGCAGTTGTGGACAGCCACCGCCTGGCCAACGGCCTGCTGTTTGGCCTGCCCGTGGTGCTGGACACCGAGCGCGACGACATCACGCTGGGCGACCGCGTGCTGCTGACCTACAACGGCGAGGTGGGTGCTGGCTTGTGCTTGTGGGTGCTGGCCAGGCGGCTGTGTGTGCTGCCTTAATACGGGCGATGCTGCTTGGCAGGCAGCCGCTAGGAGTGCTGGCTGCCGGTGTGGCGGAAGGGAGCAGGGGCAGCCGCTGGGTTGGCAGATGATGGCAGTGAAGCAGCTGCCTGTACGAGTGTGTGGCAGCCTGAAGGGGGCGCCAGCTGGATGATTCTCAGCTGCAGGTGTGCTCAGGCCTGCATGCCATCCTTCCCACCCTTCGCACGCACAGAACCTGGCCGTGTTCACCGTGGAGAGCAAGTGGAAGCCCAACAAGCCGCTGGAGGCCAAGAACTGCTACGGCACCACCTCCATCGAGCACCCCGCGGTGCAGGTGGGGCCCCTGCACTGCACGCGCACACGGCAGCGCTCTGCTTGCGCATGGGGCGGTGCTGGTGTGTGCAGGCTTGTTGGTGGCGAGCGCTGAACAGTGTGCTGCTGGTTGCACCAACCACAACATGGGAGTTCACTGCCGCCCCAGCGGCAGCCTGCGTGCCAGCTCAGCGTGACACCCACTGCTGCACTGACCCTACGTGGTGACGCCTGCGCTGTGCCCCTCCTGCACTCCTGCCGTCCCTGTCTGCCAAGCGCTCATCCTGCACACTCCCTTGACCAAACCGCAGATGATCACCATGGAGCGCGGCAAGTACTACATGGGCGGCAAGGTGGAGGGCCTGCAGCTGCCCACCCGCGTCTTCCCCTGCGCCACCCCCGCCGGTCAGCGCGCTGTCGTGTTGTGCTGTTCGGTCTGGCCAGTCAGGGCATTTCATGAATGCAGCTGCAAAGCGGATCGTGCCGCCCAGCTCATGTGCCTGCTAAACTACTGCGTCCTGTCTAACCCTGCCTGCTGCCCACCGCCTGCGCCCACCCACCTGCGCCCGACCCCTGCTACCCCCGTTCTTCGCTCAAGGCCCCTCCGCTGCCCTTGTCACTCTCCCGCAGACGTGCGGTCCACGCTGCCCGAGGGCGTGGACGTGCTGGCGTTCCAGTGCCGCAACCCCATCCACCGCGCGCACTACGAGCTGTTCATCCGCGCCCTGGACGCGCCCAACGTCAGCAGCGAGGCGGTGTGCCTGGTGCACCCCACCTGCGGCCCCACCCAGGTGGGCTGGCGGGCCGGGGGGTGAAGTGCGCAGGGCAAAGGCCAGAGTAGCACACTATTTAATCCCCACTCTCCACGGGTATTCATTCCACCTGACGGACGCTCTGCATCACCCACCGTTCTGCCACACAACCTCACCGTCACACCCTACCGTTCTCCCTGTGCAGGACGATGACATCCCGGGCATTGTGCGCTACCGCACCTACGAGGTGCTGAAGGAGGAGGCCAACAACCCGCGCCTGCGGTGAGCCCGGGGCGGGGCGTGCTGGCTGGCGGTGGCTGCTGTGCTCAGCACGGCCCCATCGCTGCTTTTGTGCGCTGCTATGTTGTGCAGCAGCAAGGCAGCCAGCCCTGGTGTGCCCACCCTGCAGCTGCTGTTCTCTCGCCTTTTGGCCGGCATTCAGCACCGCTTGGCCGCTCCCCATGCCCTGCTCCTCGTCCTTCCACCCCGCAGGTGGGCCTACCTGCCCTACTCCATGCACATGGCCGGCCCCCGTGAGGCCATCCAGCACATGATCATCCGCAAGGTGGGCATGCGGGAGCCATGCTGCTGAGCTGCACTCGCAGCAGTGCAGAAGCATGGGGTCGCGGCAAATGTTGCACGCCACATGCTGACACTGGGCGGCAAGGCGGCTGCTGCTTGCGGACAGGGTGCCACAATGCCACGGGGCGTCCCTGCCTTGCTGTCACAGTGTGCACACTGCTCTGTAGCTCAACCATACCTTGCCTTCTCCCATGCTCTCTGCCTGCAGAACTACGGCTGCACCCACTTCATCATCGGCCGCGACATGGCCGGCTCCAAGTCCTGCCTCACCGGCGAGGTGCGCTGGCACAGGCAGGGGCAGGGCTGGGGAGACCCAGCGGCGACTGGAGACATTGCGGCGGCAACTGGAGACATTGCAACTGGAACTGCAAGTTGGTGCTGCCCATCCTCTTCCATCCTCTCGCAGGACTTCTATGGCGCGTACGACGCCCAGGAGTTTGCCACCGCCAACGCGCCGGAGCTGGGCATGCAGACGGTGCCCTCCCTCAACATCACCTACACCGAGGAGAAGGTGGGGCCACAAAGAGGGCTGCTTGCGCACCTGGGCTGATAAGCAGAGATCGACTGTTGCTGATGACAGCCGAATGCATGCCACTGGCTTGCTTCGCTGGCTGGTGCTGGCCCTTTTGCTGCGTCTTGCTGCCCTGCCTCGTCGACTGGCAAGTCTGGGCTGTCACCGCCGCCGTTTAAACTATTGCCACGCCCTCTGCCGCAGGGCTACGTGACCGCTGACGTGGCGGAGAAGGAGGGCCTGCACAAGCTGAACCTGAGCGGCACCAAGTTCCGCAAGATGCTGCGCGCGGGTGGGTGGGATAACGGCTGGGCTTGGCAGGGACTTGCGGTTGGGGCAGCCTCGTCAACTGCTTGCCACCTTGCGCCTGCGTCTGGGCTGCGTCTAGCTGTCGATTGCCTTCAATTCTCGCACAACCGGTGCATGCATCTGGCAACTCAGTTTTACGCTCCCCTGCTGGTCCCCTGTGCAGGCGAGGACATCCCCGAGTGGTTTGCCTTCAAGTCGGTGGTCAGCGTGCTGCGCGAGGCGATCGCGGAGGAGTCGTCCGCCAGCGACACCGACAGCTCGTAAAGCACTTCTGAGCACCCGCCGCTCTCTTGCTTGAACCCCCCAGCTGCTGAGCACCCGCTGCTGCTGAATTCAGCTCCTACCTAATGCCACAGCCCCGAAACTGTACCCTGCCGCCGCTGCTGCCCCCCCTTTTATTCATTGATACTGCCCCTGCCTCTCTGCGTTTCGGTGATTAACTTTTGACCTGTGAAAGCGAAACCAATTGTGCGCATTGGATGGCACTCGGTGGGCGGGATGTCTCGAGGCTGTGTCAGCCGGGCTGGCGTTCATCACCCTCACCACGCGTGTTCCAACAGCATGGCGCCTTAACTCCACTTTAGTTCCTCACATGGTAATGCGGGCGTTACACGTTTCATGTGCAACTTTGAGCAGTGGACAGATAGCAGCGTTGATAGGTTTGCAGTGTGTGAGAGGTCTTTGTCTTGAAGCGCTAGGGAGGAAGAAGGATCACGTGAAAGTGAATGTAGTCAGAGATGAAAGGCGCGGCGTGTGCCACGCCATGCAGAAAGGGTTGATAAATGAAGGGGATGAGCTGTTGCCTGCACTGAGATTGCCAAACCTACGAGGGCAGCTGAGAGCAACAATGCAAGTGGAAGCGGAGTGAGGGAGGGAATGAGGGGTGGAAAACCGAGGGGCGTGCATTGCGGCACGTCATGGTAGGACAGCAGTGAAGAGTGACGGGAGCAAAGCGAGGAGTGGGAGCGAGGGTTGGTGAGGGACGCACGGTGACTGAGGCGGGGCATTTGTTATCATGGCCACGCAGCGGCGCACAAGGCAGCCAGGCGGCCGCCGATCAAAGGTCTAAGCGAAGAAAAAGCAGAGGGCACTGCGTGTGTTGTGAGGCAAGTCACGTAGGGCGCGTGCGCAGCAGGGCCGGCAGCAGCAGCGTGCCGAGGCTATCGGTGCTGCCGCCCGCCTTGCGCCGGCTGCGGGGAGACGCCTCTTCCTGGGGCCACGCCAGCAGGGCACTGAGGCCCACGCTGGAGCTGCTGCCGCAGTTGGGGGCGCACGTCACCGGCAGCAGGTGATCGCCGCTGAGCAGGGCTGCGGTGAGTGGGATGTCACCCTGCTGCTCAGCCTGCCGCCAGCTGGCCCAGAGGTCGCATGCCGTGGCCAGCAGCGCCGCCGACCAGGCCAGGCAGCCGGCCACGCAGCCAAAGCTGTAGAGGGCCTGCTCCTCCGCCGTCCAGCGCGAGTAATAGTCAAAGTAGTTGATGCGGCGGCGCACTGCAGGAGAGGAGGGTGGCAATGAGGTCGGTTAGAGATGTAGTGTAGTGCACACCAGCGGCGTAGCAGGCAGGGCGGGCTGCGTAGCAGGCAGCGAGCAGCGCTCAGTCATTGATACAGATGGCATCCAAACTGACGTTCACTCAAACTGCTCACCATGGAAGGCGCGGTCAGAGTTGCCGCCATAGCCCTGATAGTAAGTGCGATAGGCCAGGTAGCGCCAGTAAACTGCAGGTGGCAGGAGGGCGGAAAAGTACGGTCAGGGGGAACAACCCACCACATGCTGTTCGCATGCAAGTCGGGCAAGGCGCAGACATCAGCTGTGCATCGGCAGCCAGCAGGCAAGCACTCAGCCCTCTGCTCACCGGTGACGCAGGTCAGCATGGCGGCTTGTGCCAGCAGGCCAATCGTTGACAGCACGGCGGCGGCGGTGAGCGTCTTGCAGCTGCCTGACTTGGGCTGGGCGCAGCAGCGTGCGGCCTGGCAGCAGATGGCGGCGGCGGCACAGAGGGCCGACACAGCGCCCGCTGCAAGTACCACAGAGTCCACCCAAGGAGGCAGGGAGCGGCTGCGGGCACTGCTGTCCTCTAGCGACACGCCAATGGCGGTGCCGGCGGCCGCAAACTGCAGGGCGGGGTGGCAGGCAGGGGTTGCGGTCAGATGCGCAGGGGGGCAGAGGGGCGGTGCGGCGTGTGCGGCAGCACGGTACAATCAGCTGCATGACAGCCCTGGGCAGGCGGGCGCGGCGGCTCACCGCTACGATGCAGCAGAGTGCTGCCGTGATGCCGAGTGTGAGGGCCCTCATGGTTGGGCGGCTGAAGGAACTGCTCAAACCGTGCAAGGCTGGCGGCGCGCCGGCAAGGAACTGGCGGTGACGGTCGGTGGCGCGGTGGGCTCCTGCCTGCAGGGCGCAGCGCGGTTGGCAGCGGGGTTATTGAGCTCTGGTGGCAGTCCTCGATGCGTCCGCAAGCACTGGGCGGGCCGCGGTGCAGCGGGCCGCGGCGGGGGGCCCGGGCCCGCTGCAAAAACCGCGGCCCCCCAGCAGCGCGCCGCTGCGCAAGGTCGCACTTGCACACACCTGGGAAGGGCTGGGGGCGTGCTGAACCGAGGCGCGCTGCGAGTTGGGGCGCTGCGAGGTGCTTGAGCGCGGGTAGGGGCGTGCAGGGCGTGCACTAGTT